>CM031999.1:9198960-9649130 GCA_018804465.1 Populus tomentosa | reverse complement strand
TCTGTTTTCTTTTGCTTTAGCCTAGATAACGTCCAAACCCCCCCAAATTGCATAACATCAAGTATAAAAATCTGACTTGAACCTTCCTCGTGGGATCGACCCATTATGTCATTCTACTCATTCCAATAGTATTGGTGTCTTGGGGCAGGTTTCCATTGTGTCACACTCATATCAGACCTATTTCGGCTTTCCGAGATTAGATCTCAATCTTGATTGTGGGTTGCGTGTTGTAGAAACACAACTCTTGGTGAACCATAAGAAAACCATGTCGGAATCAATTTAAACTTCATATTCACTCTATTGGGGGTGAGATCGCATTATATATCAAGTTTGGGTTTATTTTGATATTGTTTGCTTGAGGTCTTAATTCTATTGTTGCAACATTACTCTCAGTGAACCATAAGTAAACCAGCTTATAATCAATTGAAACTTCATATTTTGTGTATTGGGGATGATATCACACCATATATTAAATTTGGGCTTATTTTGATATCGGCTTCTAGAGGTTCAATTCTGCTGCAAACTAATCATATAATGGGTTTGGGTACCTAGACATAAGAGAACGACCTATAAATTGAGTTTTGGTGTTTTCATAGTATTATAATACTAAATATTGAATTTGAGGTCATTTCAAGATCATTTGGTCTAGGTTTCAATTCTATTATGTAAAAATTACATAATAGATTAGATTTGCGTCAAGTTTCAAAACATTATCTTTACTGTTTAGTTTTGTCCAAATCTTTTTGTTTCTACTATATTGGGTTATCTAGGAGTCAAGCAATTGTTTTCGCTAATATTTGCTTCTGTTTTATTTTGTGTCTTCGTTTCGTCCACAATTCATACGAATTTGCATTGCTACTCGCAAAATCATAATCGTAGTTTTGTTTTGCTTTGTTTTCAGTTTATTTATTGATTCTTGCATCTGAAAATTATAATTAGAGTGCGCTGCGAAGGCTACTGACTTTGATTTATTGATTTCAATTCCTAAAGAACCAAAAAAAAGCAAATTGTGAGGTAAAAGGCATAGTGAGCTTATTAGAGTGAAAAGCCTTACTCTTTTTTTTGTGTGATGCACGAGAGGTGTGAGGATATATTTTCTGCTACTAACCAAATTTTGCAGATTTAAAGAATGTCTGAAAACAACGAATCAACGATACAAAACACTGTCATAACTTTCCAATTACGAGCCATAAGCCAGCAACTTGAGCTACTGTCTAGGACGTATAAGGATTTGAAAGATGAGGTGAATTCGATAAAGTAACAGAATAGTGGGGTTAATCACTGGGAAAATACGATATGTATGGTCGTACGAAATGTCAGATATAATTTTAAAGAGTTTGTTGATGAAAACACAAATGCGGGTGCAGATGACTACAATTTTGCATCTATTGGCCAAGGAATCAGGTTTGGACCGAACAAAGCTAGGAGGAATGTGAATTTCTGTGGCATGAGCACTTATGAAGATATGGATGGGGACTTGGACACCATTAAATTGAAAATTCCTAACTTTCAAGGTAAAAACGATCCCAAGGCTTATCTAGAATGGGAGAAAAAGGTAGATTGGATTTTTGATTGCCATAGCTATTCTAAACCAAAAAAGGTGAAATCGGTGATACTTGAGTTTACGGAGTATGCATTGATTTGGTAGGATCAGATTGTGATCAGTAGGAGGAGGAATGGGGAAGGACCCGTTCAGACTTAGGGGGAGATGAAAGTCTTAATGAGGAGATGATTTGTGCCAAACCACTATTACAGAGACTTATATTTGAAGCTCCAAGGTCTAAATCAAGGTTATAAGATAGTAGATGAATATCACAAAGAGATTCAGATAGCAATTATTCGGGCTAATGTTGTTGAAGATAGAAGAGCCACCATGGCTAGATTTCTTAATGGGTTGAATCGGGACATTGCTAATGTGGTTCAGCTACAGTACTATATGGAGCTAAATGACATGGTTCATATAGCCACGAAGGTGGACAGACAACTTAGGAAGGGGCATACTCAACCAGCGTTTAATTCGAGTTCTTCATCATCTTGGAAGCTGAATCTAAAAAGAAAGGGTACTGTCCAGTCGAGATCCTTTGTTCCTTTTAGAACTGAACCACCAAAGGCTAAAGTTGATGTCCCTACTGATGCCAAAGGTAAATCCAAAACTCAACCTAAATATACTCGTGATGTTAAATGTTTGTGGTGTCAAGGACATGGACATAATGCTTCAAAGTGTCCAAATAAGAGAATCATAATGATTAGAGATAATGGTGATATGGAATCTAAAAGCGACAGATTCAATTGTGAAGGCTTGCCACCATTGAAGGATAGTGATGGGGATGAGTTAGCATTACCGGTTGAAGAGTCATTGGTTATAAGGCGAACACTTCAGGTTTAGGTCAAGGAAGATGAAACTAATCAACAAAGAGAGAACATCTTCCATACACGTTGTTATGTACAAAGCAAGGTGTGTGGTTTAATTATAGATAGTGGAAGATGTGTTAATGTTTGTAGTATCACCCTTGTTAGCAAACTGAATTTGTGTAATGTTAAGCATACTAAACCATATAGACTGCAATGACTGAATGATAGTGGTGAAGTGAAAGTGACTAAACATGTTATGGTTCCATTTTCGATTGGGAAATATATTGATGAAGTTCTGTGCGACCTAGTACCAATACAAGCAAGTCATATCTTATTGGGGAGACCATGGCAATATGATAGGAAGGCAATTCATGATGGGGTTAAAAATAGGTATACCATTGTAAAAGATGGTAAAACTATCACTCTTGTACCTCTTACACCTAAACAGGTGTATGATGATCAAATAAAGCTAAAAAATAAGCATGAGGTGATGGGGAGAGAAAATCAAGGTGAGGAACAAGGGGAGAGAAGACCATCAGATTAGGCTAGAACCCAAACCACTACAACCCATTCGGCCACCCATCAAAACACAAGCAAATATTCGGCCAACACTCCAAACAAATCAAACCATTCGACCACAACTCAAAAACACTCAAATCTGGCCAAGAGTGCAGGTAAGACAAAAGGAGTGAAGAAAGTCAGCAAGGGTGATGAGAATTGTGTGGAAAAACTAAAGAAACAACCCAATTTTTATGCTAGAGAGGGTGAGGTCAGATTTGCATTTTTCACTAACAAGCCAATGATTTTACTTGTGTACAAAGAGGCTTACTTTAATACTAATGATCTTGATCATATTATGCCTAGTGTTATTTCTTTGTTGCAAGAGTTTGATGATGTGTTCCCCGACGATACTTCTAGTGGATTACCACCGTTGAAGGGGATAAAGCATCGGATTGATTTCATACCTGGAGCTTCAACTCCTAACCGACTAGCCTATAGAAGCAATCCTAAGGAGACGAAGGAGCTTCAAAGGCAAGTTGATGAGCTGATGGAAAAGGGCTACATTCATGAGAGTATGAGCCTGTGTGTTGTACCTGTTCTACTTGTGCCAAAGAAGGATGGAACATGAAGGATGTGTGTTGATTGTCGAGCCATCAACAACATAACGATAAAGTATAGACACCCCATTCCTAGGCTTGATGACATGTTAGATGAGTTACATGGATCCTGTTTTTTCTCTAAAATTGACTTGAAAAATGGGTACCATCAAATTAGGATGAAAGAAGATGATGAGTGAAAAACAACATTTAAGACTAAGCATGGTTTATATGAATGGTTAGTAATGTCGTTTGGACTTACAAATGCACCTAGTACATTCATAGGTAAGTTTATGGTTGTGTATTTTGATGACATTCTGGTCTATAGCAAGAACTTAACTGAGCATCTTGATCATTTGCGTAATGTACTTAGTGTGTTACGTAGTGAGAAATTGTATGCTAATCTTAAAAAATGTGCCTTTTGCATGGAGAAAATTATGTTTCTTGGCTATATTGTAACTGCACAGGGTATCGAGATGGATGAGGAGAAAGTTAAGGTCATCCGGGATTGGCCTACACCCGAATCGGTAAGTGAGGTAATGAGTTTTCATGGGTTAGCTAGTTTTTACAGTTATTTTGTGAAAGATTCCAGTACAATAGTTGCGCCCTTGAATGAAGTTGTTAAAAAGTCAGTTGGGTTTAAATGGAGGGAGGAACAAAAATTAGCTTTTATTTTTTTAAAAGAGAAATTATGTTCTGTACCTGTTTTGGCTTTACCTGACTTTACGAAAGCGTTTGAAATAGAATGTGATGCTTCTGGAATGGGAATAGGTGTTGTTTTGATGTAGGATCGGAGACCTATTGTGTAATTTAGTGAGAAGTTAAGTGGAGTGACCTTGAATTATCCCACTTACGACAAAGAACTTTATGTATCAGTAAGAGCAATTAAGACATGGCAACATTACTTATGGCCAAAAGAGATTGTAATCCATTCGGATCATGAGTCCTTGAAACATCTGAAAGGACAAGGTAAGTTGAATAGGAGGCATGCAAAATGGGTTGAATTCATTGAAACTTTTCCTTACATAATCAAGTATAAGCAAGGCAAAGAGAACATTGTAGCTGATTCACTTTCGCGTAGGTATGTTCTTTTACACACAATGAATACTAGATTGTTAGGCTTTGAATATATGAAGGAATTGTATAATAATGATTCTGACTTTGCCTAGATTTATAATGCATGTGGACATTCAGCTTTTGGCAAGTTTTATTTGATGGATGATTATTTGTTCAAAGACAATAAATTATGTGTTCCTGCTAGTTATTTGCGTGAATTACTTGTTCGTGAAGCGCATAGGGGTGGTTTAATGGATCACTTTGGGGTTGCGAAAACCTTGGATGTATTGCATAAGCATTTATATTGGCCAAAGATGAAAAAAGATGTGCAATGAATTTGTGAATAGTGCATTGCTTATAGAAAGGTAAAATCTAGAGTACAACCGTATGGACTAAATACACCATTACCTGTGCCTACTGAACCTTGGGTAGATATCTCTATGGACTTTGTTTTAGGTTTACCTAGGTTAAAGAAAGGTAGAGACTCTATTTTTGTTGTGGTTGATAGGTTTTCTAAAATAGTGCATTTCATTGCATGCCATAAAACAGATGATGCATCTCATATCGCAGACTTGTTCTTTAAGGAGATTATACGTTTGCATGGCATTCCCAAGAGTATAGTATTAGATCGTGATGTTAAGTTCCTTAGCTACTTTTGGAAGACCTTATAGGGAAAGTTGGGAACTAAACTCTTATTTTCGACAACATGTCATCCTCAAACAGATCGACAAACTGAGGTAGTGAATAGAACATTATCCCAACTTTTACGTGTTGTAATTCAAAAGAATTTGAAAAGTTGGGAAGAATGTTTGCCTTTTGTTGAGTTTGCTTATAATAGAACTATGCATTCGACCACTAGTTTTTCTCCTTTTGAAATTGTTTATGGTTTTAATCCACTAACTCCTATGGACTTAATTCCTTTACCTTTTGAAGAAGGGGTAAGTTTAGATGGTGAAAAGAAGGCAAAAATGGTGAAACAACTCCATGAGGGAGTTCGACTGCAAATAGAGAAAAAGAATAGACTTTACGCTTCTAAAGCAGATAAGGGACGTAAACTGGTTGTTTTCCAACCTGGTGATTGGGTTTAGGTGCATATGCGTAAAGAATGATTTCCTAACCAAAGAAAATCAAAATTACAGCCTCGTGGTGATGGTTCATTTCAGGTTTTAGAGAGAATCAATGACAACACCTACAAAATTGACCTTCCAGATGAGTATGGTGTTAGTGTTACCTTTACTGTTGCTGATCTGACGTTGTTTGACACAGATTTTGATTCGAGGTCGAATCCTTTCGAGAAGAGAGGGGACGATGTGGATCAACCTAGAAACACTAGCAAGGACCCATTACATGTTCCAAATGGTCCAATGACTCGGTCCAAGACAAAGACATTGAAAGAGGCATTGAATGCATTGGTTTTGAAGGTTTCAACCAAGTCAGAATTGAAAGGTCCATTAGAGTATCAAGAGGAGACCCTAGTACATCTTATCCATGTGCAAGAGGGGTCTAATACAATCTTATTTGGGCTATGAAGTGAGGATAGTAAAGGAAACAAAAGAATACTATTACAACTTGGAAACAACATAGGTGGCTACATTTTCCTTTTGTTTATAAGATTAAGGGGTTGCATGGAAGGTTATAAATAAGCCTTGAATCAGTTCTGTAATATTTTACTTCATTCTCTTCTTCTCATGGCAGAATATGGATTTAATATTAGAGGCTTTATTTTATTTTGTTAGCTACAACCCAAGGCTTGTTTGGGCTTAATTAATACTTTGTTTTTCAGCTAGGATCCAAGGCTTGTTTGGATTAAGTTATGGGCAGTTTAGGATTTTGGATCAGTTTTGAGTGGACCTTATATAAGTCCACATAAGAGGTCCATTTGGGTTAACTTTTCAAGAACTATTTAAACTCATGTAAACCAAAATTTCAGCAGCTTTGATGATTATTGCTTTTGAATTTTTCAATTTTAATGTGTGAGAGTGATTCTTGCATTCTTCAGTTCCTGAATAAACTAAATTTTACTTATCGAAGATTAACTAGCTTCGTGGCATCATTATACTCATTCCAATAGTATTGGTGCCTTGGGACAAGTTTCCATTGTGTCACACTCATATCAGACCTATTTCGGCTTTTCGAGATCAGATCTCAATCTTGATTGTGGGTTTCGTAACCACGTGATCATGAGGTTCACATCATAACTTTTGTCCCCCAAGGCAACAACCCCATAACTTTCTAGGGATTAGATGGACTCAGTCTCTTTAATATAATTACACAATTTATCTTGCAAGGGATCAACTTTGTCTCTTTGGTGTAATTGTATAATTTACCATAAAAGAGATTGTCATGGTCTCTCTAATGCGATTGCACAATTCTTCTAGGATGAGATAGACTACATTAACAATAATGTTTTGTCTATCTAAGGACAATAGCCTTAAACTCACCAACGATTAAAACATGAAACCTCTCAATGTAACAATACTAATCTTCACCTATACCTAGAAGCTTTTTAACAATCCATTATTGATTCATTTAGACCAATAAAAATATACCTGAAACTAAGATTTCCTCTTGGTTTTAGAAAAGGGGTAGATCCCTTTTAAATCTTATTAAGATTACATAAAATTCAAAGTTTAAATTTTTAAGTATGGGCATGAGACCCATACACACAAGTCAATAGAGAAATGAAAAGTAAAAACCAAATTCATTATGAAGGATATTACATAAATGAAACCCACAGGACCGAGGTTGTTTACACGAACTAAAAAGATAAGGGGTACTAAGATTTAGACATTTAAGCTAGGCTCCTTAGTGAGGTATTCCTCATGTTGGGTAGCTATAACCTTAAACAAGGAACACATATGCAAAATCAAGCATTGAGACTGCATGGAAAGCAGCATTGAAGTCCACATGCACTCCTCTAGATTGATTGAAAAAGTACAAGTTGAACATAGCAAGGAAGATCTTGTCTTCAACCATCTCAGACAAAACTATAGACCCTCTAAAAAAATCTAAGAACTCTTCAAGAAAGTCTTTTAGAGCTTTTAGCCTCGCATGAGAGCTTTAGACTTCATCTCTAATAATATAAAGCTCATCTCACATAGCATCTTTAAATTCCCTTAACTACATCATTCCCTATTTCAAGGAGTTTATTTCACTATAGGTCTTACAAAGTTGTTACCTAGTTGAGCCAAAACAAAAGGTAACATCTTACATGTCATCCTTTAACAATGTATATGCCACTTTGAGATCTCTTAGTTTGGCCTCCATAATAGCCTTATCTTCATGTAGCCATTGAAAAACAGTCTAATCTACCCTATGTTTGGCAATGCCTCCCTCACCTAGTTCTTATATTAAAGTTTATTTGCTCAATCAAGACTAGATAATGATTGTATCTCTTGTCAAACACCATCAAGATGTTCGAAGGGATGTTGAGAATCCTCTATAGTGGCCTCACCACCTCTAGCGTAGTCTTCATGATCCCAGACCTCCCACTAATAATGGCCTTCATGGCATGCCTATACTTCTTAGACAGGTGAGGAAAGTAAGAGGAGCTCAACTACGGACAAGGTCAGTAAAAACATCATTAAGCCTTTATTCAGCTTCTGTATGAACACCTTAAGTAGAAGGCCTAATAAATAGGGCCTTTACAGTTGAGATTGAAGGCAAAAATGAAAGACCACCACTACCGAAGAAGCCTTTACAACTGAGGCTAGAGCCTTAGTCACTATAAGGGTTAAGAAAATGTTTTTCTTAAAATAAGCAGCAACACCCGTAATAACTTCAAGAAGGGGTTAGATATACTTAACCCCCAGCTAGGAAAGTACGACTTACCCCAGCTTCCATTGTTGCAGAAGTCCAGCCCCTGTCATTGCTCTCTTAGGAATCAGATCCCTAAAAATATAAAGCCCATCCATGATGATGGGGTCATGCTCCATCTCTTCTCTAGTAACGGTGTCACTCACATCAAGAGACGAGGACCCCCTTCTTATTGTATATAAGCTTCCCTCCCTATGCAAATCTAGTTAAAATTTATCCTTCTTCTTCAGTTGTTAACCCTACATAGAAGTAAAATCAGAAATGAACTTAGAAGAACAAAAATAAAGGATAATAAAGTTGTATAATTTGCAATATGGCCTAGTAATACTCTTTGGCCATCATGTTGATATCATACTCGGTTAAGGCTAAAAGCAACATGGCACACAATTTCTCCTCATTCAGGATTAGACGAGGCCTATTGCTCACCCTACGAGGAGGTACCTTCCAGCAGTGAGAACAACCCTAAATTTGTTATATACCCCTTCTAGGGCTGACAGATCCAGTGTACCTCATAATCAACCACAACCACCTTAACTTCTTAGAATATGCAGGCATGCCTTACAAAGCCTTTCTTGTGACTTTAGTGGGTATATATGCGAAGGTAAAAAAAAAAAAAACAATGAATATCTTTATCACCATCAGAGCCCGAAACAAGTTGGTAACGGGTCGTCAAAAGGTTTATCAAAAGTTGACAAGATCACCCATCCATTAGGGTGCAGTTGGCCTAAGCCCAATCTATAATACATAAAGATGTCCCTTATAAACTTGTGCGGAGTCCAAGGTCCCTTGACTAATCCTTTCATCACTGGAGGGAAATTACGCCATATACTCTTCAGGCTATCGAGCATAGGCAAAAGCCACCTCCTCAGTGCCTAGAGCACTAGGAGCATCATCCTCGGGGATTTGGGGTAGCCTTTCTATTCCCCTGGGCTCCCTCAAAGCATTAGAGAAAGGGCTTCTCTTACGGTAAAAACTATATTCCCCCTATTAGAGATGGACACCAAAGTTCCACCTTCTCTAATCTTTGGCCCCAATCTAGTGGATCTTAATCCCCCGTCGATTCCTCTAGTTTTTTTTATCATAACCTGAACTCTTCATTAGAGAAAGCAATGTCTTTCCTACTAAGGTCAAGCCTAACTCTATAATGGTTTTGATTAAAAGAAAAGGAAATTGTTAAGTGGAAGTACCGAGAATGACAGCTTCTTCTTAAAAAATAGTTGAGCTTGCTCAGTAAATCTTCAAATTTGTTTTTACAGATATCACAAAAAAAAAAAGATAAATGACTAGGATTAGAAAGGAAACAACTTTTCACTCTTATTGTTGGATGGATGACTTGTCATGTCATCTCATATCTCTAGAAATGCACTTAATTATTATGTTAATTGCAAGCTGTCATTTTGTTTCTCAAAACTAATCAGTGGCGTTCGTAGTGACTAAAGGGGTCGAAGACCAAGAAGTGAGTTATTTATCACCGAAGTATACTTCTTACGGCTAGATCCAATCTCTTGGTCCCTGCAAAAAGAAAAAAGTATTTCACGTCCTTCCTTTCAAAAAGGGAGGGTTAGGAAAATCCTATTGATTGCAGCTTTCTCCAGACCTTCGGGAAAAGCATGAAAAAAAAGAAGGCTTGAATGGTACAATCCCTCCGTCGCCCAAGAATGAAAGGGGCGATCTCGTAGTTCTTAGGGCATCTTCTCATAAGGACAAGTCATCTGGCCACAAGGATCCTAATAGTTCTACATGGGACAGACAAATGTCATTGGAACGATAAAAAGTATTTCATTAAAGATGACTTTTCAAAATCTTATGTATTGAATATGCAATGTAGCATCCCCATTATCGAAACCAATGCATCAACCGTAATAATAATAATAATAATAAATATGGTAAAAAAAAATTTTCTTTATTTTCTTGGTTGAACTCATACAAAGTTTATTAAAATTTCTACCAAAATTTCAGCGGTCCCAAGTTATCGACGAATCATTTGTACACATCCTATATTAATTATTCATACACAATCCAATCATTTCAAGTCGCAAACTATAACACCCCAAACTTTTAAGATAAAAAAGCACACAATTATCATGTTATAGAAATGAGAAGAATTCTAGGATTTAAGAGGTAGCCATTAATTAACCATTGTAATTGCATTCATACATTATCATAATGAAGATTCTAATTTTAAATTACTACTTAAAGTTTTAACAAAATAATACTACATAACTTTATAAATACAAAATAGAAGTATTGTTATATATAACCCAAGAGAAAATTCTTTCATCTTTCTATTAACTTAAGTGACTATACAGAGGGAACATCCATGCATCAACTAAGGGTTACGCTATTCAGATGAACCTGCATAATAATTTGCATAAACATAATTAAATTAATAAAGATGATCTAGTATATTTTTCATTACACTAACAATTTGTTTTTTAATTCATTTATCATCAATTTTTGTAGTTTCCCACCAGCACACTAATCTTGTCCAATAATAACTAATATTATTGATCGCCCATTCGCGGGGCACCAGTTCCAAACCAGGACACCAGTCCAATCATCAGCCCATTTACCAGGTGCCAGTCCCAAACCAGGAATTGGTTCCACTATCATTTAAACACTACATATAATACAAAAATTTGAACTACATCTTATTAGGGACCGAGTTAAATAATTAAACAAGACTTTAAATTAGAAATCTAAGTGCCAGACACCTACCTAAAATCTGTGCTCTGCTAGTCGTCCCCTGCTCTTGTCTATTTTCCAAAATTTCACCAATACCAATAGTTACACTAATTTAAATTTCAAGTCTTGACCACATATACATACTACCTTCATAATTTAACATTTTGCAATAAAAAAACATTCCAAACACAAGTTATCAATTTACAAGTTTTAGGTGGCTCAACATAATGGATTCCAAACACTGTTTACTATTTTGAGTATAATCGGAGCTATAGAACTCGGTTTTATACGTGGTTTTTTTTTTGGAACACTATAAAATGGGTATACAACTTTCATGCAGATGAATATACCAGTTTTTCCATTTACATGCCTAAATGCATAAATTTCAGAAACCCAAAAATCTATCCTGCCGATTCCTGGTTTTTTGCATATCTTCGATTTTTCTTCCATATTTAGTGTTTTATCACTCCAATTTAAGCAAAGTCAATTTAATTTGAAAGGCAACATCAATGTCTACAACTTTCATGAAGATGAAAATACCTAATTGTTCCATATACATGCCTAAATTCATAAATTTCAAAAACCCAAAAATTTGTCATGCTTATTCCTGGTTTTTTACCTACCTTCGGTTTTTCTTCCATATTTAGTGTTTTGTCACTCCAATTTAAGCAAGACCAATTTCATTTGAAAGGTAACATCCATGTCTACAACTTGCATGAGAAAAGTATCTCAAATTCTGTCATCTTAGAGTCCAAATCTTTGTAGAGAAATTGAGGGACAACATGTCCAGCTTTGATATCTAAGTTCAACAAGTATAAATTCGTTTCCCATGCATTTTTCCATCATTTCCAGCCACTATAAACACAAAATTCCTCTACCTATCATTATTTAACAAACTTCTTAAACTTATACTAAGGTATTGTAAAATCTCAATTCAAGAAAAACACAAACAAATTCAAGTGACTTTGTCGCATCCGACATCGCGGTGGCCCTAAAAATAATCCTTAATTATGGAAAAAAGAACAGATTTCTGGCATCTTGTTCTTTTAAGAAAAAGGGTCTTGTTTGAGGAGTCGCCACCTAGTATTATGCTCACTAGAAACCCTAACTGGTTAACAGAGATTCTATAGCTCGGGATTGGTTATGTAAAAGAAAAGATATTATTACCCCTT
Source organism: Populus tomentosa (assembly GCA_018804465.1). NCBI lineage: Eukaryota > Viridiplantae > Streptophyta > Magnoliopsida > Malpighiales > Salicaceae > Populus > Populus tomentosa. Next base: position 9,636,952 of record CM031999.1, on the reverse strand, counting down.
AAACGTTCTGTCTAAGGCAGACTACATTGCTAGTTTTGTCTTAAACTGCTAAATATTTATTAGTTTATGCTATGATGATTTATTTAAATATTCCTGACTCTGGCGCTAGTGAATATTCGAGCTCGAATAATTCCAACTCTAGCGTTGGTAAAAATTCGTAGTTACGAAAAAAATTAGATCAACATTTTTTATTCCCTACTCTAGCGCCAGTAAATCAATAAATAAAATAAATTTATTTTTACGCATGCACATATTTTTTTATTTTTCTAGCTAAATAAAATAAAATACAACAAATATAAATAATATAAATCTAAACTGATATTTTTATTTCTGACTCTGGCGTCAGTGAATAAACTAAAAAATTTATATTATTTTTATTTATACATACATATTTTTTATTTTTTTCTATTTTTTAATTTTTTCTATTTTTTTAATTTTTTGGTTGGGCCCAGCTCAGCCCATGTGGACTAGGCTGGACCCAGCCGGCTCAGCCTGGCCACTGGCCAAGCCAACGTGCGTGAATTGTTCACGCACGCTGGCAGCAGTTAGTACGGAATTATATTTCTAATACACAGTGTTGGGGAATTATTTTGCAAACTGGAGATGCTTACTTGGGAGCAAGATGGAGGCGATGGCGGGCTGTTCCTTTCTTCGTTTTTTAAGCTTCTTCCTCTGGTTTTGGAAGCCAGCGATGGAGAAGAAGAAGCCGATTGTGATGTTGATGCTTTCTTCTGTGGGTTTCTTGTTTCCTTGTCCTCCTCTGTGTTTAATCGCTTGGTTTGCTCTCTGATTTAGGATACGGAGGAGTGATGGATGACCGGCCAAAGCTTTGCTTTGGTTCCGTTGTATGCTCTTGTGTTGTTCTCTGTTTTTTTTTCTGTCTATTTGCTTATTATCCCCCCCTGTGTTACTGTTTCGAGTCTGGAAAAAACCCCCACTCTCTGTTCTTGTCTCCAATCCAGTGCCCTTTCCCTCTTGTTCTGGGTCCTTTTTTTGTCAGCTCCTCCTCTGTTGCTGAGGCCTTTTTCTGGTTCTCACTCTGTTTTTTTTTTATGCGTTTCGTGACCTCTGTTTTGATTCCTGTCGTTCGTGGCCTTTTTTCTTCTCTGCCCTCTCTCTATTCTACCCAGTTTTTCCCCTGGGTATTTTTTTCGCCCCTGTTCGTGGTTCTTTTTTGTCTCCCCTCTTCCCCCCGCGTTCTTTGTTTTCTCCGGCTTTATAGCCACAGAATTCCACCGTTACCAGGTAATCAATTGACTGTTATTGCCGGAGTGATGGTGGCGGCCGGCAACTGAAGCGTTGAAGAAGATGAACAGTTCTGAGAAACGGCACCGTTTTTGGTGTTTTATGTTTTGATCCTTGACATTTTGAATTTTTGCAGTCCAGTCTTTGGGTAAATTGTAATTGAACCCCTGCATCTTAGCGCCATTTACAGATTGGTCCTTGGATTTTAATTTCTTTCAAATTTGACAAGGATCAGCCCTATACTTTGATAATGTTTCAATTAAGTCCCTGATTTCATTAATTTAATTAAATCCAAATCCAATTAAGTCTCAAAACTTATCAATTCTTCAATTAAACCTTTAATTGGATTAATTAAATTAATTACAAGCTCAATTAAGTCTCAAAACTTATCAATTCTCCAATTAAACCCTTAATTGGATCAATTAAATTAATTCCAAGCTCAATTAAATTAATTCCAAGCTCAATTAAGTCTCAAAACTTACCAATTCTCCAATTAAACCCTTAACTTATTAATTAAACTAGTAAAAAAATTTCATTAAATCTTTAAACTTTCAATCATTTTGCCCTTAACCCGAATTTTAATTCATTCTTCATTTATTTCATCATTTTTTTTAATATCATTTTTAGCAAATAAAAATAATAATGATCATTAAAATAAAAGGGTAAAAAATTAGGTTATAACAGACTTAACAAGAGAGCTTGTTACCTTTTATTACAAAACAATAAGTCAAGAGATTGAGAACAACCCATTTTCATCTTCTTCTTCCTTCCTTCTTTTAACCCTTCCCTTCCCACTAGTAAATTCTCTAAGTTTTCTTCCTAAATCTTACTTGAAGCACTCTTAGTTCACTTACTCTCACTTTTCTTTGGATTCAAATGATGAATTTACAAGGTTTCCTTTTAATTTTTCTTTTCTTCTCTTTCTTCCTCTCCTTGGTCGGCCATTACTCTAGGAATTTCTAGAGATTTCTTGCCTTCCATATTTACTTCTATTTTCACATTGACCCAACCATTGCTTTTATCAATCCATTGATCCCTACTACTTCTCATTCTCTTTACTAACTCCTTACTCATTTATTATTATTTTCAATTTTACCCCTCTCATTAAATAACTTCTTTTTTAATCCAATTAATTTGTTCAATTTAATCAAATCTCCACATCCTTTGTATTTTATTTTATTTTACTAAATCAAGATGAGATTATTATATTTGAGGGTTTACACGCAAAGACTTTGGGGCTATTGATGGATCAACATATTTTATACATAACTCTTTATGTATTGAAAAAATACCAAGTCCATATGATGTAAGTCTAGTTTTATTTCTAGCCCTAAAACATTTGGGTTCAGTTATGAACCAAAGCCAAACGCATTTGGATCTGGCAAGATGTTAGACCCAATACACTGAATACCATTGGACTCAGCTACGTGCTTAGCTTAAACACTTGTAGGTCTGGCAAGATATCAGACCCAACACACCTAACACCCTTAGCCTTACCTACATGTAGAGCCCAAACGCATGTGGGTTTTGCAAAGTGCTAGATCCAACCCCTTTAAGTTTGGCTACATGCTGATCACAAACACTTGTGGGTTTAGCAAAGCGTCAGACCCAACTTCCTTGGACTTGGTTACATGCCGAGCCCAAACACACATGGGTCTCAGAAGACTTTATACCTGAATCCCTTATGCTTGGCTACACATTAAGCCCAAACACATGTGGATTTAGAAAGATGCTAGATCTAGAATCCTTGAGTTTAGAATCATTCTAGATCCAAACATATAATCAATGGTCTTTTTGGCCTCATGTTGGGTCGCAAGGTTATCCCTAAGACCCTTATAAGAGCTTAGGATAGTCATTCCCTACACCCATAAGTATATAAAAGTTCTCTAAGAGCTAATTATATTTCAATCGAAATTAACTCTATAAAAAGGTTATTCTCATCAATATTAATATTGTATACGAAATAAGATATAAAAGTTTTTTATAGCTATATTATTTTTCCATTAGCATTAATGATGTGTAAGAAGACATTTCCAATATCATTAATGTTGATGTAAAAGACTTTTTCCTTACCAAGATATTTAATAGGAAAAGACTTGTAACCCCTTAAGCAAAATAACAAGGTTCAAATAACAAAGACTATAAATACTCTTTGAACCGTACAGTTAAAGGGTTCACAATCTTTATTCTCTTATCATACATTCTCAAAGCATTTGTCACACAAAAGCTAAAATCAAACATTCTTATTCCTAGACTTTAATGCTCTTCTCCTCATTTATTGTAATCTTTTACTGTAAAGTCATTAACTTAATCATCGAAAGGTCCTTAAACCCTACAAGAAAAGACTGTTTTGCAGTAATTGAGACTTCTACCACCAACCCTTTACTCTTTCATTTCTTAGAAATGGAATACTGACATGAACATGTGATCTTTCGCTTTCCAAACACTTAAATCACATTCCTTAGCATATTGGGTCTTGGGATATCACACGATTGAAAAGGACAAAAGCATGAACTATACTGATTCTTTTTCCTTAATTTTTTTCTATCATCAACACTCTCTTTCCTTTCTTAACCTAACTAGATAATCAAATGGATGATTTGAGTTTTGTTTTCCTACTTGTTCCCTTCTCTTTATCTAACATTCACTCTCTCATAAATAATAAATTTTATAATAATGCAAAATTAAGATATAATAAAAGAAAAATGAAAGAAAAAATCACGATCAATCTCACCAAATATATTTAAACATTTCCATCTAGAGTCTACAAATATATATTTTTTACATTTTGATCTAGAGACTATAAATATTTTTTTAATCCTCTATGTTTCTCTATTTATTAATTAGTGGTAGTTGCTCTTGAGTTGTGATAAAATCTCTCACCCTAAACCATTAATTAACAAAAACTAAAACAAGAGAGGAAAACAATACAGACTGTGAGTGAAAACAATGCAGAATATGAGTGAAAACAATTTTTATTATAACCATGTTTACACAATTTTGCTCTTCCTACAAAAAAAACTTAAATCTAGTTATGGGAGGCATTGAGGTATTTTCACAAGTCCTATTAGTCATTATCAAATTGATCGAAGACAAATAAATCTTTTTCAATTTTAAAAGCACATTGAAACAACTAAAATGTCATTAAAAGCAAAAAAAAAAAAAAAACTAACGTCAAGAGGCTTTTTTGTGTTTCCATAATAGGTTTTTTGTTATTATCAAATCAGTTGAGGGACAATTCAATAATTGAATAAATATAAAAGTCAAAAGGTGGCTAGCGCATGTGTTCATATCCTTTAAGCGGCACATGTTGTCTCCTAGTAGCCAAAATCCCCCTTCTACTATGTTGCTGGCAGTGTCCTCTTCTTTTTAGATCCACACATGTGGTCAGTTGTGACAAGTTAGGCATCCCGTGACACTTTTTCTTTTCTTTTTTTCCTCTTCTCCCCTTAATATTCACAATGACCATGCAAAAATTTAGTGTTCTCTAATTTCTAGAGATTGTCACTTCTATCCTTATTTTTAATTTTTTAATTTTTGTTTATAGCTCTTTAATAAAATTTTAATTTGTTTTCAATTGCATTTTTTAATCCTAATTTGTGATTTGTTATCCTTTTCAATTTGATCATCATTCTTTTAATTCTTTTTTTATGAAATTAATTTTTATTTTTAATTTTACTCTCAATCAAAAAATTATTTTTATTTTTTATTTCAATTTTAATTCATTCTTTTGATTTATTTTTTTCTGTTCTTTTATTAAATTAATTTTTCTTTTTAATTGCACTTCCATCAAAAATAAAAATAAAATTTAGTTTGTATTTCAAATTTGATTCTCAAAATACTTTTGTATGATTAAAATTCTTTATTTTTTATAAAATAAACCACCTTATTTGATCTAGTTAGATCTATAATAGCAAAATTTCCTTCTTTCTTCAAAATACATTTCCAACACTAAAAAAAACATCTAGTCCCACCACCACCACATACCACACCTAGCCTTTAAATAGGTAGTAGATGTTCATAATTCAATCACATTGATCGACTAGGACTCGTTAGGAGTTGGGCAATTTTTTTTTAAAAAATTAAAATTAATTTTTTTATATTTTCATATCATTTCAATATATTAATTTTAAAAGTAATTATTTTAAAACATTTCCAAACAAAAAATAAACAAACACCCATGTGTTGAGGTTCGAGTAAAGGCAAACAAAGGATAATAGGAACGCACCTCTCTTCCTCACTGCGGACTGCAAAAGTCAAGAGTGGCAGCTTGCTACGTCCTAAAATAGCACAACAATGCTGTACAAACAACAGAATAACAACAGACTCGACCGAAAGGAAAGTAAAATTTGACAAAAGACAGAACAATGATTAATCATATACAAATCGTGTCGCCAATTTCCAAAACATATTCACATAAAGAGAAAAGGTGAAAACCATGTTTGGGAACTTGGTTTTGCAACAAAAAAAAAGAAGTTAACTTTAAATCACTAGATAAAAAAGAGAAATTATAAGAATATACACAATGACCCTAATCCTAATTTTTCTTATCTGAGCAACTATGATAAAGACATAGAAAACATTTGGCTCAACGGTAGCTACTGCTTTTTTTTCAAACTCAATAAAGCTAGTGTTTGGTTATAAGTAATAACTGTGGTTTGGCTCATGAGACCCACTAAAAATGAGGTTTAACCATAGGTTCTGATGAAGTAATTTTTCATGCTTCTTGCTGCGTTTTTGTTCAGTACTAGTAATTAAAAAAAACAGCTATATTTGTGGGTCTCTGTCTTTGTCTAGCAGGAAATAAAACTTGAATATGCGTGAGGTATGGTTAACGGAAAAGAAAAGATAAAGAGAGGTATATTCTCAAGAGAGGAGGGGGTGTTAACACGAGAAAAACACTTGGCTTTATTCTTCATTATTCCGGCCGAACCAAGTCCAATTCAAAGATATTAACATTGAGTCAGGTAAGAACCAAATAAAAAAAAAATTATTTTTATTTTTTATTAATTATGTTTTATTTAAAAAATTAGAAAGTTATCACTTAAAGATGTAGCATTTATAAAATTTATTCACAATCCTAATGTTATTTTCTAGCCAGGTCCGTTCTAGTTAAAAAAAAATAAATTTTATTTTTATTTTTAATTATATTTTATTTAAAAAACTTTGAAAAAACATTTAATAACATCATTTGCAAAATTTGATTAAGCAATTAAAAATATTTGATATTCATGATATAATTACATCAATTAAATCTATAATATTTAAATTACAACCATCAATATTATTATATATTTTTAAATATTTTATAACCTCAATTTGAAAAGAATTATTTTAACCATACTTTAAACTACTTTTTATTCAACCTCAATTTCAACCACAGTTTTAACCAAACATATATTTTTCTAAATCAACCTCAATTAAAATTGATTTTTATAAAAATAATTTTTTTCAAATCACAACCACAATAACAACCATAATACCGAACATACTCGAAAATACGAAACACACTCGAAACCCACTGGGTGGATTTCAATAGAGCTATAACTAATAACATAACATCACGGTGACCTCCAGACGATAAGCTCCAGTACATACCCAACTTCAACCAAGTAAAACCAGCAAAGACCCGGAGCATGCAAGCATCAAAGGTCAGTATTGGATTCTTCTTGTTCCCCTGGCAATTTAAACATGGTGGCTATTTACCAATCTGTCCATCACCTACGCCGAGATGCATTTGCATGCTGCTGAGCTTTACTCTCAATCCTGATCCTATCAGCATACATGGGCAGGCGAATGATCTCGTAAATCTCATTCAACAACACATCCTCTGTTATATTATCCTTGATGCTTCGCATCACCTGTTAAGAATCAGCAGGAAGATTCATTTAGTCCAGTAAAGAGTAATCCATCAAAAACATAAAAGAGGATGAGGAAGAATGTCAAATAGATACTATAGTAGCATATTAATTAAAGCATGGCAAATACATGCATCAGAATTCACATATACATACAGATATGTGTGCATATAGAGGTGATAGAACAGACCTTCATGTAGGTATTGAACTCATTGGGTGTTGATTTATCAGTCCGCACCCGCATACAGACCCATACATGTTCCTCTGAATCCCAAGAACACTCAATTATCTTCCCTGAGTATGAAGAGGGATCTATATCATCTGCAAGTTTTTAGGTCTCGGAGTAAGAACCCGAACAATAAATTGAAAGCCAAAAAACAACCAGGTAAATGAAACAAAGAAACCGAAATGAATGTATAGCAGGCTGAGAGCATGCCCAGATGAAAAAATATGAGCATTTGAAAATGGGATTCAGCTCAAGGCAATGAACACCCATACAATTGCTTGCATTAACAAGGAATACCGCCGCATTTGCCAATCTGAATGGCAAAATACCCACTATTCAAAAAAAAAAAAAAAACGCTCCATACCATCACATTCACCAAGCAAATGGTTAGCAACAGCTGGAATAGATTATCAAAGGCACCTAAGGTTATCAATGAAATCCCAGTGTTGTCCATATCAATACAAGGGTTGCCTAAAGTGTTAATTAAGGATTTTCTATAGCGGAACGAAACTTGTGAAATCAAGATGCATGAAAAATTACATCAACCTTTGAATGCAACTCTGGGGCCTTCCATCAGTTTCTTTGTCCCTCGTTCATTCAGATAAAGTAACTGACGATCACCATCATCAACCTGTCAATACATGCAACTAAATATCAGGATGTAAACATCAATTGAGAATTTCAAGCCAATTCATCAAAGGGATGAAGATGGAAAACACAAAAACAACAGAGTTAGCAGCTATTTTGGTGATGTTGACAGTCACACCTCAAATCGAAAGTCAACTGAGTTCATTTCAGGATATTTCCACTTCAAAAGGCCTTCATGAGTGCGAGGAACATAAGCATCATCCCACGGCTGGCACATAAGATCATGAGTAATCTCTTGTTCACAATGGAATAACACTATAAAAAGCATCTAACACATGACAAGTCTTTTACTGTATGATATGTGAGAGGTGCAATGTATACAGAATTTTTGGGTGTTGTGTGCAAATGATACTTATTAGATCATTCATAGGACCGCAATATCAGGAAACAAATGCTCAAAGTATTTAGAACAAAAAAATCTCCAATGGATGAGTTGTGCAAAAAGTTCAAAAAGCCATCCTTGTCACCTGAAAAATAAGACCATCTGCATCGTGTGAAAGCTTTGGAATAAATTCCTTTAGGAGCTTGGTAACAGTAGAAAGCAGCCAGAAATCCTTTCTTCTCACCTGGTAAACAATTCCAAAAAAAAAAAAACATAATTTAGTAATAAAATAAGAGGGGACAATTATCATATATTGCAAACTCAATACAAAATCTTCTCATACCCTGAAAGGTTCCAGGTCATATCTATAATATGGATTTTTACGGCGTTCATAATTCCGGGGCTCGATCACTTCTTCTTCAAGCATCTTCCATCGATCATGAAAGGGCAGCTGCAGAAACATTTGATCATCGAAGCCTATAATTAGTAGATGGAATAAAGGAAAAGCATTTCATTAGATTGGAGGTATACAGTGTATTCTGGTATGTGTTCCTGAAACAAGCACAGCATATTCATCTAAATGAATGATTCTAATTACCCAAAATACTCTTCAAGCTATATCCCAGAAAATCAGTTGAAATGATTAGGAAGAGATCATTGCAAATACAAACAAACAAAATAATTAAATAGAAAATGCCATATGAGCATGTTTTTCTCCTTGTACTCCTGGGAAACAAAATCAATTGTAGAGCAACTGCTGATCAATGAAAAAAGGTTATCAAATGGTTGGCTAGGATACAAACAGGTTTCTCCACGTTCCCAGTTATTCTTTATGAGCTGATTGGCAGCTTATATTGGTGCCCACACAGCCCTGTAACCTGCTTCCAATCGCTGAAGAAATCTGAAAGAATTCTCAAACACATCTCTTTTGGTGTTTACACTTACACCAGAATTTAAGAGATCCAATCCAACTTGTCCAGTGCTTTCCATTTATTTCATAAACTGCTACTATCACAAAGCTACAGCAAGGTGAAAACCATCTTTATCAGCCAGCTTCAGAGAAAAGCCTCCTATTGCAGTGCTTAGTGCTCATTTGTTAAAAGCACGTGAAGAGAAAAGTCACCCCCCTTTCAAATCATCCCTAACTTTCAGGCACATAAACCTGCATCTTTATGACATTGGTTGTGAATCCCCAAAATTGCAGCCAAAGATGGGGGTGATGTTCAAGAATATACTGACAAAAGGCTTAAACGGAATGGGATAAATTGTTAAATGTTTTCACCAATGGCCCATGAATGCACTTCATGATTGCAGAATTTCAATCAATTCTACACCACCAGGGACAGATCCAGAGTGGGAAAAATGGCCCACACTGCCCCAAAAAATAACACCATGCACCACATCGTAAACTTCTAGGTTTTTTGCCCCCACCAGATAAAATCACCGGATTACAGAATTAAATTGATGAAGTAAACATCCCCCCCTCCCCTACCCAAACAAAATTAAAACCCAAACAAAATTAAAAATCTTCAATTGCCCCTAACATCCGACAAAATTACCCCAGCCTTGCCCATAAGATTTGCCCTCATTAAATGACCAAATATTGCTCCACTAACTTCATTTAAAATAGACAAATAAATATATAGATCTCACAAAAAGTCTCCAATGGTTCTTTGCTTTCGGGGAGGAATGAAAACAAAAGAATAAGTGGCTTTGATCTGTAAAAATAATTTAATGTCCATAAATTTCATTGTAAATCTAACCTCTCTGACAGACACTTGGTTGATCGCCATCATATCATAGATAAGGTATCTTCTCTCCTGCTTCTGCGAGTCCGGCAAAGTATCAATAATCATCTCCCCATCAAGTAACGTAAAGTGGTGTGTCTTATCAGGTGGACCCTTATCAAAACAAGACAAAAGCAGTCATATTGAAGATCATCTGAACAAGATGTCAAGAACCATACAAATAAGAGTCCTAAAGAAACCATCCTAGAAGAAGAAATGAGCAGATGCATACTTCATTGGTGTATCTGCAAGGAAACCTCATCGGTACCCTTCGGAATTTAAAATCCCTATCTATCAAAAAACACCCATCCACCGTAATTAACATCATGTATCTTGTTCCATCAGCCTTCCATGTTGCATAATAATAACGCTTACGCGACAGCGGTAAGTTGTCCCTGCATGCCGCAAAATTAAATCCTTTTCTTATCAAGTGACACCAAAGTGGACGCAACCTAAATTCAAGCCACTCAAAAATGGACGCAAACTAGAAAATATTTATATATGATGTGTTCTAAGTTATATAAAGCAACAGTACAAACTCAGACAATAGTTTGCTGTCTATTTCCCCTAAATATTATTCAGGTTGTAGGAAATACAAATGACAGCAACATTCAGTTATCGATCATAATGCCAGGACTTCATTTGCTCAATAAAATCTCAGCTTCCCTTCACCATTACTATAACATTTTTAATAATTACAAGATCATATTCGATGGTTTTGAGTTTTTAACCTAAAACATGGCAATTTTCCATCCAAAGAGCATAAATATTAGGTTTTCCTTCATACCCTTGCATGTCTAAATCATAGCTTAAAAGATGGTGATTAGAGGCACCTCTGTTCTAAGTTACAGAGATCCTAACTCCAAAAACTGAAGCTCCTCCACCTAATATGTATATCAAAGCATAACAAAAAACACAGAATAACAATAATTAAAAAAAAAATTAAGTTTGGACCTGCTGAGGGAAACAGGGTGTGACCCAGGGAATATCAGTTTTCCTCTTCTCTGAAATTTAAGAAAAAAGTCAGTACGAAATGAAGTCTGAATGAAGATATTTCAAGCTCAAGATTTCAAAAATTAAGAAGTTGTGAACAACATTTTATCACCCATTATCAGGATACATTCCACAATCAAATTTCAATCATTTTTTATGTGAAAATAAAAAACAACTAATGGCATTTGTACATGAAACCTAGGAGGTGCAGGATGTGTGAAAAACATATTACAAGGAGAAAACTGAATTCACACTTGAACGAAATGATCAAGACAATGCATATCAGCATAAGGTAACTTGGGGAGCAAAAAGACATGGGTGCTAAACCAAATCTAAGATATCTTAAAATATAACAATGATTGAGCAGCATAAAAAAAGTTTAAAGAGAGGCAAAGAAGTATTACAGGAACATTCAGATTAAGCATTTGGTAGCAGAACTGCCGCAGCGCATCGAGCTGGTCATTAGGTATTTCATCCCCCAGAACATCATCATTTGTCATTACAACATCCATCTCATGATTGTCCTGAAATGGTAAATAGAATGCACAAAATCTAAACAAACAGGATGCTACAATTTCGTAGGGATATTTAAGCTAAATGAGAGGCAATACATAAGAATTCATAAAGCAAAGGAAGAGGATTAAAAAAAAAGACATGAACCCCCCATCAATTTGTTACAGCAATACATCACCATAAATTTCATTTCAAAAATTTTCTACGCTGCATTTTCAACATTTATGTTTGGCCAATGAAGGAAGAATAACACCAAAAGTTTAAAATAATTAACAACAAAGCTTTCAGTCTAAACTCAGCATCATTCTCTAATGCATGCAACCACCGATCACCTTCTTGCAAGTATAAAGGTTAATGCAGAACTGGAGCATCCAGTTTAGAACTTCCTTAATGGAATAACCAAGCCATATTCTTTTTTTAATTTCAATTGAAAAAAAAAAAAGGGTAGCTTCTAAAAAAGAAGGATATAAAAAACTGCATTTGAATCCACATGGAAAAATTATAGGAAAAATCCTGTGAAAGAAAGTTAGGGATGCTGGCCTATCATCAGGGAGCCACTATTGTTATTGTTGTGTATAAGAACCCATCAAACAAGAACCTTCTATTATCACTTGCTACAGAGCACCATATTTTAAAATGTTCAATAGCCTAGACTTCTTCAAACAATGAGGCAGGCATAACAGCAGTCCATCCTTCACATCATTAAAGGAAAGAAAAAGATCCCCATGCAACTTGAAATCTAAGACATGTCTCTTAACTCTAAAATGTCAGTAAAACTCATGCAAAGCAAAGAAAAATATTTGACAACAAATTCAAGAATCACTAAACTTTGAATTCAATTTTACATATCATGATGCTCAAAGTCACTAGAACTAAGGCCATTCTAGTCCTAAATAGTTAACAACTCCAAATGAAAGATCAAAAACTGAGATCGAGCTGATCACAGCAGAGCACCATTACCAACAAAACATCTGTCACCGTGCTGCGGCCACATTTTTATTTGTTGACTTGAATAATAATTAGATTTTCTAATAGTTTCCACTAAAGCCAACATTTCCAAAATTAGTTCTCATGCAGAAACTGCCAGTTATATGCAAAAAAACCTCCACTACACCACGTTTATATCATGCCACCACAATATATATATATATATATATATGACAACTAGATGTTAGATCAAAGAATTTGCATACATGCCGGTTCTTAGCTGAACCTCCATCATCATCATCATCAGGCACTGCCTTGCCATTGAGATCAAATTCAGAAGACCTCTTCCATTCTGGAGTTGGTGGGCAAACAAACATTCCTGGCTTTCTTTCTTGATAGAAGGAGTACAAGGCATCAATATAATCTGGTTTATATATTCCTGGAGGACGTGCATCAGCAAATATTTGTATTGCCTGCACCATTAGCAAAGGAGGTTTCAAAACATATAGCTTGCGGAATAAAACCAATTGAGATACACATAAAAGGAAACATCGGAAACTTACTTGAGTGACAGACATTGATTGAGAATGCATTAGATAATGAACTATCATATATCCTGTTCGATTATGCCCATGTGTACAATGGACAAGAATATACTTCTCTGTATGTTTCTTACACGAGAGAAATTGCATGACCTGAAAAGGTTTTATAAACGCATGATTGTTTAGTATAATATTACACTCATCTAACACATCATGTTTAGGTATTAATGATTCACGAGAGAAGGATATGCTGCCTTTATGTGGATCAATAAATACCCCAGTTAGGTAGGGCACGGTTGCTTCTGTTTCGTTGGGAATTGGGGGGGGGGGGGGGGGTTGACAGTTTGACTTGGTTAAAAGGAAGAATCATGATCAACAATTTCTTGTAACAAACGCACATATGAAGGTTTAGACATAGCACACATGTTCACAATCAAACTCATGCTCACATTTGAGCTTTGTGGTTCCAATATGATGCTCTATCCTAGCATTGCAGTACACAACTTGAGATTCATAACAGTGATAGCTTAATAGCATAGAAAAAACATAACACTGTGCATACTACCTTGAAACAAAGCTAGTGGTCTGTGCAGAATACCAAATGTGGGAAAAGACATGCTAAAAGAAGATCCAATGGAGGAAAAAGACATAGAAAACCTGAGAAGGTATTGCAAAAGAAGCATACCTCATTAACAAAGGTATTTACATCTGTATTCTCCGGTACAGCATCATGCCCCTTGCAATATATCTGGACAATGAAAGAAAAATAAGCTATTTTCAGGTAAGCTGCTCTACAGTAAAAAACAGAGACTGAAGAAAATGGTTGTCATTGCCAACTCACCTTGACATGCTTGATACCCTCTTTCTTCAAATCTGTTGTTGAATAGTAGCGGGTAGTATTTGTCAAATCAATCACCAGACCGAGCTGAAAATTCTGTGGATAGACTTAGAATTGTTCAAGATAATATTTCCTGCCCTAGAGAGAAAAATATATTCTTCCTAACTCCTTAATGTAAATCTACACTGTTAGAAACATGCACATGACCAAGGGAAAAAGTTATTTGCAATTTTAAATTGAGTGGCAATGTGACCCTGCTAAATTGTGGAACTTTTTTCCTCTAATCTAGTTCTTTTAGATTGATAATATGGCTGATTCAGAAAATGTCGGGTTCTTATTAAATTAATTGAGTGCTCATGACAGTATTATTCCCTCTCATAATAGACGAGATTTACTAGGAATCAAGGGAAGTAAAAATGACTTTCAAGTTCAAGATACTTACTTTCCTTCCTAAAACTTGTTTAAAAGAGTATCTTTTATCAGGAGGAATACAGTCATTGTAGGCTTCGCCAAGTGGAACCTTGGAAGGAACGATACAATTTATCTCCTGGCCAAATGCAGGACAGTCCAACCAGCCTGCAATTATGGATAGCAAATTATTGAGTGAAAGAAATGATACTGAGATGCTACAGTCACACCGTCCTTAAACTAAGGAAAGCATAGGACAAGGTTTCACCAACAGTGAATGGCTGAAAGGAGAAGGTCAGAAGACCACAACTCAGAGAACCATTCATAGATATCTTTTTATTTTCCTTTCCCCCCCTTCTCTAAGGTCTTAAGCTAACAAAGACGATCCAAATCCTCCCCATACTCTGTCAATGCAGTGAGGAACACTACAAGGCCAAATACCCATCAGCAAAACTGTTCATTAATATCAGCAAAACAAGATGACAACTGGTTTCCTAATACTTGTGGCCAAAAATAGACTTTATTGACAAAATTCATCAACAAAGGGAATCACCATGGTAATACGAGAAAAAAAATATGTTGGACTTCCAGGGAATAGCCTTTGAATTTTTGACAGCATAATTATCTCCAGTACATTTAATTCATCAATCTCTGATGCTAAGTAGTCTGTTTCTGTAGCACTAATAAAATACAAATAAAACACGGTCCTGTTATTAACCTGGTGAGGTACGATGGAAAAGAAGGTAAGGGAGGAGATATGGACAGAAATGGGAGCAACAAACAGAAGAGCAAGAAGAAAATGCAAAGATCTTCCAATAGTACAGTACTACAGTTAATTGTCAATCATCATATAAGTGACCATTATACATAGGAGGTGCTCTTATATTGATGCTTAAACTAAACCAGATAGAAATAAAAATTCTTCAAGAATAAAGGAAAGCAATCAATACTAAATATGAAAAAATGAATTCCTGAAACAATATTACTGTGATAGGAAATACGACTATGCTACCAAGTAATAAAATATCTAAGAACATCTAAAATTCTTAACAATCATGTAATTGAAAAGCTATATTGGAAGTGGTGAATGCTACTCCATCTTCTTGCTAAACATTTTAGTTATCCGATCGGTGAAGAACTCATGATTAAGCTACTCCAAGACTCACAGCCATGGTACAACAGAACAAGAAAAAATAATTACACCTTCATATGGCCAATCCCAGACGATAGAGGACTAGTGTGTTGGCCCAAAGGGACTCACAAATATCCTGATGCTTATAAGTGTCAAAAGAAACACACAATTTGGTCTCATAAAATATTTTTTACATTTTTTCAGTAGCAAGAGAGATCCACCAATAAGTGCAAATTTAACCAACAAACAATCAACGATGGATTGATACTCAGGAACATAGTAAGGCAGCAACGTACACCTCTAATGGATAACTCAACATATGGCAATGAAATCAGTGAACACCGTTAAAAACCAACTGTAATGCAAACCACAGAAGCCATTTCTGCATAGAGTAATTAGATAAGAAACTTACCAGCAGGAAGTTTACTTTTGTCATAAGATTTATAGTGTTTAGATGGGAAAAGATGATCATGCACTGGTTGCCGAGACACATGCGCAGGTCTGTCTTCCAAATTTTCATTTCTCATACGTTTGCGTCTTTCTTCACGCTCCTAATCAGGATGAACATAAGATCAACAGTCAAGCATGAATACAGAGCACAAACAAAGGGAACATAATGGCATATTAATCGTCCAAAAACAAAAAGGCAAAAAGAAAACCCAGGTGTGGGATTGAGCAAGAGAGGTAAAACAGACTGTCAACTTGACCCCAAAGAAAATTAAACTACAAATCAGTCAATTGAACGGACAGCCAACTCTCTCCTTCCATCTATTCAGAGTCCACAAAAGATGTTAGCAATCAAAATACTTGAACCCCAATCAAATGGAGAGTGCCTCTGCCACAGTATTAAACAACTTCTAGGTGTTCCATCCCACAGCATTGAAAATAGTAATGATAACATGTCAATTGAGTGCTTATCTAACTTAGTTGTAAGGGAATGTGCTGTGCGCACTTTATTACAAGAGAAAAGTTAATATTTTCCCTTGGGACTTGATGATCACAAATAAGTCTTTAATTAATAAATTTACAGGTTTTACATTCTTCTCCTCCCATCAACCAAGCTCCAAGGACTCAAATTCACATTTTAGAAACACATGAGATCCATAAGGAAACAAAATTCTCCAACCTTTTGTTACAACGTGCTTGCATAATCACATTTGTATATTAGCCCCAAAAAAATGATGAATTGATTATATAAAAAGATTGCCATCTGCAATTGTTAAGACTTCCATCTACTGAGGTTGAAAAGTGAAATATTCTAAGGCACAAATCCATTTTCCACTCTTAAAGTGGCACCCAGCAGAGAAGACAACAAAAAAAAAATTGAATTCTGATCAATCAAAATACTTAGTCCAACTGCTACAATATGATAAATTGGGGTCCAATGCCAAAGCTCCATGCAGCTACAGCTGCTTCAATTCCTATTTCTTGACAAACGACAATAATCACCAGGTTGGAATGACTTTTCAAATAAATGGATGGTACTTTACATGTAACAAAATTACCAAACCCGCAATCACAAAAGGAGCCCTCGTGTAAAAATGCCAAGACAAACATCACAGCAATATTTCACTCTTCCACAATAACAAAACTCAAGTAAAGTTTTCCTGATTATTCTCATTCACCAGAGCATTATATAATTTAGAACGAAAAAGCGTTCTTCGAACTCAAGATACTCAGAACAAAATGCAAGAATATAATTTAGAAATTTAGAATTACCCGGCGGGCAATTTCAGCAGCAGACTCAAACCGTTCTTCGGGAGCACCGTGTTCTTCTATGTTCCCTTCAAAATTATCACCGTTATCAAGAAAACGAAGAAAAAGCCCGGTCAAAAGGACCAGACAGAGTGCACGTGAAGTGGCTGTGGCAGAGAGATTTTGACTCTCAGCCGATTAAAACCCTAGAATTATGAAGCGGGAGTTGTAAGTGAACGTTCTTGCTTAATTTATTTTTTTTTGGGTTCGAAACCCTAGACAGGAGAGAGACAGGTTATTAGCTCAATTGTGCAAGGAGATAAACAAATGGAAATATAGCGAGATTATTTTATTGTTTGGTAGTTTAAAAAAAAATGGAAAAAAGAAATCAGAATTTTATGATTAACGTGTGGCGGCGTTGATTGACGATGACAAAGGCTTTTTGTCTTGCTTTCTGTGTAAGGTGTGGTGTGATAGGGAAAATTTTTAAATTTATTTTTAAAAATTATAATTAATATTTAAAAATTATCACTTAATATTATAATTAATAAAAATTTATTATTTATGAGAGTCTACATAAAAGATTGATTGTATAAAAAAAAGACATTATTTTCAGTGCACCCTACCTAAAGTAAACTGCATTGTTATTTGATTGTTTTTTTATAAGTCAGGTTTTCTTTCGTTGATATTTTCTAAGGTATAGATCTTTCTTCAAGAAAAAATCTATCTTATTGAGTTAAATCCTAACCGTTCTAAAGTCTAAATTTTAGCATCGCATTTATTTACACCTTATATTTTTAATACCTGAGAGTGTACTTTATCATGTAATTTTACACCTTACAAATATTAAAGTGTACATCCGGACTCTAAAAAGAGATTGGAAAAAGGTTTTTAATATTTTAACCAAACACTAATGGATGATCATACACTGGTTATGATATCTTTTCTTTTTTTTCAAACCATGAGAAAGATGTAATTTCTTAATGAAAATATGCTTGGAAAATTTTTAGGGTTTGGCCGTATGCATGAAAATAAAATATTTTTTTATATTTGACAAGGGAAATTAATTTAAAAGTTTTTGAGATTTTTTTTAAAAAAAATTTATTTTATTTTAAATATTTCAAAGAAAACCAGGTATTTTATACCAGATTTGTATTTTTCAATGTAAATATATAACCCGATATTATGCAAAATTGGTGTAAAAAATATTTGAGAATATCACAACTTTTTTGAAATGATTTTTGAATTTTTTTTGTTTTAAATATTATAATATATATTAACTATTATAAATAAATATATAATAAATATACATGGGCTAGGCCAAGCCTAGGAATGCTGGGTTAGGTCGATCTTAGCCCAACAAGTCCTTTTCTTTTCTTTTTGTGGGTCGGGCCAGACCTAAATGGTTCGACCCAAGCTCGACCAAGCAACCATGCTAATTAATTATAGTGCATACAGAATGAATTCTCGTTCTGCATACAACAACTTAGTTTCAGCAATGGAGGGACAGCGTTACCTCATGTGCGAAGTGCCTAACTGGAGGGCTGGCTGGTCGTGATGGGGAGGGGATGACATGAGGATGATGGTTGAAGTTGTGGCAGAGATGGTGGCCGGTGCTAGTCGTTGGTGGAGGAAGAAGAATTATTTTATACAAGTGAGAGAGAGGGAGGAGCAGCGGCTATTCCAAGCGTGGTGGAGGTCGGCTGGTGGTCATACTGACGACGTGTGGTGGTGAGCGGACAAGCTAGTGGTGGCTCCGGTTGGTGGCTGGGACAATGGAGAGAGAGAGAGAGAGAGAGAGAGAGAGAAAAGCAGATGGAGGTGTCGGCTAGGAAGAAACACTGATGGGGAAGGCTGGTTTCTCGTTAATTTTGGATCCTATTTTCTTCATAATCAAGCCATGAAATGCACCCCTATTTATAGAAGGTGAAAGAGGGATGTTTTGTCTTTAACAGTGCCAAATCGTGGCCTTTTGGTTTGGCTAGGAAAGATCCCAACCATTGGTTCAAAGTGTGCATCGTGAGTTCTCAAATCTACAGGAAAAGGTTGTCTGAGTTGGCCTTTTTAAGCTGGGGGCGGTTTCATGTTAACAGGCCTGAATGAATCATACTCAGGGATAAAGGGATGCTAGGTGACCATTTTGGTGCATGTGTTGTCAATTTTGGTGGACATACGACACATCAAATGCACCATAAAAGTAGCTCCCTAAGCTGTCATTTCTGGTAAAATCGGAGAAAACAATAAACAGTGACCCAATGATGTGTCGTCTAGTCCGTTTTTTATATATGCACAAACGGTGTCGTTTTGGGTTAATTAAAGGATTTTTATCCAATTTCAATTGAGTCCTTCCACTTTTGAATTCATTCAATTGTATCCCTAATTAACCCTAAACCTTTGATTTAATGCAATTTAGCCCTTGTCAAACTTCAATTTGAACCCTAGATTTCAGCGCCTTTTGCACTTTGATCCTTGGTCTCAGATTTATTCAATTTAGCCCCTAATTGACCATTAAACTTTCAATTTCTTCAATTCTATCCCCGGTTTTGTTGTCAATTAAGTCCCTATTATCCGGCGTCTTTTGCAGATTGGTCCTTGGCTGTAAATTTTGTCAATTTAACCCCTGATTGACCCAAAAACATTAATTTTCTTGCAATTTGGCCCTTGATTTCAATCAATTAACTTGGTTAACATTACATTTGGTCTCTTAAAATTGCAATATTCTTAATTAGGCCCCCAAACTTAAGTTTTCACCAATTAAGCCCCAAATAAAATTAATTTCACCTATTTAAAGTATAATTAAGTCCTTGCACTTAATTAAATCCTTCAATTGGATCCAAATTAATTCTTAAACATAATTAAAATTCAATTTGACCCATGATTAAATCAAATTGACCTATTAAAATTTTAATTATATCCTTGGACTTAATTTTTATGCAAATTCGTCCAATAATCATTTAATTTGACCTCGAACTTGTATTTTTTTTCTCTATTTTTGGGTATAATGGGATGCAATTAGCCCTTGAATTTTCTTCAAAATTGCAGCTTGGTTTTTATGTTTTTTTTTTTGAATCCTTCTCTATCTGCTTTCTTTATGGCGCCAGCCTTTACTTTATGTTTTTATTTTTGTTTTGAAAAAAAAATGAATTTTAGGGAATAACCTAAAATTAGGTTATAACAATACTGACTTACAATTTAGCTTTATGATTTGTTTTCTATGACTTTATTATGGTGTTAACAAAACCATTTTGGTGTCAAACTAATTCTTGATTTTGAAAAAAAAATTAAAAGGCTAATTATATATATATATATATATATATATATATATATATATATATATATATATAAACAATGAATACAAGGTTTTTCTTTTATGGTTACAATTTAAAATGAACCTTTTTAGCACTTTCAACCTAAAAAGTTGGCAAAATCAATTTTAGTCTCTTGAGTTTGATAATTTAACATTTTGGATCAATACTTCATTTTTTTTTCATTTTTAAGTCCCTGTGTTTTTTATTTATTATGAAGCTTACTATACTTATAAAAAGTTATGATTTTTTGTTTGATTAATTATTTACACTTAAAATTTTAACATTGAGCGCTTATAATTTTCTTATTTATTATGATCTTGATTGATCTATAGAAAAGAAAAATCAAAATTGACTTTATTTTTCCTATTAAGTTTTTCTTGCAAGAATTGTTGTAGTCTTAACTGCATTTTTAAGCTAGTGTTGTATGCATTTGCACAATGATTATCTGGTGTCTAACCCCAAATCTAAATTTATGATGGACATGGTCTTGTGTAATTTTCTAAGAACCATTCAGGAGCAACTATAACTCATGCAAACCGAAATAAATAATATTGATAAGGGAATTGAATCCAAGAATATTTTCCATGGCATGCCTCTCCTTCTTAGATAGGGTAAGGAAAGTAAATGGAGCTCGATTAAGAACAATGTTAGCAAAAGCATCATCAAGCCTCTATTCAACTTCTGTATGAACACATTAAGTAGAAGGCCTAATAGTTCTGGCCTTTACAGCTGAGATTGAAGGCGAAAATGGAAGGACCACCACTGCCGAAAAAGCCTTTACAAATGAGGCCAAAGCCCTAGTCACCATGGGGGTGAAGACAATGTTTTTCTTAAAACAGGCAGCAACACCCATAATAACTTCAAGAGGGGTTCGATATGTTTGACCCCAGCTAGGAAAGTACGGCTTGCCTTAGCTTCCATTGCTGCAGAAATCCTAGCCCTTGTCATTGCTCTCTTATGAATCATATCCTTAAAAATATAAAGCCCATCCATGATGATGGGGCCATGCTCCATCTCTTCTCTAGTAACAGTCTTACTCACATCAAGAGACGAGGACCCCTTCCTTATTATAAATAAGCTTCCCTATATGAATCTAGTTAAACTTTATGCTTCTTCTTCAGTTTTTAACCCTGCATATAAGCGAAATTAGAAATAAACTTAGATGAACAAAAATAAAGGATAATAAGGTTGTATAATTTGCAATATAGCCTAGTAATGCTCTTTGGCCATCATGTTGATATCATACTTAGTTAAGGCTAAGGGCAACACATCACACAATTTCTCTTCATTCAGGCTTAGACCGTAACTAGTTGGTAACAGGTCCTCAAAAGGTTTATCAAAAGTTGACAAGATCACTCATCTATTGGGGTGCAATTGGCCTAAGCCCAATCTATAATACCTAAAGATGTCCCTCATAAACCCTTGAAAAAGGAAAGAGTACTCTAATTTATACATACATACAAGGGCTATTTTTTTGTAATGGCCCCACGTGGAATCCAAGGTCTCTTGACTAATCCTTTCATCACTAGAGGGAAATTAAGCCATATGTTCTTCAAGCTATCAAACATAGGCAAAAGCCACCCCTTCGGTGCCTAGAGCACTAGGAACGTCATCCTTAGGGATTTGGGGTAGCCTTTTTATTCCTCGTGACTCCCTCTGATACGAGCCAGTTCTCATTAAAGATCCTTGTGGAACTAGGAAATTCCCAAAACGAGTTGTAACATCCTTGTAGGAAAAGAATCCTAACTGATGTGAACCTCGTGATCACGTGGTCACGCAACCCACAATCAAGATTGAGATCTGATCCCGGAAAGCTGAAATAGATCTGATAGGAGTGCGACACAATGGAAACCTGCCCCAAGGCACCAACACTATTGGAATGAGTAGAATGACGCCACGAAGCCAGTTAATCTTCGATAAGTCAGATTCAGTTCGTTCAAGAACTGAAGAATGCAAGAATCACTCTCACACGTTAAAACTGAAAAGTTCAGAATAATAATCATCAAAGCTGCTGAAATTTTGGCCTACATGAGTTTAAATAGTTCTTGAAAAGTTAACCCTAATGGACCCCTTATGTGAACTTATATGAGGTCCACTCAAAACTGGCCCAAAACCCTAAATTGAAAAGTCCACAACGTGATCCAAACAAGTCTTGGACCCTAACTTAAAACAAAGTTTTAATTAAGCCCAAACATGAAAGAAAACAATAAAAATAACTAATATGTCATTAAATACCACCAGCTCTTCTTTCCTTGTGTAGCTAGGATGAATAAGGAATCCTTATAAGAAAAGGATTCCGAAACATTAATGAATCACTGCCACACTTGTAGATTATATTGCAGCTCATTAAAGATCCTTGTGGAACTAGGAAATTCCCAAAACGAGCTGTCACATCCTTGTAGGAAAAGAATCCTAACCAAATAGGAAGTCCACAAGTCAAATGGAAGTAAATAACAAAATCCGTACAGCCTATGTTGACCAGCATTGTGGTTCCTTCCTGAACTCCGATTGACCTGAATTTCTAACCCAAGGTAGTAAGATAGGTATGGAGAGTCCACATAAAATATTAGCCCGATCCAACGGTCGGATTGAGAATTATGACTGTTGCCGTAAACCTGGACTGTTGCGCTTTTTACGCCAAAATCCGAATCTGACCTTACTTGGGTCGTATCACAGGGTTGAACCGTATATATAATCTACAAGTGTGACAGTGATTCATTAATGTTTCAGAATCTTTTTCTTATAATGATTCCTTATTCATCCTAGCTACACAAGGAAAGAAGAGCTGGTGGTATTTAATGACAGATTAGTTATTTTTATTATTTTCTTTCATGTTTGGGCTTAATTAAAACTTTATTTTGAGCTAGGGTCCAAGGCTTGTTTGGATCAGGTTATGGGCTTTTCAATTTAGGGTTTTAGGCCAGTTTTGAGTGGACCTCATATAAATCCACATAAGGGGTCCATTAGGGTTAACTTTTCTAGAACTATTTAAACTCATGTAGGCCAAAATTTCGGCAGCTTTGATGATTATTATTCTGAACTTTTCAGTTTTAACGTGTGAGAGTGATTCTTGCATTCTTCAGTTCTTGAATGAACTGAATCTGACTTATCGAAGATTAACTGGCTTCGTGGCGTCATTCTACCCATTCCAATAGTGTTGGTGCCTTGGGGCAGGTTTCCATTGTGTCGCACTCCTATCAGACCTATTTCGGCTTTCCGGGATTAGATCTCAATCTTGATTGTGGGTTGCATGACCACGTGATCACGAGGTTCGCATCATCCTCAAAGCATTAAAGAAAGGTCTTTTTTTACGATAAGAACTATCTTCCCCCTACTAGAGATGGACACCAAAGTTCCACCTTCTCTAATCTTTAGCCCCCATCTAGTGGACCCTTGTCCCCTGTCACTTCCTCTAGTTTTTGGTCATAATCTAAACTCTTCGCTAGAGAAAGCAATGTCTTTCCTACTAAGGTCAAGCCTAACTTTATAATGGTTCATTTGGTTTTGATTAAAAGAAAAAGGAAAGTGTTAAGTGGAAGTACCAAGAATGACAGCTTCTTCTCAAAAATAGCATAGCTTGCTTAATAAATCTTCAAATTTGTTTTTACAGATATCACAAAAAGAGAAAGTAAGAGAAAAAAGAAGATAAATGACTAGGATTAGAAAGGAAATAACTTTTCACTCTTGTTGTTTGATGGATGACCTGTCATGTCATCTCTTATCTCTAGAAATCCATTTAATTTTTATGTTAATTGCAGGCTGTCATTTTGCTTCTCAAAAGGCATCTTCCAAATAAGGACAAGTCATCTAGCCACAAGGATCCTAACTCTACATGAGATAGAAAAATATCATTGGAAAGGTAAAAAGTATTTCATTAAAGATGACTTTTTCAAAATCTTTATGTATTGAATACATAAAGACTTGGGGGCTATTTATGGATCAACATATTTTATACACAACTCTTTATGTATTGACAAAATACCAAGTCCAGGTGACATACGTCTAGTTTTATTTCTAGCCATGAAACATTTGGGTTCAACTACAAATCAAAGCCAAACGCTTTTGGAGCTGGCAAGATATTAGACCCAACACACCCAATACCATTAGGCTAAGCTACATGCTTAGTTTAAACACTTGTGAGTCTCGCAAGATGTCAGACCCAACACACTTAACAACCTTAGACTTAGCTACATGTAAAGCACAAACACATGTGGGTTTTGCAAGATGCTAGATCCAACCCTTTTAAGTTCGGCTATACACTGATCCCAAAACACTTGCGGGTTTAGCAAGGCATCAGACCCAACTCCCTTAGACTTGGTTACATGCCGAGTCCAAGCACATATGGATCTTAGAAGATTCTAGACCTAAATCTCTCGTGCTCAGCTACATGCTGAGTCTAAATACATGTGGATCTAGAAAGATGCTAGATCTAAAATCCTTGGGTTTATAATCATTTTAGATCCAAACATATAATCAATGGTCTTTTTAGCCTCATGTTGGGTCGCAAGGCTATCCCTAGACCCTTATAAGAGCTTAGAATAGTCATTTCCCTACACCTCTAAGTATATAAAAGTTATCTAAGAGCTAGTTATATTTCAATCAAAATTAACTTTATAAAAGGGTTATTCCCATCAATATTAATGTTGTATATGAAATAAGATATAAAAGTTTTTTATAGCTCTATCATTTGTCCATCAGCATTAATAATATGTAAGAAGACATTTCTAATATCATTAATATTGATTTAAGGGACTTTTTCCTTACCAAGATATTCAATAGGAAAAGACTTGTGACCCCTTAAGCAAAATAATAAG
Source organism: Populus tomentosa (assembly GCA_018804465.1). NCBI lineage: Eukaryota > Viridiplantae > Streptophyta > Magnoliopsida > Malpighiales > Salicaceae > Populus > Populus tomentosa. The sequence goes on along the minus strand of CM031999.1, from coordinate 9,611,696 downwards.
GTTCAAAAAACAAGGACCATAAATACTTTTTGAACCATACACTTAAAAGGGTTCATAATATTTATTCTCTCATAATACATTTTTAAAGCATTTATCACACAAAAGCTAAAAGCAAACATTCTTGTTCTTAGAGTTTAATGATCTTCTCCTCATTTATTGCAATCTTTTATTGTAAAGTTATTAACTTAATCATTGAAAGGTCTCTAAACCGTACAAGAAAAGATTGTTTTGTAGTAATTGAGACTTCTACCACCAACCCTCTACGCTTCCAATTCTTAGAAATTAAATACTAACATGAACGTGTGATCATTCACTTTCCAAACACTTAAATCCCATTCCTAAGCATATTGGATATTGGTAGATCACACAATTGAAAATGACAAAAGCGTTAACTATAGTGATTCTTTTTCCTTAATTGTTTTCAATCATCAGCACTCTCTTTCCTTTCTTAACCTAACTAGATAATCAAATGGATGATTTGAGTTTTGTTTTCCTACTTGCTTCCCTTTCTTTATTTAACCTTCACTCTCTAATAAACAATAAATTTTATAATAATGCAGAATTAAGATATAAAGAAAAAGATGAAAAAAATAAATAACGGTCAGTCTCACCAAAATATATTTAAGCATTTCCATCTATAAGTCTACAAATATATATTTTTTACATTTTGATATAGTTTAGAAATATATATTTTTAATCCTTTTCGTTTCTCTATTTATTAATTAGTGGTAGTTGCTTTTAAACCGTGATAAAATTTCTCCCCTTGAACCACTAAGTAACAAAACCTAAAGCAAGAGAGGAAAACACTGAACACTGTGAGTGAAAACATTGTTTATTATAACCATGTTTACACAATTTTGCTCTTCCCACAAAAAAACTTAAAACTATGGGAAGCATTGATGTATTTTCACAAGTCCTATCAGTCATTGTTAAATTGAACCGAAACAAATAATATTTTTTCAATTTCAAAAGCACATTGAAACAACTAAAATGTTATTAAAAGAAAAAAAAATAAAAAATAAAAACAAACATCAAGAGGCTTTTTTGTATTTCCATAATGAGTTTTTTTGTTATTATCAAGTCAGTTGGGAGGCAATTCAATAATGGAATAAATATAAAAATCAAAAGGTGGCTAATGCATATGTTCACATCCTTTAAACGGAGCGTATGGTGTCTCCCGATAGCCAAAATCTCCCTTCCATTATGTTGTTAGCAGTTTCCTCTTCTTTTTAGGTCCACACGTGTGATCAATTGTGACAGGTTTTGCATCCCGCGATACTTTTTTTTTTCTCTCCCCCCCTCGAGATTCACGATGGCCATGAAAAAATTTTATTGGTATTCTCTAATTTCTAGAGATTTTCACTTCTATCCTTATTTTTTTATTTTTTATTTTTGTTTATAGCTTTTAATAAAATTTTAATTTGTTTTCAATTTCATTCTTTAATCTTAATTTGTGATTTGTTATACTTTTCAATTTAATCATCATTCTTTTAATTCTTTTTTATAAAAATAATTTTTCTTCTTAACTTTACTCTTCAATCAAAAGATTATTTTTATTTTTTATTTCAATTTTAATTCATTCTTTTGATTTTTTTTCCATTCTTATATTAAATTAATTTTTTTAAAACTTTAGTTTGTATTTCAAATTTGATTCTCAAAATACTTTTGTATAATTAAAAATCTTTATTTTTTTATAAAATAAAACTTTTAAAACCAACTTATTTGATCCAAATCTGTAATAACAAATTTCTTTCTTTCTTCAAAATACATTTCCAGCACTAAAAAAAAAATCTAACCACGACCCACACCTGGCCTCTAAATAGGTAGTAGATGTTAATAATTCAATCACATGGATCGACTAGACTCGTTGGGAGTTGGGCAGATTTTTTTAAAAAGTTAAAAATTAATTTTTTTATATTTTTTTTATAATTTTAATATATTAATATAAAAAAAAAATTTAAAAAAATATTATTTTAAAATAAAAAATACATTAAAAATTAACCATAGACCCATCTCTCAAGGCAGAGGTTCCAGTAAAAGTAAAGGAAAACGAAGGGTAATGGGAACACACCTCTTCCTCGCTGTGGACTGTGAAAGTCTGAAGACATAGTATGGGTCTGATGCAGAAAACTAATTTAGTGGCAGCTTGCTAAAGACATGCTGCACAAACAACAGAATAACGACAGACTCGACCAAAAGGAAAGTAAAATTGGACAAAAGGCAGAACATAGATTAAGCATAAGCAGCCCGTGTCGCCAATTTCCAAAACATATTCACATCAAGAGAAAAGGTGAAAACCATGTTCGGGAACTTGGTTCTGCAACCAAAGAAAAATGGCTAACTTTTAAATCACTAGATAAAAAGGAGAAATTATAAGAATATACACCATGACCCTAATCCTAATTTTCCTTATCTGAGCAACTATGATAAAGACATAGTATGGGTCTGATGCAGAAAACTATTTTAGTGCGCACTAACTGGATCATACAACTCACCAGCACAGCACCCACTGGGTGGATTTCAATAGAGCTATAACTAATAACATAACATCACGGTGACCTCCAGACTATAAGCTCCAGTACATACCCAACTTCAACCAAGTAAAACCAGCAAAGACCCCGAGCATGCAAGCATCAAAGGTCAGTATTGGATTCTTCTTGTTCCCCTGGCAATTTAAACATGGTGGCTATTTACCAATCTGTCCATCACCTACGCCGAGATGCATTTGCATGCTGCTGAGCTTTACTCTCAATCCTGATCCTATCAGCATACATGGGCAGGCGAATGATCTCGTAAATCTCATTCAACAACACATCCTCTGTTATATTATCCTTGATGCTTCGCATCACCTGTTAAGAATCAGCAGGAAGATTCATTTAGTCCAGTAAAGAGTAATCCATCAAAAACATAAAAGAGGATGAGGAAGAATGTCAAATAGATACTATAGTAGCATATTAATTAAAGCATGGCAAATACATGCATCAGAATTCACATATACATACAGATATGTGTGCATATAGAGGTGATAGAACAGACCTTCATGTAGGTATTGAACTCATTGGGTGTTGATTTATCAGTCCGCACCCGCATACAGACCCATACATGTTCCTCTGAATCCCAAGAACACTCAATTATCTTCCCTGAGTATGAAGAGGGATCTATATCATCTGCAAGTTTTTAGGTCTAGGAGTAAGAACCCGAACAATAAATTGAAAGCCAAAAAACAACCAGGTAAATGAAACAAAGAAACCGAAATGAATGTATAGCAGGCTGAGAGCATGCCCAGATGAAAAAATATGAGCATTTGAAAATGGGATTCAGCTCAAGGCAATGAACACCCATACAATTGCTTGCATTAACAAGGAATACCGCCGCATTTGCCAATCTGAAAGGCAAAATACCCACTATTCAAAAAAAAAAAAAAAAACGCTCCATACCATCACATTCACCAAGCAAATGGTTAGCAACAGCTGGAATAGATTATCAAAGGCACCTAAGGTTATCAATGAAATCCCAGTGTTGTCCATATCAATACAAGGGTTGCCTAAAGTGTTAATTAAGGATTTTCTATAGCGGAACGAAACTTGTGAAATCAAGATGCATGAAAAATCACATCAACCTTTGAATGCAACTCTGTGGCCTTCCATCAGTTTCTTTGTCCCTCGTTCATTCAGATAAAGTAACTGACGATCATCATCATCAACCTGTCAATACATGCAACTACATATCAGGATGTAAATATCAATTGAGAATTTCAAGCTGATACATTAAAGGGATGAAGATGGAAAACACAAAAACATCAGAGTTAGCAGCTAAAGTTTGGTGATGTTGACAGACACACCTCAAATCGAAAGTCAACTGAGTTCATTTCAGGATATTTCCACTTCAAAAGGCCTTCATGAGTGCGAGGAACATAAGGATCATCCCAACCCTGGCACATAAGATCATGAGTAATCTCTTGTTCACAATGGAATAACACTATAAAAAGCATCTAACACATGACAAGTCTTTTACTGTATGATATGTGAGAGGTGCAATGTATACAGAATTTTTGGGTGTTGTGTTCAAATGATACTTATTAGATCATTCATAGGACCACAATATCGGGAAACAAATGCTCAAAGTATTTAGAACAAAACAATCTCCAATGGATGAGTTGTGCAAAAAGTTCAAAAAGCCATCCTTGTCACCTGAAAAATAAGACCATCTGCATCATGTGAAAGCTTTGGAATAAATTCCTTTAGGAGCTTGGTAACAGTAGAAAGCAGCCAGAAATCCTTTCTTCTCACCTGGTAAACAATTAAAAAAAACCAAAAAAAAAAACACATAATTAGGTAATAAAATAAGAGGGGACAAGTATCATATATTGCAAACTCAAGACAAAATCTTCTCATACCCTGAAAGGTTCCAGGTCATATCTATAATATGGATTTCGACTCTGGTAAATGTTATGGCGTTCATAATTCCGGGGCTCGATCACTTCTTTTTCAAGCATCTTCCATCGTTCATGAAAGGGCCGCTGCAGAAACAGTTGATCATCAAAGCCTATAATTAGTAGATGGAATGAAGGAAAAGCATTTAATTAGATTGGAGGTATACAGTATAGTCTGGTATGTGTTCCTTAAACAAGCACAGCATAATGAATGATTCTAAATACCCAAAATCCTCTTCAAACTATATCCCAGAAAATCAGTTGAGATGATTAGGAAGAGATCATTGCAAATACAAACAAACAAAATAATTAAATAGAAAATGCCATATGAGCATGTTTTTCTCCTTGTACTCCTGGGAAACAAAATCAATTGTAGAGCAACTGCTGATCAATGAAAAAAGGTTATCAAATGGTTGGCTAGGATACAAACAGGTTTCTCCACGTTCCCAGTTATTCTTTATGAGCTGATTGGCAGCTTATATTGGTGCCCACACAGCCCTTTAACCTGCTTCCAATCACTGAAGAAATCTGAAAGAATTCTCAAACACATCTCTTTTGGTGTTTACACTTACACCAGCATTTAAGAGATCCAATCCAACTTGTCCAGTGCTTTCCATTTATTTCGTAAACTACTACTATCACAAAGCTATAGCAGGGTGAAAACCATCTTTATCAGCCAGCTTCAGAGAAAAGCCTCCTATTGCAGTGCTTAGTGCTCATTTGTTAAAAGCACGTGAAGAGAAAGTCATCCCTAACTTTCAGGCACATAAACCTGCATCTTTATGACATTGGTTGTGAATCCCCAAAATTGCAGCCAAAGATGGGGGTGATGTTCAAGAATATACTGACCAAGGGCTTAAACGGAATGGGAAAAATTGTTAAACGTTTTCACCAATGGCACATGAATGCACTTCATGATTGCATAATTTCAATCAATTCTACACCACCAGGGAAAGATACAGAGTGGGAAAAATGACCCACACTGCCCCACGAAATAACACCATGCACCACGTGGTAAACTTCTAGGTTTTTTGCCCCACCAGATAAAATCCCCCGATTACAGAATTAAATTGATGAAGTAAACATTTCCCCCTCCCATACCCAAAACAAAATTGAAAGTCTTCAATTGCCCCTAACATCCTACAAAATTACCCCAGCTTTGCCCATAAGGTTTGCCCTCATTAAATGACCAAATATTGCTCCACTAACTTCATTTAAAATAGACAAATAAATATATAGCTCTCACAAAAACTCTCTGATGGTTCTTTGCTTTAAGGGAGGAATGACAACAAAAGAATAAGTGACTTTGATCTGTAAAAAGAATTCAATGTCCATAAATTTCTTTGTAAATCTAACCTCTGTGACAGACACTTGGTTGATCGCCATCATATCATAGATAAGGTATCTTCTCTCCTGCTTCTGCGAGTCTGGCAAAGTATCAATAATCATCTCCCCATCAAGTAATGTAAAGTGGTGTGTCTTATCAGCTGGACCCTTATCAAAACAAGACAACAGCAGTTGAAGACCATCCGAGCAAGATGTCAAGAACTATACAAATGAGAGTCCTAAAGAAACCATCCTAGAAGAAGAAATGAGTAGATGCATACTTCATTGGTGTATCTGCAAGGAAACCTCATCTGTACCCTTCGGAATTTAAAATCCCTATCTATCAAAAAACACCCATCCACCGTAATTAACATCATGTATCTTGTTCCATCAGCCTTCCATGTTGCATAATAATAACGCGTCCTCAACAGCAGTAAGTTGTCCCTGCATGCCGCAAAATAAAATCCTTTTCTTATCAAGTGACACCAAGAAAAAAATTAAGTTAAACTAGGCTCATAAGCTCCATGGTCACTTTAAGCCAAATTGGTATACACTATAATAACCCATGAACAAATACCACTCCAAAGCCGACGCAAACTAAAATATATTTTATATATGATGTGTTCTAAGTTATATAAAAGCAACAGTACAAACTCAGATGATAGTTCGCTGTCTATTTCCCCTAAATATTATTCAGGTTGTAGGAAATACAATTGACAGCAATATTCAGTTATTGATCATAATGCCAGGACTTCATTTGCTCAATAAAATCTCAGCTTCCCTTCACCATTACTATAACATTTTTAATAATTACCATTGAAGATTATCATATTCAATGGTTTTGAGTTATTAACCTAAACCATGGCAATTTTCCATCCAGAGAGCATAAATATTAGGTTTTCTTTCATACCCTTGCATGTCTAAATCATAGTTTAAAAGATGGTGATTAGAGGCACCTCTGTTCTAAGTTATAGAGATCCTAACTCAAAAAACTGAAGCTCCTCCACCTAATACGTATATCAAAGCATACCAAAAAAACACAAAATAACAATAAAGAAAAAAATCAGTTTGGACCTGCTGAGAGAAACAGGGTGTGACCCAGGGAATATTGGTTTTCCTCTTCCCTGAAATTTAAGAAAAAAGTCAGTACAAAATGAAGTCTGAATGAAGATATTTCAAGCTCAAGATTTCAAAAATTAAGAAGTTATGAACAACATTTTTTCACCCATTATCAGGATACATTCCACAATCAAATTTCAATCATTTTTTATGTGAAAATAAAAAACAACTAATGGCATTTGTACATGAAACCTAGGAGGTGCAGGATATGTGAAAAACATATTACAGGGAGAAAACTGAATTCACACTTGAACGAAATGATCAAGACAATGCATATCAGTACAAGGTAACTAGGGGAGCAAAAAGACATGGGTACTAAACCAAATCTAAGATATCTTAAAATATAACAATTATGGAGCAGCATAAAAAACGTTTAAAGAGAGGCAAAGAAGTATTACAGGAACATTCAGCTTAAGCGTTTGGCAGCAGAACTGCCGCAGCGCATCGAGCTGGTCATTAGGTATTTCATCCCCCAGAACATCATCATTTGTCATTACAACATCCATCTCATGATTGTCCTGAAATGGTAAATGGAATGCACAAAATCAAAACAAACAGGATGCTATATATTTGTAGGGAGATTTAAGCTAAATGAGAGGCAATACATAAGAATTCATAAAGCAAAGGAAGAGGAAAAAACAAAAGACGTGAACCGCCCATCAATTTGTTATAGCAATACATCACCATAAATTTCATTTCAAAAACGCTGCATTTTAACATGCAACATTTAAGTTTGGCCGATGAAAGAAAAATAACACTAAAAGTTTAAAATAATTAACAACAAAACTTTCCGTCTAAACTCAGCATCAGTCTCTAATGCATGCAACCACCGATCACCTTCTTGCAGGTATAAAGGGTAATGCAGAACTCGAGCATCCAGTTTAAAACTTCCTTAATGGAATAACCAAACCATCTTCTTCTTCTTTTAATTTCAATTGAAAAAAAAAAACAAGAGCAGCTTCTAAAAAAAGGATATAAAAAACTGCATTTGAATCCACATGGAAAAATTATAGGAAAAATCCAGTGAAATATTACTCATCTGAATTTTAAGCATGCAATCAAAAGTTAGGGATGCTGGCCTATCATCAGGGAGCCACTATGTTATTGTCGTGTATAAGAACCCATCAAACTAGAACCTTCTAATATCACTTGCTACAGAGCACCATATTTTAAAATGTTCAATCGCCTAGACTTCTTCAAACAATGAGACAGGCATAACAGTAGTCCATCCTTCACATCATTAAAGGAGAGAAAAAGATCCCCATGCAACTTGAAATCTAAGACATGTCTCTTAACTCTAAAATGTCAGTAAAACTCATGCAAAGCATAGAAAAATATTTGACAACAAATTCAAGAATCACTACACTTTGAATTCAATTTTACATATCATGATGCTCAGAGTCACTAGAACTACGTCCATTCTTGTCCTAAATAGTTAACAACTCCAAATGAAAGATCAAAAACTGAGACGCAGCAGATCACAGCTGAGCATCATTACCAACAATACATATGTCACTGTGCTGCTGCCACATTTTTATTTGTTGACTTGAATAATAATTAGATTTTCTAATAGTTTCCACTAAAGCCAGCATTTCCAAAATTAGTTCTCATGCAGAAACTGCCAGTTATATGCAAAAAACCCTCCACTACACCACCTGTTTATATCATGCCACCACAATATATATATATATGACAACTAGATGTTAGATCAAAGAATTTGCATACATGCGGGTTCTTAGCTGAACCTCCATCATCATCATCATCAGGCACTGCCTCGCCATTGAGATCAAATTCAGAAGACCTCTTCCATTCTGGAGTTGGTGGGCAAACAACCATTTCTGGCTTTCTTTCATGATAGAAGGAGTACAAGGCATCAATATAATCTGGTTTATATATTCCTGGAGGACGTGCATCAGCAAATATTTTTATTGCCTGCACCATTAGCAAAGGAGGTTTCACAACATATAGCTTGCGGAATAAAACCAACTGAGATACACATAAAAGGAAACATTGGAAACTTACTTGAGTGACAGACATTGGTTGAGAACGCATTAGATAATGAACTATCATATATCCTGTGCGATTATGCCCATGTGTACAATGGACAAGAATATACTTCTTTGTATGTTTCTGACGCAAGAGAAATTGCATGACCTGAAAAGGTTTTATAAACGCATGATTGTTTAGTATAATATTACACTCATTTAACACAGCATGTTTAGGTATAAATGATTCATGAGAGAAGGATATGCTGCCTTTATGTGGATCGATAAATACCCCAGTTAGGTAGGGCACGGTTGCTTCTGTTTTGTTGGGAATAGTTTTGGGGGGGGGGGGGGGGGGTGACAGTTTGATTTGGTTAAAAGGAAGAATCATGATCAACAATTTCTTGTAACAAACGCACATATGAAGGTTTAGACATAGCACACATGTTCACAATCAAACTCATGCTCACATTTGAGCTTTGTGGTTCCAATATGATGCTCTATCCTAGCATTGCAGTACACAACTTGAGATTCATAACAGTGATAGCTTAATAGCATAGAAAAAAACTAACACCGTGCAGACTACCGTGAAACAAAGCTAGTGGTCTGTGCAGAATACCAAATGTGGGAAAAGACATACGCTACAAGAAGATCCAATGGAGGAAAAAGACATAGAAAACCTGAGAAGGTATTGCAAAAGAAGCATACCTCATAAACAAAGGTATTTACAGCTGTATTCTCCGGTACAGCATCACGCCCCTTGCAATATATCTGGACAATGAAAGAAAATAAGCTATTTTCAGGTAAGCTGCTCTACAGTAAAAAACAGAGACTGAAGAAAATGGTTGTCATTGCCAACTCACCTTGACATGCTTGATACCCTCTTTCTTCAAATCTGTTGTTGAATAGTAGCGGGTAGTATTTGTCAAATCAATCACCAGACCGAGCTGAAAATTCAGTAGATAGACTTAGAATTGTTCAAGATAATATTTCCTGCCCTAGAGAGAAAAATATATTCTTCGTAACTCCTTAATGTAAATCTACACTGTTAGAAACATGCACATGACCAAGGGAAAAAGTTATTTGCAATTTTAAATTGAGTGGCGATGTGACCCTGCTAAATTGTGGAACTTTTTTCCTCTAATCTAGTTCTTTTAGATTGATAATATGGCTGATTCAGAAAATGTCGGGTTCTTATTAAATTAATTGAGTGCTCATGACAGTATTATTCCCTCTCATAATAGACGAGATTTACTAGGAATCAAGGGAAGTAAAAATGACTTTCAAGTTCAAGATACTTACTTTCCTTCCTAAAACTCTTTGTTGATGAATGACTTGTTTAAAAGAATATCTTTTACCAGGAGGAATACAGTCATTGTAGGCTTCACCAAGTGGAACCTTGGAAGGAACGATACAATTTATCTCCTGGCCAAATGCAGGACAGTCCAACCAGCCTGCAATTATGGATAGCAAATTATTGAGTGAAAGAAATTATACTGAGATGATACAGTCACACCGTCCTTAAACTAAGGAAAGTGTAGAACAAGGTTTCACCAACATGGACCAATCAAAAGCTTAGAAATCCAGTGAATGGCTGAAAGGAGAAAGCCAGAAGACCACAACTCAGAGAACCATTCATAGATATCTTTTTATTTTCCTTTTCCCCCCTTCTCTAAGGTCTTAAGCTAACAAAGACGATCCAAATCCTCCCCATACTCTGTCTCTGCAGTAAGGTACACTACCAGGCCAAATACACATTAGCAGAACAGTTTATTAATATCAGCAAAACAAGATGACAACTGGTTTCCTAATACTTGGCCAAAAATAGACTTTATTGACAAAGGTCATCAACAAAGGGAATCACCATGGTAATACAAGAAAAAATTATGTTGGACTTCCAGGGAATAGCCTTTAAATTTTCAACAGCATAATCATCTCCAGCACATTTAATTCATCAATCACTGATGCTAAGAAGTCTGTTTCTGTAGCACTAATAACATACAAATGCAACACGGTCCTGTTATTAACCTGGTGAGGTAGGATGGAAAAGCAGGTAAGGGAGGAGATATGGAGAGAAATGGGAGAAAAAAACAGAAGAGAAAGAAGAAAATGCAAAGATCTTCCAATAGTACAGTACTACAGTTAATTGTCAATCATCATATAAGCGACCTTTATCCATAGGAGGTGCTCTTACATTGATGCCGAAACTAAACCAGATAGAAATAAAAATTCTTCAAGAATAAATGAAAGCAATCAATACTAATATGAAAAAATGAATTGCTGAAACAATACCACTGTGATAGGAAATAAAACTATGCTACCAAGTAATAAAATATCTAAGAACATCTAAAATTCTAAACAATCATGTAATTGAAAAGCTATCTTGGAAGTGGTGAATGCTGCTCCACCTTCTTGCTAAACATTTTAGTTATCCGATTGGTGAAGAACTGATGATTAAGCTACTCCAAGGCTCGCAGCCATGGTACAACAGAACAAGAAAAAATAATTACACCTTCATATGGCTAATCCCAGACAATAGAGGACTAGCATGTCGGCCCAAAGGGACTCACAAATATCCTGCTGCTTATAAGTATCAAAAGAAACACACAATTTGGTCTCATAAAATATTTTTTACATTTTTTCAGTAGCAAGCAGGATCCACCAATAAGTGCAAATTTAACCAACAAACAATCATCGACGGATTGATACTCAGGGACATAGTAAGGCAGCAACGTACACCTCTAATGGATAACTCAACATATGGCAATGAAATCAGTGAACACCGTTAAAAACCATCTGTAATGCAAACCACAGAAGCCATTTCTGCATAGAGTAATTAGATAAGAAACTTACCAGCAGGAAGTTTACTTTTGTCATAAGATTTATAGTGTTTAGATGGGAAAAGATGATCATGCACTGGTTGCCGAGACACATGCGCAGGTCTGTCTTCCAAATTTTCATTTCTCAAACGTTTGCGTCTTTCTTCACGCTCCTAATCAGGATGAACATAAGATCAACAGTCATGCATGAATACAGAGCACAAACAAATGCAACATAATGGCATATTAATCATCCAAAAACAAAAAGGAAAAAAGAAAACCCATATGTGGGATTGAGCAAGAGAGGTAAAACAGACTGTCAACTTGACCCCAAAGAAAATTAATCTAGAAATCTGTCAATAGAACGGACAGCTAAATCTCTCCTTCATTCTATTCAGAGTCCACAAAAAATGTTAGCAATTAAAATACTTGAACCCCAATCAAATGGAGAGTGCCTCTGCCACAGTATTAAACAACTTCTAGGTGTTCCATCCCACAGCATTGAAAATAGTAATGATAACATGTCAATTGAGTGCTTATCTAACTTAGTTGTAAGGGAATGTGCTGTGCGCACTTTATTACAAGAGAAAAGTTATTATTTTCCCTTGGGACTTGATGATCACAAATAAGTCTTTAATTAATAAATTTACAGGTTTTACATTCTTCTCCTCCCATCAACCAAGCTCCAAGGACTCAAATTCACATTTCAAAAACACATGAGATCCATAAGGAAACAAAATTCTCCAACCTTTTGTTACAACGTGCTTGCATAATCACATTTGTATATTAGCCCCAAAAAATTGATGAATTGATTATATAAAAAAGATTGCCATCTGCAATTGTTAAGACTTCCATCTACTGAGGTTGAAAAGTGATATATTCTAAGGCACAAACCATTTTCCACTCTTAAAGTGGCACCCAGCAGAGAAGACAACAAACAAATTATTTTTAAAATTCTGATCAATCAAAATATTTAGTCCAACTGCTACAATATGATAAATTGGGGTCCAATGCCAAAGCTCCATGCAGCTACAGCAGCTTCAATTCCTATTACTTGAGAAACGACAATAATCACCTGGTTTGAATGACTTTTCAAATAACTGGATGGTACTTTACATGTAACAAAATTACCAAACTCGCAATCACAAAACGAGCCCTCGTGTAAAAATGTCAAGACAAACATCACAGCAATATTTCATTCTTCCACAATAACAAAACTCAAGTAAAGTTTTCCTGATTATTCTCATTCACCAGAGCATTATATAATTTAGAACGAAAAAGCATTCTTCTAACTCAAGATACTCAGAACAAAATGCAAGAAAATAATTTAGAATTACCCGGCGGGCAATTTCAGCAGCAGACTCAAACCGTTCTTCGGGAGCACCGTGTTCTTCTATGTTCCCTTCAAAATTATCTTCGTTATCTTCAGGCCCCGGCAAAACATTTAAATCCATGGTAACAACCATTCAACATCCACCAACCAACATTAAGCAACATGAAAAATCTCAAATCCCCTTCTTAGCAACAGCACCTACTGCAGCAAACCCGAATTAAAATAATGAATCACCAGTTGGTTCAGTTAATTAACATTATAAAATTAAACTAACTATCAAAAGATGAGATCGACCTATTACCTAATAAAAAAATAAGATACCTAATTCCTCCAAAAAAATTAAAATTGCGTTTTTAAAATCAATTGATTGAACCCTAAATACCGAGATTAGAGGGTGAAAAAGGAATCATAGAAAGCGGGAAGTGAAGAAGAGTTCAAAACCTCACCGTTATCAAGAAAACGAAGAGAAAACCCGGTCAAAAGGACCAGACAGAGTGCACGTGAAGTGGCTGTGGCAGAGAGATTTTGACTCTCAGCCGATTAAAACCCTAGAATTATGAAGCGGGAGTTGTAAGCGAACGTTCTTGCTTTTTTTTTTTTTTTTTTTGGGTTCGAAACCCTAGACAGGAGAGAGACAGAGGTTAGGAGCTCAAATATGCAAGGAGATAAACAAATGGAAATATAGTGAGATTGTTTTATTGTTTGGTAGTTTAAAAAAAAATGGCAAAAAGAAATCAGATTACTTTTTTGTTTATTTTTAAGTTTTGAGAAACTAGTTCAACAGCACCTTGATTGGAGTTTTTTACAAAAATAGGATAGCGAATAAAGCCTGGCACAAACTATCATGGTTGAAATTTATTTTTCAAAATAATACAGTTAATGAGCGCGTCTATGTGATCTACGTCCGACCGAATTAAAATTTAAAAAAATATATTTTTATTTTTATTTTTCTTTTCTCCTTCTGCCCTCACCCTCTCTCTTCATCTTTCCTCCGCGTTTTACTTTGTATTTCAAAAATATTTTAAAAAAATTTAAAAATTTTTATTTTTTTATTTTAAATTAATATTATTTTAGTGTTTGTATATCATTTTAATGCATTAATTTTAAAAATAATTTTTTAAAAAAAAAATATTATTTTAATATATTTTTAAATAAAAAATACTTTAAAAAAAACAAGTAATTCTTTCTTTCTCTACAGTGATAGAGCATCTCTTCCCCTCCCCATTGTATTATTTCTCTCTCTTCCTATTTTTAATTTATTTTATTGATATAATAAAATAATTTTTTAATTATAAATTGACTTTGTTTAGTTATAAATTGACTTGAAATAAAATTAAATTCAATGTTATGTGACTTGCGTTGAATTAATTATAGATTTGCGTTGAATATATAACTTGTTGAGCTTGTTAGGGATTTTTAGCAAAGAGTTATAAATTAAAAATGTTTTATTTTGACAAACAAATTACAAAAAAATATTTTAGTTGCTCTTATAGGACTTGTACATTTCATAAAACTTTGCTATTCTGATAAATAAATTTTCAGTTGTGATAGTTTTGGTATATTTTTAGACACTATACTTATTTTTAAAAAAAAAAACTCACTTGGTTGGTCTTAAAAATATTTAATATTAACAGTAAAATTATTTTTGAATTAACATCAAGTTTAATTTATTAATTCATTAAACTTTAAAAAAAAATCTAAGAGGTATGTTGATTTTACTGTGTAATCCATTATGCACCAAGACTTGGTGCATTGTAGATGGCAATATTGTACTTTTTTTATTTTAATATTTTTCTAAATTTATCCTTTAATATTATGCTGGCTTAGAATTTAATTGTATGATTTGTTTTATTTTATTTTTTATGAAATTATAATGGTGTTAAAAAATCATTTTGGCATCACAATGATTCTTAATTTTGCAAAAAGTACTTTTTTATTTCTTGCAAGAAAAAAAGAATTGAGGGACCAAATTGACCAAAATGAAAGCATATAGGATTTCTCTTTTGTGGCTATTGTTTGAACAATGAACCTAATTTTTTTATCATTTTAATATTTTCTATTATGGTATAATTTGTTTTTCAAATTAATCTTTTGACATTATACTTGTCGCGGGGGTGCCGCGTCGTCATCTAGCGATGGCAAAGGCTTTTTGTTGTGCCTCCTATGTAAGGTGTGGTGTGTTGGGAAGGGTTTTTAAATTTAATCATAAAATTATAATTAATGTTTAGGAGTCGCTACCTAGTATTATGGCTACTAAGAACCTATTGCGCATCACCTCCTATGCACCCTGTCTAAGGTAAGCTACATTATTGTTTGATTGTTTTTTTCTAAGTCGGGTTTCTATTTGTTGATCTTTTCTAAGGTTTAAAGTAGTTCTCTCTTCATGATAAAGTCTCTACCTTATTAAGTTAAATTATAATCGTTCTAAAGTCTGAATTTTAGCATCGCATCTATTTACATCTTATATCTTTAATACATGAGGGTATACTTTATCATGTAATTTTACACCACACAAATATTGAAGTTTACATCTAGACCCTAAAAAAATTGAAAAAAAAGTTTTTGATATTTTAGCCAAACCCTAATGGAAGATCATAAACTGGTTATGATATCTATTTTTTTGGTTTTCAAAACATGAGAAAAATGCAATTTCTTAATGAAAATATGCTTGGAAAATTTTTAGGATTTGGTTGTATGTATGAAAACAAAATATATTTTTTTTGGTTTTTGAAAAGGGAAACTAATTTAAAAGTTTTGAGATTTTCCTTTAAATGTTTTGATTTTTTTCGAAATATTTCGGAGAAAACCGGATATTTTATACTGGATTTGTATTTTATATTGTAAATATACAACCTAATATTATGCAAAATTGGTATAAAAAATATTTGAGAAAATCACAATTTTTTTAAAATGATTTTTTTTTGTTTTAAATATTATAATATATATTAATTATTATAAATAAATATATAATAAATATACATGGGATGGGTTGGACCAGTTGACTCGGCCGAGCTTAGGAATGTTAGGTTAGGTCAATCTTAGCCCAACATGTCCTTTTCTTTTCTTTTTATAGGCCAGGTCGGACCCAAATGGTTCGACCACGGCCCGCATGGTTGATGGCCCGACCAAACAACCATGCTAATTAATTATGTTGCATGTATAACGAGAATTCATTTTGCATACAATAACTTGGTTGTAGCAATGGTGGGGCAGCGCTACCTGACATCGGAGTGCCTAACTAGAGGCCTGGCTGGTCGTGACGGAGAGGGGATGACATGAGGATGATGGTTGAAGCTATGGCAGAGATGGTGGCTGGTGCTAGTCGTTGGTGGAGGAAGAAGAATTATTTTATTGAAGTGAGAGGAAGGGAGGAGCGGTGACTGTTCCAAACGTGGTAAAGGTCGGCTAGCGGTCATACTGATGACGTGTGGTGGAGCTGGTAGTGGACAGGCTAGAGGTGGCTCCAGTTGGTGGCTGAGACGATAGAGAGAGCGTTGGTTCAAAGTGTGCATCGTGAGTTGTCAAATCTGCAGGAAAATGTTGTCTGAGCTGGTCTCTTTAGGTCGGGGCCAGTTTCATGTTAATAGGCCTGAATGAACCATACTCGGGGATAGAGGGATGTCAGGTGATCATTTTGGTGCATGTGTTGTCAATTTTTGTGGACATACGACGCATTAAAGGCACCTTAAAAGTAGCTTCCTAAGCTGTTATTTCAGGTAAAATCAGGGAAGACAATAAACAGTTAGCAAGCGACGTGTCGCCTAGTCCTTTTTTCAAAAAAAATACACAAACGGTGCCGTTTTGGGTTAATTAAAGGATTTTTGTCCAACTTTAATTGAGTCCTTCCGCTTTCGCATTCTTTCAATTGCACCCCTAATTAATTCTAAACCTTTGATTTAGTACAATTTAGCCTCTGCTGAACTTCAATTTAAGCCCCAGATTTCAGCGTCTTTTGCACTTTGGTCCTTGGTCTTAGATTTATGTAATTTAGCCCCTAATTGACCATTAAACTTTTAGTTTCTTCAATTTTACCCCCGGTTTTGTTGTCAATTAAGTCCCTATTATCCGACGCCTTTTGCGGATTGGTACTTGGCTGCAAATTTTATCCCAAATTAATCTCAAAACTTTAATTTTCTTGCAATTTAGCCTTTGATTTCAATCAATTAACTTGGTTAAAATTAAATTTGATCTTTTAAAATTCTAATCTTCTCAATTAAACCCAAATTAGGCTCCCAAACTTAAATTTTCACCAATTAAGCCCCAAATAAAATTAATTTGACATATTTAAAGTATAATTAAGTCCTTGCACTTAATTAAATCCTTCAATTGGACCCAAATTAATTCTTAAACAAAATTAAAATTTAATTTGGCCCATGGTTAAATCAAATTGACCTATTAAAAATTTAATTATGTCATTGGACTTAATTTTTATGCAAATTCATCCAATAATCATTTGATTTAACCTTGAATTTGCATTTTTTTCCTCTAATTTTGGGGATAATGGGGTGCAATTAGGCCTTGAATTTCCTTCAAAATTGCAGCTTGGTTTTTATGTATTTTTTGGAATCCTTATCTATCTACTTTCTTCATGCCGCCAGCCATTATTTTATTTTTATTTTGAAAAAAATGAATTTTAAGGAATAACTTATGATTTGTTTTCTATGACTTTATTATGGTGTTAACAAAACCATTTTTGTGTTAGACTAATTCTTGATTTTGGAAAAAAAAGTAAAAGGTTAATTTGACCAAAAAAAAAAATGAATACAAGGTTATTCTTTTATGGTTACAATTTGAAATGAACCTTCTTAGCACTTTCAGCCTAAAAAGTTGGCAAAATCAATTTTAGTCTCTTAAGTTTGATAATTTAACATTTTAGATCAATACTTCATTTTTTTCATTTTTAAGTCCCTGGTTTTTTTATTTATTATGAAGCTTACCTATACTTATGAAAAGCTATGACTTTTTGTTTGATTAACTATTTACACTTAAAAGTTTAACATTGAGTGCTTATAATTTTTCTTATTTATTATGATCTTGATTGATCTATAGGGGAAAAAAATCAAGATTGACTTTATTTTTCATATTAAGTTTTTCTTGCAAGAATTGTTGGAGTCTTAGAAACCGTTTGGGGACGCGGTTGAAACCGCGTTCCCATATTTTTTTTTTTTGCTAAAATTTAATATGGTTTGTATGTTTTGGATCGTTTTAATATGCTGATGTCAAAAATAATTTTTTTTAAAATGAAAAAATATCATTGGCATGCATTTCGACACGAAAAGTTATTTGAAAAACAATCGCTACCACACTGCCAAACATACTCTTAGTGTGTTTGGTATTGCGATTGCTATTGTGGTTGTGGTTTGAAAAAAGTTGTTTTATAAAAAGTATTTTTAGTTGAGGTTGATTTGGAAAAACATATGTTTGGTTAAAACTGTGGTTGAAATTGAGGTTGACCAAAAAGTAGTTTAATGTTTTTGGTTAATAAGGCTTTTGAAATTGAGGCTATAAAATAATTTAAAAATATATATTAATATTGATGATTTTTAATTTAAATATTGTAGATTTAACTATTGCTCTTACATCATGAAATAAATAATATTTTATATAAAATATTTTTTATTGTTCCATTAAACTATCTACAATTCCATCACGTATGAAATACATCCAACAAGGACTATAGTTTTTATAAATTTTTTAAGAGCACAACAACATCATGTAAAATATAATTAGAAAACAAAATTGGAATTGTGATCAAATTCTGCAAATGTTACGTCATCAAGTGATATTCGTCTAATTTATGTAGTGTCATTGAATAATGTTTAACACTAGTTTTTCGAACAAAACACTATTAAAAATATTTTTTTATTATTTTGTTAGGTCGGACCCGATTCAATGCATAGCTTTGAACCGGACCCGTCCGACCGGAATAGTGGAGCCATACTCCACTATTCATGGGTTTTCTCAGCACAAAAAGCAGCAAGGAGCTTCTTCTTGTAAACATGTGGCTGTGCCACAGTTGGTTGTGGGACCTACCAATAAAAAAGTGCTTTTGTTGCATTACCAAACAATAATAGTTGTGGCTGCGGGTGAACCTCACCCGCAGCCACAATACCAAACGGCACCTTAATTGCATTTTTAAGCTAGTGTTGTATACATTCGCACAGTGATCATCTAGTGTTTAACCTCACTTCTAAATTTATGATGGACCTCATTTTGTGTGATTTTCTAAGAACCATTCAGGAGCAACTATAATTCATGCAAACCCAAATAAATAATATTTATAAGGGAATCGAATCCAATAATATTTTTCAAATAAGACAACCTAATAACAATGAAAATTCTAACAGCAACCATCATAAATATGCTCATCATAGACACTGTGATACGACCAAAAGCTTGATGTTTTCTTCCAAGTGCAGGAGTGTCGAAGTAATAAATAACCTGGCAAGACCGGGGTCGAACCATAGAGAGGTTAATTGTATAAATTATAAATAACAATACAACAACATCAACAACAACAATAATAATAATAATAGTAATAGTAATAATAATATTAATAGTAATAATAATAATACTCAGTACATGGCGTTGTTATACTTGAGAATGATCTAAAAGATCGGGTCACAAGTTTTCAGCCTATATACTAAGTTTATAAAAAGATAAAATTGACATATTATATAATATATACAGATTTCTGATGCGAATGAACAAGGCAAGACCAACAATGTCAGGACCCTTGATCAAACACAGAGCATACTTAACGTACATAAAATATAACAAGAATGTAAATAATAGTAGTAGTAGTAGTAGTAAAAAAAGAGAGAGAGAGAGAAGAGGAAAAAATTAATGAGAACTTTGAGATGGAAGATTACTGTAAGGATTAAACAATGATAAAAACAAATGTCAAGGTTAGAGGATCCACTAATAGTACTTTAAATAAGTATAGTATAAACTCTTATTATTCAACTAGAAACCACACACAGAGATGGTTCCAATCATATTATAATTGTTAACATGATTACATTAATTATCTTATTCGAGTAATGCCAATACTTGTAAATATTATCAGGTATTCATGGTGATAACTTATGTTAACAACAAATCAAGTTCTTTTCATAGCACAGGTGTAGGTTGTACCATACGGTTGGGCTATGAAAGTGCCAAGCATTTGTTGTACCAAGGGTTGTTCAACACAAATCTAGATTAACCATTTAACAAGAAAGGTATTAAGAGTAAGCAAGATAATAAATATAAAACATGTTAATATCAAGCATTAAAGTCTATGTTGAGTTTATACTATACTTATTCTTACACCATTAGTGTAACCTTTTCACCTTGACATAATAGATTTAGCTAAACATAATGAAAGAAAGAAACATAAATAAACAAGGTAAGAACATAATTATACAAATAAAGGAAAGGAAATGAAGAGCATAAACAAGAGATTAATATAACATCAATTACAAAATACAAAGAAAGAGAGCAAGAGCATGATCTTGATCTTGATCTAAACACCAAGATGCCTAAATTCATGGCAAATGCCTCCTTTTATAGGCCAAAATTTAAAACTATTGATTTGATGAATAATTGTTGAGTGGGTGGCCACATCTTGACTTAGTGAAAACCCTTATCTTCTTGTCTGAATAAAACATCATTGCTAACATCAGAACTAGAACCATATGAAATTATGAAAGTTCTAGGAAATTCTCTTAGCTTTCCAAGAAAAAAAAGTTGAGGTTATTTGGACTTCTAGAACTCAAGATATGGGTTGAACACTGAACAGTGTCTGGGCTGTAGGACAGATTCAAACCTCTCTGTTGTTGCTATAATTTGGACTTGAAAACGGTCTTCTTAGATCTTGGTGTCCACATGAAAGTTGTAGGCCTATGCCTTTCCAAATCTGTGTAAAAATTTGAGATTATTTGGACATCTAAAACTCGAGATATGACCCAATTACCAAACAGTGTTCCAGTTTGGACTACACCAACATCTCTTTTCTAAGCTTCACCCTTCTTTATCTTCAAAATTTCAATAATTGAATTCATCAATCAATCCTTTGATTTATGTGATAGGCCTACATTTAGGATGAACATTTACTATATATTAAGGCATTTTATAGTATCAGACTTGTTATTATAAAACATGTTTTAGTTAAGGAGTTATTGATACTTCAAGTGCAAAATGATGATATAAAACATTGATAAACATGCACTTTCAATTACTAATCACACTACTAATATAACTACAACCAATATCATCATAATGACTCTAATGAGCAAGTCATGAAACATATCAAAATAGAGGCCTCTATTTTTTTTATTATGATTTTCACTACGTGAAATCTTGGTATGAATACTTATTTGATTGATACAACTTGTTTGAAAATACAAATTTACTATGATAAAGATTAATGATTTTACCAAACTTTATCGAGAGAAGGTTGAGGACTGTTTAAAGAAAGTGGGTGAGCCTCCTATCACTCATTAGATTGATATGAAAAAAAAATTATATATGTAAAAAAAGTATTTATCCCTATCATATAAAGGTAACTTTTCAACTATATAAAGAAAAACAGAGTGGGAGCAGATGCTATAAGAGCCCAAGAAAGAACTCGATGGCTGCCGAATCAAACCTGCAGAATAACCAAAATAGCACAATATAGAACAAAGGGGCGTACAGTCTGGACATAGGGAGAGAACCTCACCCAGACAGACAAAGCCTTAGCAAAGCAGCAGTACGACAACAAGTGGAGACAACCCTGAGAAAGGAGGACACCCACAACAAGCAAAGCGTATATCGGATAAACCAAAGCACCATGCTAGTACAAAGGGGGCCAAGCATTTGGGGAGAGAGCCTCACCTAAACAGGCAAAGAAATCCTTTGCAGCAGGACTCCACACAATGCCAAAAGAGCATCTACAACATACTCCATAGAAGAAGAAGACATCTAGTAGCTCAGCCACATGATAGACGTGCATCTAACATCCTGAAGCAGCCTCCATCAATAATAAAGACCATCAATCCAAGACACCAAAACCCGACAAGAAAGCTAGGGACCATGCATCAGCAAGCGAGAGACGCATGGTAGTAACTAGGAGAACAAGTCAGAGAAGAAACACAATAACTCTAGCAAACCATAATTCCAACCAGCTTCAAGAAGCACAACATACTAAGCTGCAACTAGCAGCAATAAGCTAACTAACCTGCATAACAAGCTAAGTAGAAAAGCTAGCATCATAACAAGCAGTCCAATGACACACTTCATCAACAATAAATCGGCAGTCAAGCTCAACAAGGCTACCTAACAGATGTAGCATCAACAAGTATTCTCATCTAAATCAGCCAAGAGACAAATAAGCTCCATCCAACCATCCAGTAACAGCCAAGAGAAGGAGCAGGACACATACAGAACAAAATACAATACTAGCAAGCTATAACAAAGCAAAGGGAACTTGCAATGAGCTACACACACATGAGGTGCATAACCCTATGTTACACTAGAAAGCAAGCATGCCCTTTGATACACTAGGGAGAAAGCATTAAAGAGGATGCCGGGTAGGGAAAACCCTACCAAGGTCAGAAGCTCTGATGCAAGGGGAACAACATTCTAGGTAGCTAATCCTTCAAAGAACCTGGCATCATCAGGGTTAGCGGAGAAATTGACGCCGACGATAGTGATGTGAACAATGTGAATATGAACAAAAGAGAAGCCAGAGATCCTATTGGGCCAAACAAAAAGCAGATCCTTGACAAACAAGGTTGGAGAGAAAGAAATCAAACCTTCATCTAATTCATCTGAACAAGGATGACACCCATCAAAGTGGCCATCGTCAGAACAATCATCAACGGGGCAAGTTATCCCCAGCAAGCACATCAAAGAGACATGCTCTACAGTACATCCACCAGTTCCTGAGGTCGTCGGGGGGGGCATAGATTTACGAGTAAAAACCCCTACTTCAGAAATTTCATCCGTTAGGGTTTCAAAGAAATCGCATCGCACGCTCACTATTATCGATTGAATGGAATGAAACAGAGGCTACAACCTTGGACTGACCATAAGAGACACAATGAAGGAACTCACGAGCTCAGCAGCGAAATGATCATAAAGAGAAGCTTCGAGTGAAGGAGAACATCTCTCTCTAAATTCTCTCTCTATCCGTCGCTTTCACTTATGGCGAGTCTATGTTTTAAATGTCAAAGTTTTGGTCATGTTGCAGCCAACCATACCAATAAGGCACAAGTTATCAAAGAATAAAATGACATAAGTAAAAAGAAAGACTATGGTGATTAAGTGTGTGAAACCAATAATATGAATTTGTATAACCTAGATGAGAAAGATAAGGTTATTAAATCATGTCTAATTCATTTATCCATTCAAGTTGAGTAACACATTATAAAATTAGGAATAACTAGATTAAGTCTAGTAAGATGTACAATAACATAACCCTAGACAACTAAAAATTAGAGAATGATTGTTATTTTTCATACCTATATTAAATATAAGGATAAAAGTTGCAAGATCATCATTGATAATAAAACTTATATCAATGCAATATCTTCTATTATTGCAGCTCACCAAGGCTTAAAGTATGTTCCCCATCCTTAAGTCATATAATATATTATGGGTTGATAATACTTCCATCGAAATCCCAAAGATGTATGTTCCTTATCAAATTTACAGACTACCACGATGATAATGCCAAGTTATATGGTGTTTTCAAAACCATAATCCTAGATAGGGATGTGTAATTTATGAATTCCTTTAAGAAGATATTTTGGCATATCATTGATATCAAGTTGAAATTCTCCAATACCTATTACCCCCAAACAAATAGCAAAACCAAGTTAGTCAGTTAAAGCTTAGACAACTTTTTAAGATATCTAGTAAGTGACCATCATAAAAGATTGGGATTTGGTTCTTTTTATGGTCTAATTTGCTTATAATAACTTGGTTAATAGATTTATAAACATGAGTCCATCAAAAGTTGCTTATGGTTTCAAACCTAGAAGCTTGTATCTAAACCTCAATCCAAAATCATTAAACTTCATGTTTAATGGTGAATAGTGTGTTTCCCTACCAAAAAATAATAAATTAAGAGGAAAGTTTGTATGATTAGGGGTGAAAATCCCTAATTAATTGATGAAAAGTCACAAATGAAATAACTTTTCATTTTCTCAATTTTTCTCCAAATCCTCTTAATTTATATGGTATAAGAGTTTGATTAAGTGTTTTCTACTAATTAAACCAAATTTAATTAGTGAACCTTAGAAAAAAGGGGTTGGAAGTTTGGGAATTTGAGAAAAAAAGAATGCAAATTTTAAAGAGGAAGAAATCCTTGGAATCCTTACAAAAGACTCATTTAATTTGGTTATTTGGTAGTGGTAAAAATTACTTTTGCAATAAATACACTTAATTTCTTGAATTATGATGGGGGATTGAAAATCCTTAATTTTAGGAATTGTTAAGATTTATGTAAATTTTGATAGGAATGCCAAATTTTGTAATTGTTAGTTAATTGGGGTTTGGATGACATGATTAAGAATATAATTGAATACATTAAAAACGAATTTTAAGAAATTAAAGTTTTAAGTGGTCGACCTTAACCAAGTAGTTTTATAAGGGTTTTAAAAATTGATTAAATTATGTGATTTTTTTATGATTTAAATGATATTGGGAATGTTTGAGATTGGTTTTAAATGTTGTAATGTGGATTTCTAAAGATTACCTATTATGGTTATATTTAAGAATAAAAAACAAATATGGAAATTGAATAAATTGTGTAAATATTGGGTTTTGAATGATTTTATTATGTTTAAACTTGATTAATATGATGATAGAATTGTGTAAAATCATGATTGTGATTCATGAAGAATAAATAGTTTGGGTATTCGTTTACGATGCTAAATCTGTAAGAAGGAAAGTGTGAAAATTGATGAAATTATGTAGATGTTAGTGTTTTAATAGTGTTGTAATGTTTAGAAATTGAGTTAGAAACTTGTAACGTTTAGAAGGGTCTAATTTGGCAAGTTGATAAAATAATAAATGAGAAAATACATGTTAGATGCATAAGGATTGTAAACCCCGCATCAACAGCAATTTTAAATAAGAAAATCCTTGGTTAAATAATAATAAATTAGTAGAAAAGCTAAAATTGGTATAACAATGTTAAATAAGGAAATCCTTGATTAAATAATGATAAATTAGAAAAAAAAATTATTAATAGTAGGATGAAAATTTCTAGTGAATTTACTTAGATCCCAGATTGATCAAAATAATAAATTGGGATGCAAAATATTAGCAAATAATATATCATATAAATCTTCAATAAGTAAAACAATTATTTAAATGAAATGTTTTGTGAATCAGGGTGAAAATATTTAGAAATAATAATAATAATAATAAAATGCAACTCCAATTAAATAAGTGAATGAATTTACATGCAAATAATGCCAACTATTAGTGCAAACCTTCTAGGTTTTTACTTGAAAATGGTGAATAAAAAGAAATTATTTTAATTCGGGGAAAAATATATTAAACTAATTTTTTAATTTTTTGGTTGTTATTGTAATGTGTATTTTTTCAATAATATTAATACAAACATGATTCATCTATACATCTAATCAAACATCTATATTATTTTTTTAATTGATTGCAAAAGCTCCATCAAGACATTGAGATTGAGATTATTATTATTATTATTATTTGGAGTTATGTTGTTTTGATATGGAGGATGAAGTTAGTTTCCATGCTAAAAAGCCACTCGAATTTGTCTAGTAACTAAAGTGGTACTTGACTTTGTGGTTTTTTTGTATTTTTAATTTTTTTTAAAAATTATTTTTATTTTCAAATTAATTTGTTTGTATGTGTTTTGATCATTTGAACGTGCTAATATCAAAAATATTTTAAAAAAAAACAAAAAATATATTATTTTGATGCATTAAAAAAAATTTTAAAAAATAATTTATATCACAGTTTCAAGCAAACACTAAAAGAAATGCACAAGGTCATTTTGAATCTTATGTAAAAAATTAATAAAAGTTGGAAAAGCTTCATTTTAAAGTTTTCATGGTTACCTTTTTTTAATATTATTATCAACCTTTATTTTAAAACTTTGATTTCTATATAATGAATAGAGAGTGTTTTGAAGTTAAAAATAAATTTATTAAGATTTTTATATTGTTGTTTTAATTATTATTTTTTTGTAAAAACATGTTAGATTAGATTTTAGTAATCACATAACTTGTGTCTAGTTTTATAATTACCCTAGATGATCGAAAAATATACTAGTAAACGACATAGTATCAACCCTAACAAATAACATATTATCCTTTTTATTTAAAGAAATACACAAAATGAATGATGTATTGTGTGTCTATTTTTTTTATAAAAAAAATAGACATGTAGGCTTGGCCTTCTATGTTCACATGTCTGAGTTTTTTCACATTGAATCAAGTATGTGAGTGTGCCTTCTATGCCTTTTTCTTTCTTTCTTTTTTCTTGTTATTTAATCTTCTAAGTTTATAATAAAATTTTATCTAAATAAAATGATAAATTATTCAAATAAAATGGTTTTATTATAAAAAGATATTTTTAATTTTATAATAATATTCTCTCCAACTAAATGATATTTAATAAATTATCCAAATACATCATCTTTTAAAATAAAACTAGATTTTTTTTCTAGCAATATTAATAATTATAAATTAAACTTGAGTAATTTATTCTATTATTATTTTACATAATCACATAAGAATAATTGAGATATTATTTTTATTTCTTAATTGAAAATTGCTTTACATATCATCATAAGTTTTTATACTAAGAATCGAGCTTTTGATAAGAACTAGTGTTCATCAAAATAAAAATAAAAATCAATGAATAATGAAAAGAAAGTTTTGTCTAAAAAATGCATTTTTTTCTCATAAATTTAAATCTCTTGAATTATACAAATTTATACTTTGATTACTTATGGACAAAACCATAATATTTTTAAAGAAAGGTGATGGCTATGTCAGATATATATAAAAGAAGATATAAGTTTTGCTGTAAATACATTTTTTCTTTAGAATTTGAAAATTCTTTCAAATATTTATTTTAATATTCATAAAATTAAATTAAAATATGTTTTGAGAATGACTCTAAGTTATATATTTTAATAGTCAAGAGTCACCTTCATAAATTATATCAAATGAAATATATGATATTACTTGGTGTGGCCTTTACAACCTTTGATTAATTACTCATAAATTTAAAGATAGTTTAACTTTGTTACAATTTTGTTTTAATTAAAAGTTAAATTGTTTAACTTTTGACTTATGATATGCTATTTTTTTCTCCCTGAAAAATTGTTTTGAGTTAGTTTTTTTTTATCAAATATATTATAATTTAAGTTATTTTTGCTAAGATTTATTTATAAAGATAGTTTTTTAATTACAACTCAAAATTAAAAATTACTTTTCATGAATAGGTAATTTTTTCTAAGTTGTAGATTTTAATACATTAAGAACTAACATAAGTTCAATATCTAGAAAGCTCGGTAAGTTCAATATTTAGAAAGCTCGGGGTGCAGAGTAAATAAATTTTTGATTTTGAATCATGATGCAAGACTTATTTTTAAAATAATTTTAAGTTAGGGATGTTTAATAAAAAGATAATTTAAAATGATTTTTTAAAAAATAGATTTAAAATAAGAAGAACCTGTAATTTTAAATTTTAAATTATCTGATTAAATAATGTTAAGCCCATGCCCCAAGGAACTTGCGATAAAAGCTTGAAGTTAATGACAAATCGACAGCTTTGTTACCTCTTTATACAAATTTATTCTATAAAAATGCCCTAACCTTGAAGAGCATCACTCCTCCCAATCTGACATCTCCTTCATCAAACAACAATGGCCCTATTAGATCAGAGCCTCTTTCACTACAGTCTCCTATCCATTTACCTCATAGGACCCCCTACATTCATTTCCCTGAAATTTCTTCAAGCCCCGTATGGGAAGCACCACCGTCCAGGGTGGGGTCCTACAATCTCTCCGCCCTTGGCTTGGATCCTCATGGAAAGCCCCACTCTTTGGCTCACACTCCTCCTCTTCCCCTATGGCCAGCACTTCACCAATCCCAAAGCTCTCATTCTCATGTCCCCCTTCCTCTTCCACTACTTCCACCGCACCTGCATCTACCCACTTCGGATTTATCGGAATTCCAAAACCACGGGTGGTTTCCCGGTGAGTGTGGCCGTTATGGCATTTGGGTTTAATCTGCTGAATGCTTACCTGCAGGCTAGGTGGGTGTCTCATTACAAGAGTGATTATGACGGGGGGCTGTTTTGGTGGAAGTTTTTCGGTGGGTTAGTGGTGTTTGTGTGGGGCATGAGGATCAATACGTGGGCCGATGGGGTTTTGTTAGGTTTGAAGAGGGAAGGTGGCGGGTATAAGGTGCCGAGAGGAGGGTGGTTCGAGTTGGTGAGCTGCCCCAACTACTCCGGGGAGATTGTGGAGTGGCTTGGATGGGCAGTGATGACTTGGTCTTGGGCAGGGTTTGGTTTTTTACTCTATACATGTGCTAACTTGGTGCCTAGGGCATGTGCCAATCACAAATGGTACCTGGAGAAGTTCAGAGAGGATTATCCCAAGAACAGGAAAGCAGTGATCCCTTTTCTGTGTTGAAGCTATTCTCCCCTCTTCTTGTGTTTGTAGCTTGAAACAATGGAATTGTAATGGCTGGTTGTGTTTCTTCCAGTTAAGAATCAAATGCAAAGTAATATTCCATTAGACTGCGTGTTAACTGCTCAATCTTTGTTCAGATTTGTTTGCACGACAGGTTTTTTTTGTTTCTTATTTATCCTCGCACATCAACAGCATGTAAGAGCACTGAAGGCTCTGCTACATGTCCATGTTCTCAGAAAAGGGCACGCAAGAATCAATGACAGGATTACTGCAGTCACCAACAGAGGAACTACTGCATGGTACTGACAAGGAATTCTCCATTAATATGATGCCTCATAAAATGATGTCTTCTGAAAATGATAATCTTGGAATTCAATAAAACATGGAAGTTTCAAGCTTCTTGAGTTGAAAGTGGAACGTTCATTTCAGTCAACAGACGGGTGTTATTACTGATACCTGGGAGCTTTTCCTCTGGCACTCACATAATTTATACAAAAACTGTCTTCGTCTATCAATGCAAATAGAGACTCATTATAAAATAAAATTGAAAAGGCAGTACAGGATAGATCAATAAAAACCTAATTGGAATAGAAAATGTTTCAGCTAGTAAAGATAATGTTGTGGACTCTCGTTTTCGAATGGAACAAAACCTTGTGCGCTGTAGCCAGAGAAGACAATAATAATGCAGCCTCCCTGAGGTCGAAAGGCCGGAGTTTGAGTATCTTCGGATTAGAAGAGCATGGTGCTGTTCTGACTGCTTTAATGAAAAACTTCTTTCAATGCCATCTTCACCAGTTGCATACCTAGAAAGAGAGATTGTTACGAAATGAATGGAATGACTCAATAAATAATCATGAAAATCACTTGCCAGTTTTGTTCAAATTAAATAAATAAATTAACTGCCTTCAGCGCTAGCAATACATAGCAAGCCCTATTTAGTAAATGAACTCGTTGGGATTTAAGTAAACATTGCAATGCCGTAGTAGTCTTAGAGGAGAGGCATGCTGCCTAGTGCAAATGGAACTGAGCCCACGTCAAGAAAGACCACTTGTATTCTTCATCAAAGAGAGGATGAATACATGCAGGCTTAAGAAATTATAAATCTTAGCGTGTCGGATGTACCCTCAAACAAAACTCAAAATAGAATAGAAAGCTAGATATATGTCCACTTTATCCATCGGAGAAGGAGAAATAAGAATCAAAGAACTCACTCTAAGTAAAGCTGCGATTTGCACCCAAATTAATTTCTACCCTGGATTCATCATTTTTTGGAGTCCCTGCCTTTAGATCATTTTTCAAACTTCCATTGGATTCTAGGGCAATCTCTGCCAGCAGCTCTTCATGCTTCGATTTTATTTCTGAGGAGTTCATAGCAGTGGCAAGCTTCTGCCTTATTTGTTGTTCTAAAGCCTCAATTTTTTTTTTTGATGCGACATCAGGTGTTTTCCCTGCCTTGGCTACCTCCAACTTCAGTAACTGGATGGTGTTTTTAAGATCTGATGAGTTCATCAGATTTTCAATTTTCTTGTTAGTTTCCTCCCTCAAACTTTCTACCTTTCCCTTCAAGCCATCATCAATGAGTTTCTTTGCTGTTACAATCTCAACATCCAAATCCATGGACTTGAGGACATTCGCCAATTCCAACTGTATCTCTTTCTTCATCTTTGATATGCTCTCCCTTGTGCCTACATCTAAATCTGCAGCATTAGAAGCCCCTGACTTTTGAACTTCTGCCTTTAGTGCTTGCATCTTCTCCTTAATTTCAGGCCTATCCATGACCTCTTTGATTTTCTTATCGATATCCAGTTTCAGCTCCTCACCCTTGCTCTTCTTCTCCAAGGCGCATTTGGCTTTAGAAAACTCCTTCAACATGCCAAGCTTGTACTTCAGGCTCGCATAATTAGGAACAGTTGGCAGGCCCTTGTTAAATTCATCATGAAGCTTTTCGATCTTGTCCATCAGAACTGGATGCATGAGATGGTCCTGTGAATTTGCTTTTGCACATTCTTCCCGCAAATTCAATAACCTATCCTTTAAGCCAATCGCTTCAACAGCTTCAGAATATTCAAGATCAATCTCCTTTTTTAGTTTCTCTATCATCTCATTTAAAGCCAACTCTGTAGGCTTGCTAGATGACTCCTTGGCCTTGGAAATTTGCTCTTTCAGTTTTTCAACCTCATCCTCCAATTCCAGAACTGGAGTCTTTCTTGTGATGGGTTCTTCTTTCTTCTTCATGTTGACTTTTCTTATAGGATCAACTGGGACTCCTTCTTGAAACCCACCGATTTTTCGAAACTTAAGCATGCGATGTTTTAGTAAAGCTTCTGTGTCCATTTTCTTGAGCTCCTGTTAAAGACAAGATTAATGTTCGGGCACAGTATTAGAATTTGGTTCTTAAGGAAGTCTTGCAAGTGGCACTCACATCCATAGTTTCGTTAATTGCTTTCTTTATCTGTTGTGAGGTCCATGATGGATCTGCATGTGCTCCACCTAGTGGCTCCTGTTTTTTTTTTTTTTAACAAGAAAAATTAGTTGAGCAGCTTTTATTCATCAACATAAAAACATATAAAGAGAAGAGGAAGAGAAAAGCAGTGAGATATATGTTATTTATCAATAGCACTCCTCAATATCATGAATCTGAACTAAATTTCAATAAGAATTCCTTTATAAATACATGCATAGCAGCCCGAAATCACCCACCCAACCACTCCCTTCCCAAGGCAACCTTTGTTGTTTGTAGAATATGCAAATTATCATGGTTTAAAATCTTAGAACAGCTTTCTAAATAAAAATTTTAGAAAGAAGATTATTACAGGTATGATTCCATCTGCAATTTGCAGCTTACACAACTCGGGACCAGTGATTTTAAGCTTCTCAGCTGCCTGCAGGAGAAGGGAAAAAACGTTTCTATAATCTATAATCAATAAAATATCCAAATGCAGGCAAAGTCCAAAAGTGAGAAGAGACTACAAACCTTTGGAGCAGCTTTGGCAGTCTTCCATAAAATTGCTGCACATGCTTCAGGACTTTAACACAAAATAAGTTCAAAAATGTTAGGAAATGTAAAATCAATCAGCACATTTGTGTGAAAAATAAAAACATGGAGCATAAAACATCATATCCTTATAAAAGGGAAAGAACATGGAAACCAGTTGATGCATTGCAAAGTTGGATCCTTAAAAGAATAACAACATTGTTGATGAACACATTTCCATAACTAGGCCAAAAATACAAGCTTGTTTAACCAGACAACTAGTAATCCCAGTCAACAGGAGAATCATGACAAGTAAGAGCTACACGAAAATAGACAGTCATCTCACCAATGGCTGTATGTGCACGTTGCCACAACAAAATGTCATATCCTCCAAATTGACTATTCAAAATAAGCAACAGAGCTAAGTAAGTCACTTAGGAAAGACCACCAAACCTCATGAGCAACCAGACCTCAGTACCACCATATTCCTAAAATAGCACTCAAAGTCAAAGGGAGTTGTCCAAACATATTTTACTAAATCCTTTTCCTCTATACAAGTTATCGGATACAGGAGTGATAATTTCTACTGCTGATAATGAGTCCCATCTTTTCAGCAAGACAAGACAAGACAAGACAAGCCAAGCAAATGCTCAATAGTAAATTTGCACAAACATTCGGATTCTGGAATAAATGGAGTGAAAAAAAAAAAAAAAGGGAAAAAAACCCATTGAAGTACCTGGCCACATAGAAAACTGCGTTTTCAAGCATTAACAATTTATTAGCACAGCCAATGGCCAGAGCACCACCAGAGCCACCTTCCCCAATAACAATAGAAACAATGGGAACCTTTAGGCCGAACATGGTCCTCAAATTATGAGCAATGGCTTCGCCCTGTGCATATGAATAGCAAACAAATTAGTTGAACTCCATTTAAAGAAAGCCTTGAAAGCTTTGCAGTACAATTATCCACGTACTTGGCCTAGTTCCTCGGATTTAAGATCTGCATATGCTCCAGGTGTATCGATAAAAGTAACAATAGGGAAGCCATGGTGATCTGCATAATACATCATGCGTAAAGCCTTCCGATAGCTGTTAAAAAAAGACATTTATCAGTCCATGTCAGATACTAAATATCCAACTCTGCAAGTGGATTGCATAATGTGTGGGAGAGAAATCAATATCTCATTTCAAAGTTTATTGAAATATGTTTATATATAATTGAACATACCCATGAGGAGTAGGCATCCCAAAGTTACGCATAATGTTCTCTTTTGTGTTTCTTCCCTTTTGGTGACCCATGAACATGTATCTTCTACCATCTATTGTGCCTATACCAGTAACAATAGCAGGGTCATCATATCCTGCACGATCTCCATGAAGCTCTACAAACTGGACATTTAATGATACACAGATATTCATTAAGATAGTTTCATAGCATCCACCAATTGAACACGAAATATCAGAAAGAAGAACATATGCAATTAAGAGAATCTAAAAGTTAAATGAGATTACGAGTAGCAGACCTTTTCAGTAATGCTAAATATGTGATCAAGGAATGTTGGCCTGTTCGGATGGCGTGCAATATTCACACGTTGTATAGGAGTCAGATGTGTATACAGATCCTTTAGAGCCTGAAAT
Source organism: Populus tomentosa (assembly GCA_018804465.1). NCBI lineage: Eukaryota > Viridiplantae > Streptophyta > Magnoliopsida > Malpighiales > Salicaceae > Populus > Populus tomentosa. The sequence continues at coordinate 9,578,406 of CM031999.1, read as the reverse complement.
CAATAGCAGAGACACATGAAAATACTCTAAGCAGCAGAATCCATTAACGATGGAGCCTAGGCCTAAAGCCTTAGACCCTAAACAGCATTAAGACAAATATAAATTATGCATTTTTCCTGCTTCAGAAAGAGGCTCTACAAATGGCAGAAATACATTAGATATACACATCCCTGTCATTATTTTTCAAGCCTTCCCCTAATAATACAATCATATCTTTCTGGGGAAACTGTCTGGTTTCAAATGGATTAGCTCCTCCAAATGAATTTTGACAGTTTATCACTTTCAGTTTCAGTTCAAGTTTCCAAACCCACTACTCTTGCAACCTTGTCTACTTAGAGAGTAGCAGAACACAGATGCAAAAATTTAGACAAATAGAAAAAAAATGCATATCAGGAACGTTCAAACCACATTGATAAAACCCAAAACTATTACCAGTCATCAACAGCTGTAATCACATTATGTTTAACAGGATAGTATGACCAGACAAATGATACAAAACTTCGAACTTGAGGTTTCAATTCGACAATTTTCATAATCACTGTACTGCAGCATAAAAAAGACTCCATACAATCGTATCAAATTCAACCAATTCGCGTTCGCAAACCTGTTGATATTTACTCTCTAACAATGCAATCTGATCGCTGAAGTCCAAACCAGTTTCATTCGCCATCTTCCGCACCTGCAACAGAACAAAAAATGCACCAACATTTCAACCAACCAGTTTTTTTTTTAATACTCTCAGCTTAAAAGCCAAGCTAGCACAAAAGGGCAAAGGCAAATTACATCGATGATCTTCTTTTCGAGTGCAACAAGTGGTTTCTCGAAATCCAAAGTAACCGGTTTAGGCTTCTCTTTATGAGGCTTAAAATGCGATAAATGAGTTAAAACCCCGCCTTTCACATTCGGATCCGGATCCGCAGGCCATGGATATTCATGCTTCTTAACTTTCCTAGCCTTCGCAACCACCGATAAATCCCTCGTTTTCACACTGAATCGCGCCTTTCCTAGGGTTCTCAACGGAATGCCACTAACACCACAGCTCTTCGAGCTCCGCAGAAGATCCGAAGCTGTCGCTCCGGTAAATGCAACTGCCGAATTCGATATAGAAGAAGCCATAACAAAACCCTCACACCTAGTAGATCTTCAAATTCCCAAATTTATCCCCGACGCAAACTCGATTTTACCTGTGAAATACAGGAAAAAAAAATCAGTCCCTCGTTAATTTTTCTCTCCTTAATGGATAAGTAATTAAGTAAAAAAAGTAGTGGTGGTGGTGGTCGTAGTCGTAGTAGTAGTAGTTTTGGACTAAAAATACACTACTAAAAGTTGAAAAAAAATGCATCAATTCTCCATTTTTAACCAAAAAAAAAAAGAATCAAAAGGTGAAGATACCAGTGAGATCTCTGTAGAGAGGAGAGGAGAGACGAGGAGAGGGGGGATGATCAAAAGAGAAGGAGGGAGGGAAGGAAGGAAGGGGAGGGTTGTTTGGCAAACAACTAGAGACAGGTGAGGGAGGAGTTTAATATTTATTTAAAGCGAAGGAAAATGAGGGAAACATCGTAGAGATCGTCAAAAGAGAAGGAAAGGGAAGGGAAGAGAAAGAAGGGCATTTGTTTTCTTTGGTTTGGTTTGTTTTCAGTTCGATACTTCTTATGTTAAGAGAGGGACACGTACTCAGTCCCTTCAAGAGTTCAAAATAGTCCCTTAGAAGACTTTTTATCGTACTCATTTAAAGCAAATTTGATGTTGTGTAATAATTATTTTTAAAAATGTTTTTTATTTAAAAATATATTAAAATAATTTTAATTTATAAAATTTTAATTTTTTTATATTTATATTAAAATAATTTGAAAAAAATAAAAAACAATTAATTTAAAAAAAATAAAAAGATTTTTAAAAATACTTTTAAAAATGTAAAAACATAGAATGCTCTTAGTAATTAGTGCTCCAAAACTACATTCTTTTTACGTGGCTCCCCTTGAGTTTTGTGTTATATTTGTTTAATATAAACCATTGATTTTAAATAGATTCTAGATAGAGATAAATAATCTTTAATCTTAAAAAATAATTCTAACCGTTGAAATAAATTTTAATAGTTGAAACTCAAACTGATTCTATTTAACTAACCATCTACTAACTTGTATGGAATAACTCTAGTTAAATTTCCATAAATTAAATCCTTTGGGACCATGAAAATTTATCAATTAATTTAGATATTATTTAATAAATAAATTAATAAAAAATAAATTTATCAAGGCATTCCTTTTTTTATTAAAAACATTAAAGTTAACACATGTATCACGTGATCATAAGAATACTACTTAATTATTCATTTATAAATTATTATTAATATATTTGTTTAACTAAAACAAGTTTTTTAATGTAATTAGTCTCATTAAATAGAAGTCATGAATCTATCTAATTTTATAATTAACTAAAATTACATTTGTTCTCTACTTAATTGATATAGTTCTTGAACATCAAGGTAAACAAAATTACTAATAAAAATAATAATATCACAAGTGATAGAACTAAATAAAATAATTTCTCATCTTAAAGATATATAAAGAACAGCTTAATTTAATGAGTGACAAATAAATTATTAAAAATATAATTGAAAATGACATGAAAGATGAAGTTGAAGAAAACAATTATGTATTAAAGACTATCTTGCAGAAAGATGTGTTCAAATAAATAATTACATTGTATAATTTTCTCTTGTAATACGAGAACACTACGTCAAAACTATTTATGCACTAGTAAAAGTTAGAAATGAAGTTCAAAAAGACATCAATTTAAAATAAAAACAAGTAATACTAGAGTCATTTTGTACAAAGATCTCCTAATAGAGCCAATATATATGATTTTAATGTATAAAAATTATTAATTTTTATATCAAGTGGGACCCATGTAATTTTTTAAAAATATATTATCTTATAAATTGAAAGAATTATTAATTTATTTTATTGGTTCTGAGTTAGGACTAATAAAAAATATCATTTAATCGAAGTTATGAATTCATCAAGTTATATTGTATTATTGATTGAAATTCAAAACTATAATTTAAATTTTTCTATCATATCTTGTTTGCTAGTAATTTCATGGAGTTTAATCCTTTTTTATTATCAAAATTTCCCACCTTATCTCTTTTTTTTTTAAGTTTTCAAAAAAATAAACGAAATAAATTGGAAGGGAGCATGAAAATGATAAAGTTAATAAATTATAAATTAATGGATTTAATATATATTTTCTGAAACTAGACGGACAAGTTAGTTTTCTAAACTACAGGGGCTAAGTTAAACTTAACCCTTATCGTTGTTGTGTCTATACGAGCCAGCTTTTTTCGGTTTGACCGTTAAAAGGGCTTGGGCCTTTGCGTTTTTGCCTGGCACGTGAGATGCTTGATTGCACGTGTGAATGGTCCTGGCTCGCGATGACTTCGATGATGATCCATGTCCTTGGACTCGACTCCAACCACGATTTGGTTTCGAGCTTCGTTTCCTGTGATAACTAAAAGTCCATCTGAAAAGTGAAAAGATAATTTAACGGAAACATAAGTCTACCTTCTGATTTTATTTTTTATTTTTTATTTATTTATTTATTATTATTATTATTAATTCAATTCCAACTCCTTTGATTTTATCAATTTACAATTATTATCCCTCATCTCGTCCATTGTTAATCATAATTAAATATTCATCTTCATTCATATACTCTCTTTGAATGCTTTAATCCAAAGCGCCCATAAAAATTTGAGTATGCTTTAAAAAATAATTTTAGCATTAAACCATAATCTGTTTTTTTTTTTTTTTAACTTCACTTGCTTGAATACAACAAATTGTGAATTGATAGTAATGATATTTCAAATTTAAGGTGTTTAGAAATAAAACTTGTGTGTTGAATAATCATTTAATTTTTTAAGTTTAGCAATATGATTTATTCTCTCTAATCAAAGTATTTAGTAACTTGATGTGGAGAGCTTAGTGGCTAATTGTTGGTAAGTTAAGGTGACAGATAACATGTAGTTAGTGTTTGAAAAGTCAAGATAGTTGGTAGCATGTAGATGATGTATGATAAGCCAAGACCCAAGATAGCGGGTGTCTGATAAATTAAGGTAGCTGATATCTAATAAGTTGATGGTAACTGGTAACTGCAAAATATTATTTTTAATGGATAAAAGAATTCTCACATGCTTAAATTAATAACTTTGTAAAAAAGAAAGTGCAATGACATTTTAGAGAGATAAACTACAAAAATATATATGTTAAAAATATTAAAAAAAAAAGATATTGTGAACCTTAACATACAAACAATATCTCTTTGTTTCTCAATAAAAAAAAAATATGAGACATGAGAACATATTTATCATATAGTTATTATTTTTCATGTTAGGAATTGACATGAAATCATACCCATAACATAAACAACATGTTTAGTTTCTAAATCAACAAAAAAAATCATATTTTTAAATTTATCTATAATATTAACACATTATTTTATCATGTTCGAAATCAACTTCAAATTTTATTTGTGACATAATGTGGTGATAAAACTAGTATTCACCTAAATATATCATAAATCACTAACATGCTAATAAGAATTAACAAATTTAATTAACAAAGGATAGTTAACAAAAAAACTAAAGAGTGTAGCTAAGCGTGTGTTTGACAGTGTAATAGTGGTTGCTTTTCAAATAACTTTTTCGTGCCAAAATATATGCCAATGATTATTTTTATTTTTAAAAAAATATTTTTGACATCAGCACATTAAAACGATCCAAAACATACAAACTGTATTAAATTTTAGCAATTTTTTTTTTTGAATTTTGTGGGAACGCGGTTTGCATCGCGTTCCCAAACGCTTTCTTAAATCATTAAAACCACACCCACAAAACACTATTTATTGTAATGGTGTTTTGTGTTTTTTTTCCTTAGTTTATTTAGTTTTTTTTTTTTTTATCTTCAATGTTAGGCTGTTTTGATAATTGTATTTTATAATTTTTTTTTGTTAGATTATATATCATTCTCATGGATTTATATTTTTTTATTCTCAAATTCAACCTTCAACTAGATTTGTTGAAAGAGAGACTTCATAATTTTTTTATTTGATTTCGAAAAATAAAGCATGATCGGTTGATTATTTAAATTTTATTGCAATAATCTTAATTAAAAAAACATTTTACTCTAAAATAAAAATAACTAAACAATTAAATAAATGAAAGGTCAAACACTTTGGGCCATAGAAGACCAAACACATGCTCTTGACCCTAAAAAAAAAAAAGTCTTGGCATGTACCTTGCTAGACGAGGCCTAGATGCTATTTTTTAAAAAAAAAAAACCAAGTGAGCAACACATTACTGCCTATTTTTTTAGACCATCAAACTTATATGCTATGACACGTTGTTTGTTTAAATAGATGACCTATCACCACATAGTTCATTTGTTAGACCATCAAACTTGTGTCTAGTGATTGAAAAATAAGGGTTTAAGTTTTATACATTAAAACCCAAATTCTACCATTTTTTCACAATAAAACATAAAAAAATAATTAAATGAACCTTTAAAACCTATTATCAACAACAACAATACATTTTATTAGACTAAAAACATAAAATCAAATTATATTTAGAATATTTTTCCGAAGACTAAACTACTTTTTTCGCTTTTGATTGTACTTTTGGGACTAAAGTCAATTTGACATATTGCGAAGAGAAAAACAAATTAAATGAAGGAAATAAGTTGAAGAGCAACAAACACTATTTATTATGAAAATAGACATTATAGATTGAAATTCTTTGCCAATCCATGATGATATAGAAATGAATTGAAATTCTCTAATAATTTATGATGTTTATTTTCATGATGATTGCAATATTAATTATGGCATAAACAATGACAATAATGACACTAATAATGTTATCAATGATATCTTCATTGGCAAGCTAAAGGTTGAGTGCAAAGATAATATGAAATGAGCTTAATAAAAGAAAATTATTGATTTAAATTATGTTGATTTTCTTTATTACAAGTTTACTATTATCACAAAAATAGGTTTGTTCAAGGATTATATGGATATAACATATGTTAATAAAACAAGTTTGAGATTTGCAATTCATTACTCTAAACTCTAATAAAATAGAAAAAAAAAATTGATTGATGTTTTTTATGCAAAATTTAACATAAAAAGACTAAAGTTGTTACCTAGAATTGTTATACACTTGAAACAAGGAAAGAAAGGGGCTAGAGGCCTTGATTGGACATCCACAAGATCGAAGTAAGAACAGTTTGAACTTAAAAACAAGTTTCTTCCAGCTTAAGAAGATTAATGCACAAGCTTTTTGGTAAAATAAATATTTTCCTTAACTATTTTTATTTTTCTTATTTAGTTTAAGAATTTTATTATTTAGTTTTATTATTATTTATTTATTTTACTTAAAAAGAATAATTTTTATACTTTTATTTCTCTATTCAATATCATTTGGTTTGTTATAACCCAATTTTCGACCCCTAAATTTGTTTTTTCCTTAAAAATCCAAAAATATTTTCAGGACATGAGAAGATAAGCTATTAAGTTATAAAAGACCAAAACATCGGAAGAATAACTAGATTGGGATGTTTTAACTGGATGAGATGAAGAAAGAAACAAAATTGAGGTTGAAATCCACACTTGACCAAAAATTAGAAGAATTAATTACGTATAGGGATCTAATTAAACTTTTATAAGGTTTAATTGACTTATATAAGGACTTAATTGAAAAAAAAAAGTTTGAAAGTCAATTAGGCAAAAATTAGAAGAATTAATTAAGTTCAAGGACTTAACTAAACTTCTATTGGGTTGGGAGGGTTCAAGAAAAACTCAATTGAAGAACAATAAAGTTTAGAGGCTTAATTTAGATCAATTTGCAAAGATTGAAAAATTAAAGATAATTGAAACTTTGTGAGGCTAAATTAGTGCAATTAGGGGTCCAATTTCAAGAATTTCAAAGTTTGAAGACTAAATTAAAAGAAAATTCAAGATCGAAGACTTTTTTGCAAAAACACGCAACATTAGGGGCTATACCAAACCTCATCATGGACTATATTAAAGAAAATTAAAGTTTAAGGCCTAATTATGGACTAAATTGAACAAATTAGAAACCAAGGGCTACTATGTAAAATGTGCCACACTTGAAGTATCCCAATTTATTTTTGGCAGGGCTTCATTATATAAAATTAGTCATTTTTGTCTCAATTAAAGATGCTTGAGCTCAAATTGAAACAACAATGATTAAATTAAAGTTTTTCAAATCCTAATTAGAAAACTCTAATTTTTAGGGTTTAAACAGAAAACATGTCATTCATTTTTAATTAAGAGATTGAATGACATATTGTTTATCCTTGTTTCATTGTCTTCCCCAACTAAGAAGGTTGATTGTGATATTATCTTCAAGTGAATGAATGTGATATCTCCAATAACTTCAGGAGGTCTAATCACCGCTAATGGATTATAAAACATCTCATTTATAAGGACAAACTACCTTCATTAAACTCTTACACACCGTATTTGTTTCAATGAACCAAACAACATTATGTTCTTGATCAGCCACTCTGCATTCACATATTAAAGTTGATTGCTAGCCAATCTTTGAAGCAATGAATGTAGAGTTTTGAACCTCCAAATCAAGTGTGGTTTGTTTCTAAGAGTAAATATACATCCCCTTTACATGGATTAGGTAGACCAATTGTACGATTATTTTAAGAAATCTCTTATGTACTAATTGATTTTATTTTAAGAAATCAAGTGTGGTTTTTTTAGTGCAGACTCGGGTCAATATCCTTCTCGTGACAGAATTCCTTACCTTCACGTTAGATATTCAAACGGGAATATCTTGAGCTTCTGATATCCAAATCAAGCAATTCAAATACCAAATTCATCTACGCGTCTAGGGTTACAACTTTGAAGAAGGAGTCGAAATGAAATAAAATCGTTTTAGAGAACAGAATCTGGCAGTAATCTAATTGGTCAAAAAGGTTCTTGATCTGACAATGCTAAACATCCAAATCTGACTGAGAATCTGCCCTAAGAACAATGATCCCTAGTACCTAATAAAGGTGTACGTTAATTTTTCAACATGTCATGAGTAACATAATATAGCTAGGATGGTCAGATATCGTACGAAACCAAGTCAGAATCAGAGCTTAAGTTGGAACAAAAAATTACGACGACAACAACAGAATCATTTTTTTTAGTGCAAATTCTGAGGGATTTATTCAACCTTAAAGACCAGATAAAAAAGGAACGAATTTAGCATTATGAAGACTCCTAATTAACCTAAGGAAACCTGACGATTTTGGTAGCAAAGGGGAAGGATAAAAAAGAGCAGAAAACAGCTCAAACAAGGTTTTGAAAAAAAGTATTTCTTTCTCTGCTTTTGTCAATCTTCTGGCGAACATGAGCTAAACTCTTACACTTATTTCAAAAGAGGTATACACCGTCTACAACACATGGGGTCCAAAATTGAGTAAGAACAAGCTTCACCATCGTCTTCATCCCCAAGTGCCAATTCCGCCTCCAACTGCACCAGTTAAGCTTATTTCTCCTCCCGCTTTCATTTGATGATCATCACACTGTTCAAGTGAATTTTAATTCACTTGAACAGTGTAGCAACATGCATGAATTAATGCATGCGTGTTGCTTTTTCCAACCGGGTTATTGGCTTGGACCAGTGGCCAGGCCGAGCTGATCGGGTCTAACCCAGCCCACATGGACTGAGCAGGACCCGACCTAAAAAAAAATAATATAAAATTAATGAAAAATAAAAGGATATGTGCATATATAAAAAAATTATTTTATTAGTTTATTCATTAACGCCAAAGTTATGAATAAAAATACTGATTTAAAATTTATTTTATTTTATAGCTACGTAATATTTACCAACGCCAAGGTTGAAAGTACCCATAGTTGAATATTCATTAGCACTAAAGTTAGGAATATTATAAGCAAATCATCATAGCATAAACTAATAAACATTTAGCAATTTAAGACAGAATCAACAATGCAGCCTGCCTCGGGAGGACGTTTAAGGGGTGATAATATCTTTTCTTTTATGTAACCAGTCTCGTACTATAGAATCTCTATTGGTTAGTCAGGGTTCCTAGTAACCATAATACTAAGTGGCGACTCCTTAAACAAAATCATTCTCCATCAAAGAATTAGATGCTAAAAATCCGTTCTTTTCATCGAAATATTTTTAAGGCTGCCATGATGTCAGGTGTGACAAGAAACAAAACTGAAAAAAATTCAATAAAAAAATAATCCAAAACGAAACAAATAGCAATTCATCGGAGGCCTATTGCAATGTTTCCGTCGAACACAATTTCAAAAGCCTGTGTTTGATAGCCTGGTGATGCCTTATATGTCTCTTGAACACGGAGGGGGTCTCCTACACGTTACCGTGTGCATTGCATGCACCAACCTGTTTACCTAGCTTATTTAATCCGATCCCCATATTTGTTTTAGTTTTAAATTTGACGCCTTAACACTTAATTATTCTAAATCAACTAAATTTTATTTCATTTTACAAAATTAAACATTAAATAAGTGCTGGAAAATTCTCTTGATACTGCAAGATTCTTGTATCAAAGCAATTAAAATAAACTATCAAGTCAAATCTTAAATAAAACGAATATAAAGAGATAAAAAAAATTGAGGTATTGAAACTAAAAAAAAATATGAACTTTTTTTTTGAATGTTTAAATTAGTCCATGATGTTGGCATAAAAAAAGAGATTGATTATTTTTTTAAACTTTAAATTTAATATATGATGTTATAATTATTTTTAAATAAATAAAATTATATTTTATTTTATCAAATCAAAAATTAATGGAGTAATGTAACAGTTCCTTGACATCTTCATATGCAAGCATGAAAACAAATCATAACCAATCATAAATCAAAGTAAATTTTTTTTTAAATAAAGAAGAAAACAAAGAAATGAAAAAATTATAGTGACCAAATAGAAGAAGCACTGTTCGAATGAACACGGTCTACTATCTAAAATACTGAGGGGTTTAAGTTTTTTTTTTTATTATTATTTAAAAAATTTATAATGGCAATACTGCCAATACACACACGCACACGTGTTCAGCAGATGGCGGATTATGTTCGCTATGGAATTGTAAAAGCATACATGCATGCTTGGCAATGATAACACATAAAAGTTCTCCTAGTGCCAAAAGAGTTTCCGTTGCCGGGACTTGAACCCGGGTCTCTCGGGTGAGAGCCGAGTATCCTAACCAACTAGACTACAACGGAATGATGGAAAATCGTTGTACGTTAAATTAAAAGAATACAATAATTACATCTAGAAACGACGTCGAGTTATAAACACGCCCGCTTGCTCTTATAACCGCCTCATCACTTGCGCTGAGTGCTTGCTTCGTTTGCTTAAAAGAATCACTGTCCGCCCTTATCGTGTCCCCCGCTTTGTTTTCGTAGCTTTCAATTTCATGGCGGAGAAGTCCACAAACGGTATTCATTCCATCATCTCTTCTCACTCTCAAGAATTTATAAAGATTTTTTTAATCTCATTTTCACCCTCTCAACTCAACAACAAGCAGATAGATAGAAACATTAAATTCCGTTCCTAACTCCGTATGAACAAATGATTTATTTGCAGAGCATATTTTAGAGCAGCTGAAACATGGGTTTGCCCATTTTGAGCTCGTCTCTTCCCCACTTCCTTCAATTTCCACCTCCAAACCTCACTCATTTCCTCCGCCTTTCTTCTCTGCCAACACCCATCGCTTCTTCGCTAGAATCGGGCCTTCACTGTAAGACTTCTTCTTCTTTCTTTCTTTTTTATTGGATTTATAGACCTTGAAGACTAAACCCTTTTTTTGGTTTTTTTTTTTTTGAGGAAGGGGCTCACATTCGATGAAAAAAGTAGAGCATTATTCAGTTCAGAAAGTTACCGGAGATGGGCGCTGTCTTTTTCGTTCTCTGGTACTAACTGATGAGGTGACACACCGTTGCTTCTCTTTTTTTTAGCTTTTAAACTAATTCTGTCCGGTGGAAATCAGGTCAAAGGAATGGCTTTCAACAAGGGCATCTCTCTTAATCCACGAGAAGAGAGAAATAATGCAGGTATAGTTGATGTAATATTTTATTTTCTTGATCTCAATAGTATCAACAGGATAAGGAAGAGCTGTGAATTTGTTTTTCTTTCTGGCAAGCTATCTTGCTTTGGTTTTATTATGGGATTCTCTTATCTTGTGTTTTATTGTAGATATTGATAAGATTATACTGCTTTAAATAGTGGCAGAAGCTTATATTTTCTTGCTATAAAAACTGCAGATGAACTACGAATGGCTGTGAAAGAGGTTATATGTGATAGTAAAGAAGAACGCAAACAGTACGAAGAAGCAGTTATTGCAATCACGGTTGATGAGTCTTTGAAACGGTGAGTGTTGAAGCAGTACAGTTATCATTCATTTTCTGATGGATGCTTTAGCATACTTTTGTGAATGGGATTTCATTGTACATCTGTTAATGTCTTTCTATAGTTACTGCCAACGCATTCAGCGACCTGATTTTTGGGGAGGCGAGTCAGAGCTACTGGTTAGTTATCCTTTTGATGCATTCTTTTATGCCTACATTTTCATGGTACCACTTGTTTTGTTGGTGATTGTGTTTGCAATTGTTCAGAGATCTGCTCATGAACTTACAGAGTTAATATGTATTTTTAGTTGACATGGCTCTGTCGAGTGTGTTGTTTTAGTTTCCTTTGCGATGGAGATTGTGTTGTTTTCATAGAATTCCTAAGGATATCTATTTGGAGCATCAAATAGTGCCTTTACATCAGTAAAATTACTGATTACCATCCGTGTCATGGAATGAACTTGAGAAATTGATAAGTTGCTACTAGAATCTAGATGATGCCAAATTTATGAATTGTAATGGATATGCTTGAGTGTTTGTTTTTCTTTTTATGAGTGTTTGCTTTTCTTTTTATTAAATTAAAATGAACATGCCTACCCTCTTTTTTTTACTGCATTTCCATTTCATTTTGGGTGAGAGGCAGAAAAGGACTGTCATTTCAAGCTTCAGTTAGCAGCTTTAGAAATTAGAATACTGTGCTCTGGGTGAAGTATCATGTGTGACTGATTTTGCTCTGGGTGTTGTTTGTATGAGTTTCCTGCCTTTACCTGTGTGATTGTTTATATGTAATGTTTGCTGATATTTGACTAACCAACGATCATCACTGCTGAATTAGGTGCTGTCAAGATTGTGTAATCAGCCAATCATTGTTTACATACCAGAGCATGAGGTAAGTTTTTTCTTTCCACGATCATGCCATGCAAAATATTCTTGCAAGTTATGCTATATAGGTGCCTAACCTTTTGCTTTTTCCACAATTACGAAAACATAGTTATGCTACACAGCCAAGAAAGAGATGAAATTCACAAAAAAAAAAATGCTTTGGTTTCTTGGTTTTTGCTGCATGCAAATGAGGGATATAGTCAGGGAGCCTCTGGCATTTTGGGGCTTATAGGAGGGGATGAGTGAGACCTTCATTATCTGACAAGAATGGCTTTGCTTAGTAGGAGCTGTGTTTGGCATGCTAGATTAGGTCGATTTTATGATTATTTGACAATCTTATTGCAGTCATTGAATCTATGAATGTTAGTCATGAGCAAGTGATAAAATCTTCCATCCAATTAGAATGAAATTCAAGATTTTGCATGCTATGCAGCACGCCGGTGGTGGGTGGGGCTCTGGCTTTATTCCCATAGCAGAGTACGGAGCTGAGTTCCAGAAGGGCTCTTGGAAGGGGAAGCCAAGGAAAGCTGTGAGGCTACTGTACAGTGGTAAGAATCATTACGACTTGCTTGTCTGAGGCCTCAGACGTAGACTTCATCATGGGCGGAGGAAAACCTGCATTGATAATTGCCAAAGAAAGTGATGCTATTTTGTACTGTTAGTATTTAAGGAGGATGTAGTCTTGCAGGGATTTCCTGCTTTATGCGAAAGAAATTGAAAATCATACTCTTTTCCAGGCTTGATCATGTAGCTGCATTTCTTTTAACCTAAACGCCAGGAGGCCTCCTGGTTGAAAGTTACACTGGTGAAAGGACTCGGAAGCATTATAATTTGAGAGTCAAATCGTCATAATGGTTATATATATAATAACAACCTGCAAATTCTCGGTCATTCTATATTGATGCATTTACTTCTTCTTTTTTTTTTTTTTTTTTGGAATTGTGCCAATTTACTACTTATATCAATTTTTCATTTTTTAATGCGTGGTTTGTTTTAGTAAAAGTATCCTATAAAATAATATCTTGCTTAATAAATAAACATATTTTAAATTAAAATAAACATTTTAGAAAGAAAATCATTTAATTAATGGTAAGTTATTTAAGCTTTGCATCGATGTTAAATTCTATTTTATGATTAATAAAAATTAATAAAAAAATTATTAACACAATTTAAAATATCAATTATTGAAAAAAAAAGAAATGGAAACCATGCGAAAATAAATAATTAACAGATTTTTACTATATTGGAACAAAAGAAAAAGGTGGTATCAAAATGGAAAAAAGTAAAGTTCAAATACTTGATTTAGAAAAATAAAAAAGTTGATGCACCAACATTGCAATACTTAATTAGTATATGTCAAAGGATATCTAAGTAGAAAATGGAGCAATTAATGGAATGAAAGTACTTGATTGAAAGTTTTAATAAAGTTAGTGCTCTAAAATGAAAACAAAACAAAATCCTCATGCTCGATTGAGAAAAATATAAAGTAGGGCTGTTCCCAGCAAAAACAAGTTCGTGCCAAATTTGTTACACGTGTAAGGCATTGCACGTGCCAGTAACACTTTCATTCTATTCAAGATTTCCAAGGCAAGTTGAAAAAATTCTCCCCCACCGAAAAACCGCAAAAAAAGTTAATATAACCGCAATTGACAATCAAAAAAATATAAATAAGAAACAAAGGAGAAATCTAGGGTTTCAATTTGACGAAATTGGATCAATCACATGGAAGGAGTGAGCAATGGAGGGATGTTGTACCACGAGGTACAAGAGGCAAAGCTATGCGCCGTACATTGTGTTAACACGGTGTTACAAGGACCATTCTTTTCAGAATTCGATTTGGCGGCGCTTGCTTCCGATCTCGATACGAAAGAGCGCCAGATGATGCAAGAGGGCACCGTCTCCGCCGCTGCTTCTGGTGATTTTCTCTCCGCCGAGTCTCATAATGTCTCCTTAGGCGGTGATTTCAGTATCCAGGTTCGTCACTAATTAATTATCAGTTTTGATTAGTTAATGAACTGATGCAAGAATTAAGAAATTAATTTTAAGGTTAGATGGGAATTTTTTTCTATGTTGTTTTGTTTTGGAGTTAACTTAAAGTTAGTGAAAGTTGAGGCATGATTTGTTATTATTGGCTTAGAGTTAAGGAAAACACTTGATTAGTACTAGGTTGCAATTATGGAGATTTTTAAAATTTTAGCAATCACTTTGTGTTCAGTGGGGTTACCAAAACTGGGTAAGGGAGAAAGGAGGTTATTGCAAAGTTTGTGTTACTTTCCCCGTAGTTGAAAATTTGAGACATTTTGAGAGATGCATGTGGGGATAATGAATCATTTAGTTGATTAGTTAGCAAAGTATGTTTCTTGGGAGTATGAAAGTCAGGATTTAGGCTGATGCTTTGAACATTTAGGTAGTAATGGTGAAATATCGGGATGCATGGAGTGGATAGGCTACTCATCTTGGTAGGGAAAACATTTAAACGTAGGTGTTTGATTTATGGAGGTGGATGGATGCTTTTATAGAGCATGTGTAGCTTGAGGTGGGAGTTGGAGAGATGGTTAAGTTTTTGGCATAGATATATGGTTTAGCATGTGATATTTTTTAAATCTCTAAGAATAAACATACGATTATAGTTAGTCTTTGTGGATAAAAGCTGTAATAGACTTATATGAAGTGCATGTCATGGTATGCGTAAAAGATACGAGACCAGCTCATAGTTACCATAACTGTGGCAACCCCACATTTGGCAATCTGGATCGCACCTTTCTAATTGCAGTACATTTATGCACTAGATCAAGGTGTTTTGTGTTCTGGATCGTGAAAGTCCCATTTTTGGTAACTGAAATCTGTATAAATGGGAAAAAAAATTGAGAACAAAACTCTGAGCTTGATTGATTTTTCTCAAAGAGCTGAGAGGGAGAGGCCACAAAGAAAGAAGTGAAATAGGGAAAAAAAAATTCCCAGCAGCAAGAAACAAAGAAACATGCTTGACT
Organism: Populus tomentosa; assembly: GCA_018804465.1. Lineage (NCBI taxonomy): Eukaryota > Viridiplantae > Streptophyta > Magnoliopsida > Malpighiales > Salicaceae > Populus > Populus tomentosa. Next base: position 9,563,116 of record CM031999.1, on the reverse strand, counting down.
TCCATGGAAGAAAGATTTTAAGACAGTTGTAATGTTGTAAATTAAACCTAATAACACGAGAAGTCTGGGCCTTAGAGAAAAGGACAAGTCTGGGCCATCAGTTTTACTTGGCCAATATTTTTCTTCGCACAGGTCTGGTTTTTAATTATCCGGTTCAGCTACTTTCTATTGTATTATTGATCTGAATTTTTTTAAGCTCATGCTCTTTCAACTCTATCATTTATTAGAAATGAAAACTGCATTTGTGTTTCATGTTTTCTTCCCATACACTATTAGACCATAATGTTTGTGCTGTCAACAAACCAAAAAGATTTTCCAATTGTACCATGATTCAAACTAACATACCATCTAAGCCTACCCCCCTACATACTGTAAATTAATCAAAGTGCATGTCCCATCCCTGAACCTTGTACCACAAACATATTTCTGGTACCTATGGACCAGTGAATAGTATGAAGTGATGCCTGAAGGCCATTTTAATCGGTAAATTTTGTGGCTACAATTCCTCTCAAAGTTTGTCTTTGTGTTCTTAACAGTATAAATCGATGAAAGACATATAACAACTGGTTCTGTGATGGAGGTTTAGATGAGGATGGATACCCATTTTAGAGTGGAGATTAATCGGGAACATGGGCATGGATAGTTTCATTGTAGGTTTTGTCATTCTGTCAGGCACTAATTCTCATTTCCAACTATGCTATCTTTGGTATCATCTTTGTGTGTAAGCATCCGTACATCATGGGCAGTTAACATTCAATTTTTATTCTTTACATGAGATTCCTCGGGAAATTATTGAACTGGCATGCCCTGGTTGTAAATTCCACTCTTTTTTTTCTAGTTCTATTTTACCAGTGATTATTATTATTATTATTATTATTATTAACCATGCATGGTCCATGTTGTTCATTAGTAAATTTTTTATGTAATCATATGAATGGACTTACCTTTGAACCACGGACCAGTCTCATGCTTAAGAGATAATGCTATCAGGATTAAATGCATATAAAGTAAGACTATTTCTTGGCATGTCAATGGAGTTGTGCGAACTCAACTTACTGTGAGGATTCTTGTTTGCAGGTTTTACAAAAGGCTTTAGAGGTGTGGGACTTGCAGGTCATTGCCTCTGATAGTCCGGTTGCTGAGCATGCACAGATTGACCCTGATCTAGAAAATGCTTTTATTTGTCATTTGCATGATCATTGGTTCTGCATTAGGAAAGTGAATGGGGAGTGGTATAACTTTGACAGCCTCTATGCAGCTCCACAACACTTGTCCAAGTTTTACCTTGCAGCCTATCTGGATTCTCTTAAAAACTCTGGCTGGAGCATTTTCCTGGTGAGAGGAAACTTCCCGAAAGAGTTTCCCATTGCGTCCTCGGAAGCTTCCAATGGTTATGGGCAGTGGCTGTCTCCTGAAGATGCTGAGAGGATTATTAAATCCTGCAACAACACGCAGTCTCCTCAGAGAATCAATTCCACTCAACAGGATTCTGACCCATATCAAGAAATTCTGTTAGAAATGGAGGACCAGGACATGAAAGCTGCAATAGCTGCCAGCTTGATGGAACCTTCCCAATCCATGATCAGGGTGGAAACTGGCAGTCCTCAAAAAGACAATGAAGATACCAAAGATGACAACAAAGATAGAGCTGCCAGCTTGATGGAACCTTCCCAATCCCTGAGCAGGGTGGAAACTGGCAGTCCTCAAAAAGACAATGAAGATACCAAAGATGACAACAAAGATAGCGAGGACAAAAAGGCTCAATAAGAAATATTCTTTTGCATTTATTTTCAGTTAGTTGAGCAACAAGAAACCATGTCAGGGAGGGTGGATAGAACACATCCTTGGCAGGTCATCGTATTTATGCAGCACATACTTCCATTTTACTTTTTCTCACACCTTTAAACTTTTACTGTAAAAACTCTCTATCGAGAAGAAAACTACCTTGCAGCTATATGATTCCATGGGTTCTCTAACAGGCACTTGTTGTGGTTATTGTTTTCTTTTTTCCAAAACTCTTATGATTCTTGGGTGGTTGGCACGTCTAATTCTATGAGAATATGTGAATCAAGGGGTTTTTTTTTTATGGAAATGTCAAATGCCTCGTGGGTCATGGTTACCGGCAACCACCGTTGATCAGTTTTGAAGCCGGTTACTATGGCCAGCGGCACTTGTTAAACACCCCCCCCCCCCCCCCCCCCCCATGGAACCTTCGACAAAAACAGTTTGGAAAGTTCAATATCGTTGAAGAATGGAAGTGGAACCTGCACGCGCACGACGCAAGGGATGGATAGTAAGTGATGTCTTTGTTTTCCTTCTCCCCACGTATGTGCTACCGTATGCATATTATATTATTATACAATTAACTAAAAAAAAAAAACACGATAAATTACTTTTTTAAAAAATTTATTTAACGCTTAAGTGCACTGTTGATTGCTAAGTTGATTTTGGTCCTTTTTTCTTAGGTTCATGAACACTTATTTGTTTCAGCCACCAAACTTATATTTTTTTTCAAACTCATCCTCCTATGTTATATTCACATGGTTTTAAGCTTGATGTCTGGTTTCGGTTCACGTTTTATGTTGTATTTGTAATGGAAAAAAAAAACATATTGTCATTGATGCATAGTTTTGCAAAATAGAATTTAGTTTTATCGATTAAAAACATTGAAACAACTAAGATAAAATTTATTACAAAAACAAAACAACTTTTTAATTCACGAAGCACAAAAAACTATAGTTCATCCCTAGAGTTTTACTTTTTTCATTTTTATTTATGTTTTTAGGTTTCCTATTTTTGTCTTAAACTTCTTTTGTTTTATATTTTAGTCTCTAAAATTTAAATGGAAAGAGAAAATGATCAGTTAATCACATTTTATCCACTAGAAAGGTTGATTTTAGTAATAAGGAGTTCATCTTGAAGAAATAAAGTTCAATTAAGATGAAGTTTCCCTTTGAACATGCTGTAAAAACTAGATTGAGACTTATTTAGTTTTTTTATTTAGTTAGATTTTGGTTTTTTGGAGTGATTATAATTTTTTTCATTGTTTAAAATAAGTTTATAAAAGTTTTTATGATATTTTTAAGGGTGTTCAGTCAAGAAAAAGTTGAAACTTAATTTTTTAAGGTTCAAAAACTTGAATACAACATCCTAATCACTATAGGTGGTAAAAAAAAAAAACAACTAGAAGATAACATATTATCTATTATATATAAAATAAATAGGATAGATAACTTCTCATCCATCAATTTAAAAAAATAAAATAAAGAACATGTATATGGGCCTCACCTTCTAAGCTCATGTGTGCCTAGCTTTTTGCTTAAATATTTCATAATTAATTAATTATTATTTTTTGACAAAAAAATCTCTGAGTAAATTTTTAAAATAAAATTTAATTAAGATAAACTTTAGGGGAATATTGCAGGGTGTCAAAATACACTTTAGTGGATGAGTTTTTATTTTTGCCTATTTAGTTTTATATTTTTATATTTCAATTCTCAAACTTCATTTTCATTATGTTTTAGTACATTATTTACCCACTCATAAAAGCATTATTATCATAAAGTAATAGTATACGGTGTCAAGTGCACGTTAGTCCCTAAATTTTTAATTTTTTTTATATTTGAATTCTATAATTTTATGTTTGACCCTCAAATTTTATCTTCGTAACTTAAAGGAATTATTACTTTAAGAGAATAGTGTAGCATGTCAAAACTCAAAACACACTTTAGTGGATGAAGTTTTTATTTTTTCACATTTAGTCCATGTAGTTTCATGTTTTTTATGTTTCAATCCTCAAACTTCATTTTCATCATGTTTTAGTCCACTATTTCCCACTTGCAAAAGCATTGTCATTGTAGAGGAATAATGTAGTGTGTCAAATACACATTAGTCCTTGGATTCTTGATTTTTCACCTCTCTAGCAGTGCATGCAACACCTCCCAACATCCAAAAATAGCCATTCCACTGTTTCATTGGAAGCGTCGCCGTGTTCTCTTCCTAGTGGTGTGACGCTTATTTTAGTTAGTACTCGGGTTTGGGGAAGATGAGTCTTTTCTCCTTTTTTTCTCTCTCTCCTCCCTTAAAAATTACATCTGAGCCCTCCAAGTTGTTGATATTTCAACCTTAATTTTTATTTTTTTGATTTCTAATTTTTGATCTTGATCATTTTATAAAAGTTTTATTTATTTTTAATTTTATCCATCAATTTAAATTTATCAAATATTACATTCTCCAACGTGGTTCTCATTATTTGGATTTCTAATTTTTATCTTTGGCTATTCTGTAAAAGTTTTAGTGATTTTTAATTTCATCTTTCAATTTAAATTAATGGTATTATATTTTTAATTTGATCATCATTATTTTGATTTCTAATTTTTTCTTGGTCTTTTTGTATATATATTTTTTAATTTCACCATTTTATCTCAATATTTTTATGTTAATTTTAATTCTCATTCTTTTTATTTTTTTCTTTTACTACATTGAATTTTTTTCAATTTCACTCTTCAATTAAATATAAAATTTATTTTGTATTTTAATCTTAATTCTCATATTTATCCTTTAATATTTGATTAATTGAAAATTAGACTTTATGATTTTTTCAAATTAGATGCTTTAAGTTTAATAACTTGAGTCACGAGTTTTTTTTTTAAAAAAATAAAAGGCTTTATAATCCTTTTTATTAGGTTATTTGAATCTTATAATTTGAGCTGCTTGTTTAACGAAATATCCTGAATTGACTTGATTATAATTACTAGAATTACAAGTTTTTCATGAATTTTTTCATGTTATTCTTTACAAATTTTGGTGTGTTTGAGATTGTGGCAGTGATAGCGGTTCAAAGTGATTTTCACTTAAAAATATATTAAAATAATTTTTTTTATTTTTTAAAATTATTTTTGATATCAGCATATCAAAATAATTTTTAAAAAATATTTTAAATAAAAAATATTTTAAATTTTAAAAAACACAGTTTACACGATATTCTTAAATACACTCTTATCTCAGTACATAAATTTTTTATTTTTTTTTAATCCAACGCCACAGCGAAGCACGAATACAAAAATCTATTACCCACAGTTATTATATACGTTATACACTAGTGGAAGAGTATAAAACAAAAGAGCTGAAAAGATGGAAAGCTAGGGGCGGTCTGACGCTTTTAGGCTGGATGCTGAGGCCACCAACCGCATCTTTTGACAGTCTTCCATTCCATCGATGATACATCAGACATGCTAGTCCTACATTGGATTGAACCTCCCTGATCACCTGAATGAACAATACAATACAAAAGAAAAGAAAAGGGTATATTACTAGTATATAAAAAGGCTAAGAGGACCTTTTATTTCTCTCTTTTTTGAACATCATCTCAAAGATACCTGTTTTTGGTTTCTTTATTTCTTTTGGTGTTTAGAGATCTGAAACCGGATTCTATCTAAATGGGTTCATCCAGTCGATTGTTTAACAGACAAAGAACTGTTCATGAGATCTTTGGAGGAGGTTTTGGTAAGTGACTTTTTGATCCTTTCTCGATGATGATGATTCATATCTGCTTCATCAATTCCTAGCATTAACTGCACTTGATTCCATTGGTGCGGTGGATAGACTTTGTATTTGTTTTCAGCTATTTAATTCTGTGAAGCCCTTTTCTTGTTTTGTTATCTTCGTAATTAAGGATTATAGATACTTCTTTGCTTCAATGGGTGTTATAATTTTTCTGTCAGTAGTTTTACTTGGTTTATCTTTTGTTTAACAGTGGCGGATGTGATACTGTGGAGGCAAATGAATATTACAATTGGGATACTTCTAGTTACTCTATCTTCTTGGGTGGTGTTTGAGAGATCCGGTTACACTCTTCTATCACTTGTTTCTAGTGTTCTCCTCCTCCTTGCTGTCATTCTCTTTCTCTGGGCCAAATCTGCTGCAATTCTTAATCGGTACCTTCCAATCAAATTTTGATTCTTAACCATGATTAAAGGTTATATGGTGCCAGTTAATTCTTACCGATTTGAATATTCAACAATTCAAGAAGATCGATTGCAAAAAATGTGGTATTTAGCATGCATTAAAACATTTTTTCAGACTTTTTCCTTGAGCTCTTTTACAATGCCGCTTCTCTGATGTCGAGTTAAGTGATAAGAAATCTTAGGATTCACTCTGAGCGATGAAAGAACTAGGCTTAATAGGTGAATTTCAGTCATGGCCAAGGTTGGCATCAGTCCAGTGGATAGATGGCTATAAATCTTTATATGTTGGATGTTAACTCATAAATTGACTCCAGAATTAGTCGCCCGCATACATTTTCTCTTTTGTCAATAGCAGAAAGCATGTCAGATGAAACCGATCAGGAGTTATTTTTCTCCTAAGCAAATGGCATATGTATGATTTTGCAGAAATACTTTCGAGGGAATGCCATTGTTGTTTCTGGATTAATGCTGGCCTTTGAGAGTGATTCTCTTTAGAAGCTGCAGTTACTTCTGCCATTCATTTCGGCAAATTAACGCATCTATAATAAATTTACCACCAAAATGAAATAATGACACTACCATTTTTTTTCTATACAAATAACAAAATCATGATAATTCTGCATCCCGATCCTCTTAACATCTACAGGTGAAGTTCTCCTAAACCATCCCTTATTTTTATTTTAATGGAAGGAGAATGAGGACTATCAGTTTTTCAATTGAGTAATAATGAGTTTCCTAGATTTAATTTTCCAGTTTTAGAAAACTTGATGCTTTATTGGATTTTTTTCCATTGACCAGACCTGCTCCACCTTTACCACGGTTGCATCTGTCCGAAGAAACAGTGACCGAGGTTGCTTCTTTGATCCGCACTCGCTTGAATGCTTTGCTCTCAATTTCCCAGGACATTGCCTTGGGTAAGGATACAAAGTTGTTCTTGAAGGTAGCTGCATACCTGTTGCTGATATCTGTTGTTGGTGGCTTAACTGATTTTCTTACCCTGGGCTACGCCAGTAAGTTCACATCCTTTCTTCAAATATGTTCCTTATTTCCGAATCAAATTGAAAGAGAAAAAGAACTGACATTGTCCTTAGTACAAGGATGGACACTTTGAAAAAGTGTGCATTCTTCATGTTCTCTCTATCTTTGTTCTCCGCAGTTATCTCTAAATCTACACATTTTTATGACAGGCCTTCTGATCGTTCTGACAATTCCAGCGCTCTATGAGAGATATGAAGATTATCTTGATAGATATGCAGAGATGGTGTTCAAGAAATCACACCAATTGTATCTGAAAGTTGATGTTGAGTGTATTGGCAGAGTCCAAAATTGGACTTTGGAGAGGCAGAAACTAAGTTGATTATCATTCTTCTTCTTGTGGGATTTGTTATGTTTTGTGAGGTAAGGTGCCGAGGAGTGCTGAGGATGGGCACCATGATCTATGAGCTTTGGGTGTGGAAGATTGCTCTTTTTTGTTTTGGTCCTTTTTTGAAACAATTTCTTTCCTCTTTGTACCTTCATTCCTAGCCGGAGTTTCTCAGCATCAATTGGAGCAGAAGAGACCTTGTATATCTCAGAAGGCAATATGGCTTTTTTGCACTCATGCTACAACACTTCAATATATATTCTCCCTTTTTTTTTATATATATATATATTTATTTTTGTGTTAGCACTAACTTCACCAACCACTATTGGCTTCACAAAGAAAAACCATTTCTTCAGGCCGTGTTTCGAGTCCAAAAGCTTCTTCAGAGGCAAAAAACCTCGACTCCTGCTTTTGATGGCCAATTGCATGTGTTGGCTATGCAGTTGGCGCAAAACTGCAGCCCCGAGCACAACCACAACCAGCGGCGGACACCAACCTCTTCATCAATTGTACAATAATTAATAACTTTCTAAACTTTCTTGGAACTCCACGCAACACAAGATACCTGAAACAGAACTCTCAGGGTCTATAAATAACTCTAGTTACCATAGACTTCCAAGAACGACTCCGGTGCTTGGCTGGGATTTTATCGAAGAAGCACTCTGGTTCCTTACCAATATAGGAAATCGGGCCTAATTACTTATTTGATGTAAAGGAAAACCACATCAATAATAGAGAGCTCTCTTCTATGGTTCCTTGCCAATACAGGAAAAGCTTTCCTTTTTAACGAATTGTTCTACGTTGTGTACGGTTTTCAGTTGATTAATAAAAAAAAATTATATTATATTTATTTTTAATACTATTAGTGAATCCTCTAACCTTGACATTTATTTTTATCATTGTTAAATCCTCACATTAATCTTATATATCAAAGTCCTTCTTAACTTATTATTATTATTATTATTATTTATAATTTATATAGTTAACCTTCTTGTGGTTCGACTCAGTCTTGCCGGGTTATTTATTACTTCGACACTCCTGTACTTGAAAGAAGACATCAATCTTTTGATCGTGTCTTTAAGTATTTCTTAAATTTTTAAAGAATGACAAGATGTGCTCCTTAAAACAACTAATAAATTTATTGAGGGCGACCGACCTCCTTATGAGGCGCTGAAATTCCTCTACTAATTACAAGGGAGTCATGTTTAGTATGGCTTAAATTTTTTCGGGATTGGACTTTATCTCCTTGCTACTTAATAATCCCAAAAGCTTTCCTCCCTTGATGGAAAATACATGTTTAAAAAGATTAAGCTTTATTTGATATTGGTTTCGTATAGAGAAAACCTCTTCTAAATCCAAAAGATGTTGTTCAAACATTATACTATTTACCAACATATAATCCACATTCTCTTATGTAATACCTTTTAATTGATCCTTGAACACCTTATTTACCATTCACTAGTAGATGACTCCGATATTCTTTAGTCCAAAAGGTATGACTTTGTAACAAAATATCCCTTCATCGATTACGAGTGATGTCTTCTCTTCATCATTCAAATGCATATGGATTTAATGATACCCAGAGTTAGCATCAAGGGAGTTAAGGGATTCAAAACCTGTGGTGAAGTCCACCAATATGTCAATTTTAAGGAGAGGAAAAATATCTTTTAGGCAAGCCTTGTTCAAGCCTGTAAAGTCTACACACATGCATTATTTGCCAATGCTTTTCTTCACCATTACCATATTTGGCAATCAATCAGGATACATCACCTCACAACTGAATCTAACGGCAAGTAATTTCTCCACCTCATCTATTATTGTCTTTTTTTCATCCGAAACTCTTTTATCATTATTATTATTATGGATAAGGGAGAAGGTTGGGTCAACCTTTAGTTGATGTATGGCTATCTTAGGGCTGATCTCAGACATTTTTGTATGCCTAATTAAAAAACTGATTTTTTAGATTTTAAGGAGCTCTATCAAGGCTTACTCTTGTTTTAGGTCTAAAATGGACCCTTATTTTCATAGTTTCCCTTTATTTTATGAGAGACACATCCTTTAACTATTCAATAACCTTTGTCTTTACTTTCATTTGTTCTTTCTCAAAACCATATTGATCCATTACCAAGGTTTTCTTATCTTTTAAACACGAAAAGGCACATTTTTTGAAAGACCTTTGGTTTTTCTATACTGTAGCTACCCTTTTATGAGTGAGGAATTTTAAGGCTAAATACTTTGTGCTGATAACTATATTGATTTAGTAGAGAATGGGCCTTCTTATAATGACGTTGTAAGGCAAACTTATATCAATAACCATGAAGGTTTGCTGGAGAGTTAGGCATTTGAGGTAGGTGTTGATATTAGTAGGGATCTTTAAGGTGCCCTTCACCATCATGCCTAAACTTATGATCCTAATGAGAAGAGTTTATGTATCTTTATTTGTGCCATCACATCACTAGATAAGATATTAATTACACTATGTAATCTATCAACACTCTATGGATATAATGGTTGGATAAAATAATTGGGATGACTAGAGCATTCTTAAAAGGAAAAATCACTTCGACCCCATCTTCTAGGGTGAATGAGAAGGCTCATGCCATGTGTTTGGTAGACAAGCAATAATAAAAACTTACTTCTCATATTTCTTTTTTCCACTTCCATTATTGCTCCCTACAGAATTGCCACATAAAATCACATTGATCTTTAGTGGTGCTTGGTTATGTTTGATGGACTCTTCTCTGTGTTATTCAATATGGGTGTCCCCCTTTATAAACTATTGTATATAACCCTTAGCTATTAACCACTTGATCTCTTTTTTCAAGGCAAAGTATTGTTTGATATCATCCCTTTATCCTAATGGAACACACAAAATTTTATAGACATGTGGGTGTAAGGAATCATTTTCATTGGTAGGAGATATTAGAAACATTCTTTACCCTTGATGGTGATAAAAACTTCGGTGATGGTTGTGTTCAGAGGAGTGGAAAATTTACAAGGATACGTTGAACATTAATGAGCCAATTCCTTCATATTATTCCTTGAGCCTAGGTTCTATATCTTGCTTCACCTTAAGCAAGCTTTTATCTGGCAAAGTATAAATCTCTCGTCATAAAGCACGTTCCCAAGGCTTGTTATTTATGAGCTTAATTGATCGTGGTTGTTTTAACTACTACCCGAGGCTTGTTTAGGCTTAATACTTTCTTTAGGATTTTGGTTTTAATCATCTATTATAAGTCAGTTATGTGAGTGGGCCAATTTAGCCCACAAGGATAGATCCATTAGGGATTTTATTTTCAAGAGTATAAATATTCTTTGTAATGACAAAATATTAGGACTTGATAATACTATTGTCATTGAATTTATTCATCTTATGTGAGAGAGATTCTTATTCCAATAGTGTTGGTGTCTTAGAATGGCTTTTTTATTGTGTCATACTGCTATTAGATCTATTTTGTCTTTTCAGAATTCATTGTTAATCTTGTTATGGGTTGCATAACCTCGTGATTATGAGGTTCGCATCACATGCCCAACTCTTAGGCTCAGGTAACATGTCCAAGCCTACATGGACGTTCAATATAAGCTTAGAAATTAAGCCCATAATTATGATCAAGGCCCAATCTATGTATTCAAAGCCTAAAATGAGCTTGGGCTAACCAAGAATATTTTTCTAAAAAATATCAATAAACCTTAGTCCATTAATTGGTTAATCTGATCAGTTCATTAATGGTCGACAAGTGTTATGGTCTTAATAATGATCCTGCATATATTTTGTGTGTATCCACTGGTAAGTTTGAAAATGCCCGTTAATCAACTTGGTTTACAGTTGTGACTCTTGCTATATTAATTGCATCCTTTGGTGAGAGTCTCATAATCTGGATTGTGAGTTTGACAGGTCAACCCGGGTTAACTTGAATTTTTTTATCCTTTTTTAATTGATTTGTTTTTCAATTTCATCATTCAATATTGAGTTGGTTGAGATTTGAGCATCATAATTTATTTTGATTTACTTTCTATGAAATTATTATGGTCTCATGATTCGAGTAGCGGTTTTGATGGGTTAACTTAGGTTGACTTGGGTTATTTTTTTATTTTTTTTTAATTTCATCGTACAACATTAGGTTGATTAGACAGTAAGTTGATTATGAATTAGGTTTTATAATTTGTTTCGATTAGATTATTAACGTCTCATAACCAAGATCGTATATTTGATAGGTTAACTCAAGTTGACCCATGTTAATTTAATATGTTATTATCTCAACACTTTAAAACAAAGATGTCTTGAAATTTCTTTCAAGTCAAACAATATTTTTAAGTCGTCCATGTTGCATTTAGACTTGCCAAGTCAATGGGTCATATTGGATCAATCCTTATATTGTTTAAAATTCTCTTTTTACTAGAAAACACGTTAATAATGCTTGAATATATTTTTTTATGTTAAATGTTTTTGATAAAACCTATAACATATTATTAACTATTATAACTAGGAAGTGGATGGACAGGTAGCAAACAATTGTTCAGATAAATTTGATTTAATCAATTGATAAAGGTTAACATTGTTAACCAACATATACTGTATATGGGAGGATTTTAATAGATAATTCAAAGAAAAACTTGGAAAAGTATTCAACAACTTGCGCTTGCGTAGTAGAAATTTCATGCTGGGACCGGATAAATGTGTTAACTCACGTAAATTTTCTTAAATAAAAAAATATTTTCTTGATTTATTTTGTGATATATCCTTGTGAGAAATGGAATTAATGGCAGCATTAGTCCTTGAGGAATTACACTTATGTCATATTAAACCTTGTGGTATCATAAAGGACAATTGACTTTTTATACTTTATATATCGTGTTATCTAATATCCTTCCATCAAAACTTTGTTAACCTTTTTTTTTATATGAATTAAGGAAAAATTAGGAGACCCGGGACACAACTTTAAGCTAGTGTTGTCCTTGGCACATTATCTTTTTTCTAATGAAACAATATTATCCAGTCAATGAATTTATAAGAAAAAAAAATCCGAGTTAACATTCTTAACTCAAAAAACTTATAATTTATATTATAAAATTAAGATAATTTTATAAAAAATAAATTAAAATAAATTATAAAATTTAACATTCAATAAATTAAAGGATAAATTTTTTTAAAAAAATTAAGTTCTTCTTTAAAACACCTTAACATTTAAGTGTTGAACAATGAAATGTCAATGTTTTGTCTTTGTACCTTTCATCTCTTTCACTAATAAAGTGCTTAACTTTTGCTTCATTACAAATCTGTTTGGTATTTTTTAAAATATTTTTGATTGGAAAATACATCAAAATAATTTATTTTTTTATTTTTTAAAATTTATTTGTGATATTAAAACATCAAAATAACTTAAAAAATTAATTAAAAGCAAAAAAGTTATAAAACGTTTTTACACCAAAAACAAACAAACAATGCCTATATATTTACTTCATAGCCCAGTGTGACACTTTTATCCACGTTTTTGATAATTCTAATTTTTCCCATTCTTTATTTTGATGAATAAAAACAAACAAAAAATAAATCTATCTCCAATGCTAAAGCATATGTAGGTTAGAAACAACGGTAACAATTTCAGTCTATAAGCAACCCAAGTTCAATCCACTAAGCAAAACGATTAGTACCCAATAGGGTGAATGGACAAGTAAAAATAATTGAGTACCCAAAAAGATCATCAATCAAATTATTTCAAAACATTTTGATTTTCTATAATCTCCCTTGCAGGACTCCTCATCTAAATAAGAGAAATGACAAAGGGCAGATGGTTAACTTATTGTTCTCGGGACTGCTTCCATCTTCTCCACGCATTTTAGCCCTTTCCACCATGTTCAAGCTCGAGATGATTCCAAGCTTCTGACAAATTTCTTAGCCTGACATGTATAAAAAGAGTAAAGTTTGAGCCACAGAAAGTAATTAGTAAACAAAAGACCGAATGTTTGCCTGCTGAAATTAGTTAAGCAATCGATCAAGCATGCTTGAAGACAAGGGGAAAAAAGACTGGAGGAATTTGAATGCAAGTGTACAGACCAGATTATTAAAAACAAAGTAGAAACAGAGAGAACTAAGCTCTAAAATGGAGAAACATAATACCACGTGGAGAAAGAATTTGAACAATCTGTACCTGCTCTAAAGTTAGAAACATTATCACATTCCAAGATCCCAGCCTTCCAAAATTTGGAATAAAGCCCTTGTAGAAAGCAAGTGGGCCCTGAAAATAACATCTGATTCTTTAAGTTTTCCATAGTAAAATTTACTCTGAAAACATAAAATAGCTTAGAGTATCCATACAAAACAAATACCCCTTCTTAAAGTTAAAGGCAGAATAATGCTGGCGATGTAAACTAGTTTGCTGGATTTCTTTCATTAAATAATACATAGAAATCCGACAGGTGATCAGTTAACTAATTAATTTTGATTAAGGTATCTATGGAACAGATATGTTAAGGCCATGTCACCATGATTTTAACAACTTTCCTATGTTCTGCTGACAATAGTTAATGATTATTACCAAACTTTTAGCGTCCTCGCATTGCTCAAAACATAAAACAAAAAGTGCTAGCACTTACTTTATGCTATAACTGGAGGCAAAGTTATTTTTATGTCAATGGCTAGAGAAATAGTTTTCCTTTCTAAGAGAGAGATATAAAGTTGAAAGGTAAGCATACATCATTCTTCAAGGTCTTGATGAAACAGTCAAGTGTGTTTTTGTAAGTAGAATCCCCCATCATTCTTGACTTGACCTGCAAAAAGTAAATTTAAAAGGGGGATAAAAAACAATAGGCATTAAAAGGAGCCATCCTTCTGAAATACTTGACAGGAAAACAATTAACATATTATCAACCCTGATGTTTGTCAACAAAAGTTACTAATTGTATCATAGATGCTGGTTAATTTTGAGCGAGAGATAATATGAGCACAGATTGCATAGGCTATCCTTATCTTATGAAAAACTAGAGAGTTTATAAGGATATGGATGGTTTACCACATCAACTGGGGAACCGATACAAACAGCAAAAAAACCCGCCCCCAGACCAGCAAAAAGATGAGTGACAACGTTGTCTGTGAATCCAGGAATTTTCAAAATTGTCTGCATTGAATTGTAAAATTAGAAGTGGTACAAAACATTCTATGCAATTGAGAGAGAGGGAAAAAGGCATCAAATTGTTGCATGTTGAGTTCACCTCCTTCACTTGATCATAGCTGGCCAGTTCAGCAGCATTTATAATAGCATTTCTTGCTATATTGGGTCCAATCCCAGTCCAGAGTGCCCCAACTCCTTCCTGAATATTAGAAAATCACGTAAAAACAGGCCGACTAATATAAAGGTTATATTTTTAAATTCTCTTTATCCTCGTCCAGATACACAACCTGTCTCAGAATCGTGGAGTATGCATTCAAAGCTCCAGAATAGCGCCTTGGTACACCGGCTGGTAGTTTCCCTTCAGCCTGAAGTCTAACTTTCACAAGATCAGTTGGATTTGCCACAGCGATTCCAACGGCACCTGATTGATGAGACAAGTACATCAACAACACAGAAAGAAAGCAGGCCCTCTGGCAATTGCATCAGAATCAAGAATGAACGTTTTGGTTGACAAGTTTTTCTTTCAAGTTCTTCCAAAACACTGGCAAATCAAGCTCACCGGTAGTAAGTGCAGCAAGAATCTTCTTGGTCAAAGGAACATCTCCAACAAAGTCACTGCCCACATACAAGTTCTTCACCTGACAACCACCATGGATTTTCAAATGTCACGGTAATCAGAAACCAAACAGAACATATAATGAATTAACTATAACTACTTCACAATGAAACAGCATTTAGAAACCCACAGGTTCATATAACCCAATCCGTAACCCTCCATACACGCATTGCCGATGCAATCCAGGTACAATTCCTTTCCAGAGCGCTGCCAAACCTTCTTCCCTTGCAATGGTAGCAACCGTGCCCAACATGCCCCTGTATTTTGGCAAGGCCACTCCATCTCCTGCAACAGCCGACTTTTGTAACTGCAGCCTAACTTTTGCAGTGTCCAATGGAATTGTGCATATCTACATTAATGGATAGTTAGCCTTAATCAATTCTCTTTTCCGAATCTTAAGACTTGGCAATTTACTTGCGTGGGATAATAAATAAAGATACGGAAATCCCAACAATTTAATTTAGCAGTTAAAGCATAGAAACAGCATAATTCAAGATACAATCTGCATGAGAATGACTTCCCAGTACCATTTAATTTTCAACTAACAAATCAAATTAATTGCTGGGGATGATAATATAAAGAAACCAGATATAAATTAAATGAAAAATGTGATTTTAAAAAATATTAAAGTTAAGTTTTTAATATTAAAAACCACTTTTAAACACTCTACTCAACATTATAAACACGAAGTTAACATTAAAAAAAACACTTCTATTCAACACATAATTTATTTTTTGAGATCCAGAACTTCGTAATCATGTAAAGAAAGTTTTTATTTGATGGTGATCTTGTTCCGTAATTTGACCGGTTTGGACATTTTCTCACTCTTCTCTCTCTCTCTCTCTCTCTCTCTCTCTCTCCTCTCTTCTCTCTTGTTTATATTTATCTTATTTTTCATGATTTTTGCTTTCATAATTGCTAATTTTCAAATATAGAAATTAAGTTAATTAAAATCAATGGCATTAGAAATTAAGTGGTTGTCTGTCTTTTATTAAAGGTAAATGTTGGTATTTGAAAATGTGAGAGTAGTTGATTTTTATTTTTTGTTTAAAAATTTATTAAAATAATATTTTTTAAAAAATTAAATTTGATATAAAAAAAATTAAAATTTTTAAAAATATGATTTAAATTAAATTATAAAATTCTGTATAAAAATTATCCACGAAACACAAAAACCTAGTTAACTCCGTCTCTACAAGTAAACGTGTTTATGTTAAAGTCGTCTTCGATTTCTCCTGTTCAATGACAGCAACTAAAGCAAGGGTGTTAAAAGGACAGATGTGGCTTTCACTAAAACATCAAAACATCATCAGAAGTTTTATTCAGGACCTATAATTTCCTTAAAAAAGATTAGATTAGGCCATAAATCAAGAAACATGATCAAATCAAGAAAAACATGACCAGCCAAACAAAGAAACTTGGACTAATTCATTGGAACAGTATAGTTACCTCAGCAAAACATGCGGCAAAAGCACTGCTGGCAAAAGTTCCGGCGAAGGAGATATCGGATTTGCCTTTGGAATCGGCCACCATTTTTGTTGTGGTTTAGCTGGATGGAGCAAGAGATAGAAGATGAGGGCCGTGCAAGGAAGAAAGAAAGAGGACTAACTGACTATATATATATATAGAGAGAGAGAGAGAAGGCGAAAAAGGAAAAATGGAGAGCGAATTTTGGGAAAAGTGACCAGAGAATACCACAGGTTGTGCAATTGGATTGGGACTTTTTTTATAAAAAAAACTTTGCCTCTCCTGTCAAGTTCCCTTCTGCTCTTCATCGTCATCCCTCATTTATACTTTCGTAACCCCCACAGCGCTACTTGCAACTCGATCGCCTCAGCCTCCCCACTATGAAAATTCTGTTTTAACTCCTTAAGTTATTTACATGGAAAAAAGAAAAAAATCGGTTACGTTTTACCACAGGATACCCATGGAGGAATTACAAATACAATGATGTTTTCGCTCATTTCGCTCCTTGATGGATGATCGATGCCTTTAAGGGTATTTTTATAATTCAAGAGTAACTCTTCGGAGTGAGCTGTAATTTACAATATTTTATGAGGTTGACTGGAGATTATCCAGAATCTCGTGAACGTTAATCCTGAAGGAGCACATGGTGATTTAATTATAAAATAAAATAAAATAAAATAAAATAACAATTGGAATTTATCCTCAATGAATTTCTTGCTTGAAATGGCTTTTTAAATGGGAAAACCAACTCAGCAATGACTAATCAGCAATATCTTTAGAGTAAGATAAGATATATGCGAAGAACAACAACATCAAAGTTTATATCCCCATTTCTATATTAATTTCCATATGTTATAGTAGGGGTTTTCATTTTTTATTGGATTTAGTTTTTATCAAAAAAAAATAATTAGATCAAAATTTTTTCACATGTTTTTTTATTATTTTTTTTCAGTTTTCTCAATTTAATCTGTTTTTATTTTTATTTTTTTACTTACCTTTATATTATATAGTTTCATTTGTGTTGCACAATCATATAGTTTTTTTTTTTTCTGTTTTATTAAATTATTACGGGATTTCATAATAATTTCTTTAGCAAATCTCAAAAGAAGTCACCAATGTATAGGAGATATATCAATTAGGTCACCAACTCTTTTTTTTATCTTGATTAAGTTCCCAATATATGGATAATATCTCAGTCAAATCTCTCCACCAATTGTAACTAACAAAATGTAAACTCATGTAATTTTTTTTCTTTTCTTAAAAATGATTGAATATTATAAAAATTCATCGGGCAATATACCACCCTGTATAAATAAACACAAAGCTTTTATGTTCTTTGTATAGTATTTTACATCATATAATGAGAGGAATTTTAATAAATTAATGTGTTTTATTTATGATAAAAGAGAATTCATGTGGGTTTGTAGTGGCTGCTACGTACTCCATATTTTATTATACGAAACAAAAAAAATCTTATTGAATATCCTTTTATTTATGATAAATGATTGATGGTGGTTGGGTTCTAATAGTTTTTTTTTTTAACCTTGTTAAAATATAAAGGTTTTTATTTAATTTATTTTTTATTTTTAATTTAATTTTTTTATTATTATTGATTTTTATCTTCAATTTCAATCCTTATATTTAGTTAGCATTTCGGTGATTTGAAATTTTTTTTTATTATTTTTAAAATATTTTTTTTTTATAGAGTTAGTTTTAAGTTTATTATCCAAGATTATGGGTTTTAAAGCTTAACACAGGTTGATTTTAATTTTTTTAATATTTTTTTAAAAAAATTAATTTTTTAAAATTATATTATTAGAATTAATCAATTTTTATTAAACACAATAAAATCAGTATTTTTTTTCTTTGTAGAAACATTTATGTTACCTTTAGCATCTTTATTTTTGTATGGTGCAGAAAACTTGGATCAGTACACGGCATAATAGCACGTTCCCCAATCTACTCCAGTCTTTATTGCCTTTATATACTGAGGGCTTTAAAAAGAGGTTTGCCCACAAAAGTTTTCACTACTTGCAAAATCGAATAATAAAAAGAATAGACTTACTTTTTTGACATGTGAAGGATAATTTGCTATCCTGAGGCTCGTTGCCTTTGGTTCTGATTTTTCAAACATTCATTTTAATACTCTTTAATTTTACTAGTTCAAATTTAACCTTTTCTTTTCAGATATTTGCCCCCCACATTTCTTGAAAGATTTTTCTTTGCCCCCCTATCTCCCAACCCTAGCTCCAAGCCTGAACATTACAATTTATCTTTTGTATTTTGTATTGTATAATTAGAAATAATCATTATTTTTTAAGTCATAAAAACTAACTCCTATATTAATTTTTTTAAATATTTTTTGTATATATTAATATTTTTATTTGTTCAAGAATAAATTAAAGAAATAATCAAGTATTGTCCAAATCTTCAAATCACACTGTGAAAACAATAATTTGTTTAAGAGTATGGTTACGGTTACTTTTTAAAATGTTTTTCACTAAAAAATATATTAAAATAATATTTTTTATTTTTAAAAAATTATTTTTAATATCAGCGAATCAAAATAATCTAAAAATACCAAAATATATTAATTTGAAGTAAAAAAATAAAATAAAATTTAATTTAATTTAATTTTTTTAAAAAATATTTTTAAAATATAAAAATAAACAGGAATATCCGAGTCATCAAGATACGAGTCTTCAAATATTCTCATGAAAGAAAGAATATAAGAGGAAAAACAATTCCTTGTAAAGAATTTGCATATTAGAGATTGTACCCACATACATAATTTTATTAAAATTAAAACTAAAATTTGTATGCAAACTAATTTTTATACTCGCTTGAAATATAATGTAATAACTCAGCCCGTATTTTCTTACACAATTATATTACTTGGAAGTTTTTCATTTCCATTTCTTGGCATGGATTTTCTTTCTTTAAGTCCTCCGACAGCGGCTGTGTTGGATGTCGTATCAGAGGCTTCTTATGGTAAAATGAAAAGCAAAGATCACAAGCATTAACTACTACATATATTGCCCTCCTCATGCTACCACAAACGCACTCGAAGAACCTGTGAAATGGCTGATTGAACCAAAGAGTGCCTTCGCAGCACCAAAATGCCTTATCCTGTACACACCGGAGACTGCTGACTGCGGAATTCTCCATTCTATGGTTGCGTAACTCTGAGGACTCAGTTTTGAAGGCCGTGACCAAATAAACCGCAGGCAGAAGTCGTCGTCGTCGTATGCCGGAACCCATGTCTTCTGGCCCTGGAGAATCTCAACTAGAGCAAATGTGCCCTCCGTCAGGAGGTCATTCCTTGGGCAAGCTGACAAGAATGTGACTGTAACCATGTCACCCCTTTTGAAGGTGGAGTTTAAAGGGACGTCACTTTTAACATCTCCAAACTTTGCACCAGAAAGGGTTGAATCCAAGACAACTGGAGTTAATAAACTGATTTGCTTGTCAAGGAGATCTGGGGGTTGTGGACCTGGTTCCACAGGTCGGCCACTGATGAGAGCTGCAGCTAGTTTCCTGAACTCCTGAATGTAGGCACTGAGTGTGTGTGGGCCATAAAGAGTGGAGGCCCCCTGGCAAACGAAGAAGCAGAGACATAATTGTCAAAAAATCCGTTGAACTTATTTTCATAATCTCTTACGTCTGAAACTTTAAGGCAATGAGTCGATAAGAGGATGAATAAATTTTGGCAACTAACTTCATCATATCAAAACCACCCTTATTTCTGATACCATTTTATTGGATCAAGTCTGAAGCATGAAGCAACTTGTACCGACAAAATCTAACTCCGGCCAGTGATTAACATAGCTTGGAATGAGAATATGAAAAATGGGGAAACGAATGACAGACCTCATATCTCTGCACTTCATACTCCTCAAAGGTTGTCACATACTGTGAATACGTATTTGTCAGACCAGAAATGACAATGTGAACATTTTTCCCAAACTCTTTGCTAGCTCCTGAAGTGAGAACCATCTTCACCGCATCGCGAAGGCGCCTGCCAGCCATGGTAGTGAACTCTGCATGGAAAAATAGTATTAGAAATACAAGACACTGAGATTGAGATTAATACGAAATAGAAATTATATGAGTTGTTGATGTGGATCCACATTTTGATTTGAAGATGCAAAATACTCCAGTCTTTGCAGCTTTCCATGGATAACTACCATTTACCAACGCACCTAGTGTCATTAAAATCTTCATCTCCCAATTTTCTCTCTAGCTCTACATGCTATTTACTAAAGGATATTAGATGGAGTTAAGGAAGAGTAGCTTACTAGAAGATAAAAGATAATAAAGAAAAGGTTTTACAAGAAAAAAAATCCTAACAAACAGACGTGGAAAGTGATGCGAGGCGCTATATAAGTGCATGATGCCAGTCCATCATGTTACTGTACTAAATGCCATCTCTGTATGTATGATTTGTTAGTATCGAATGCTTTTCTCTGAAGAAAGAAAGAAAAACTAAAAAGACGTTTCCACCTCCAGGTACACTGAGAATGACAAGTTGTCCTATCCGCAAGATTTGAACTGGAAGTATTGAAGGCTGCATAAAAATAGAACCGTGGGGACAGCAATTAGTCCATTTTCTGTACATAAATGCTTGGAAAATAAAACTCTATAAGCAATCAAAATGCTTTATGACCACCTAAAAGCATCGAACAAAACCTCAAAATTTTTAATCACATAATCTATGAAACCATGACAAAGCATAAGAAGGCCAAATATCACACCAGGTACTTGCTCTCCATAAGAACCTCCTGGATATATGCTGAAGAAAACTAGCATGCCTTATTTACATGCAGATTCAGTCACCAAATATTGATATGATGCGTGGTATTTCCAGGAAATATGCTAGATTCAGCCTGCTACATGCCTGAGCTGTGGATATGCAACAGAGCACCATGCTTATGATTCTATCTCCATCAATCAGGATGTCAATGCTCCAAAAGAATACATCCCAGCACCATAAACATCTAAACACAGTGTAATCCACTCACAAGATAGCACTGTTTCTCTAAAGAAAAGCACACTTAATGTTTCAATTTTCATTAAATGGTCAATGTTTCCATTCATTACTGAAAAGTGTAGGTATCACTTCAAAGGTACAGTCTGTGTTTCTTCTGGGGACAAATCTAAGTCGTTTTCTGTTTCTTATAGAATCAGGTCTTGCCATTTTGGACTTGGTATTCCCTATTTTACAATTCAGAAAAATTACCGTACAAAATGCACATGCTTTTGACTTGTGTAACTAGTGAAACTCTCATACAGTAATGCTAAATTGGCTTCCTTCCAATGTATAATAATTGCAAATCAAATTAGATACTCACTGCCCAGGCATACGGTTTGTCCATTTCACCAGTGTCAAGCAGAATAGGCTTTGGACGCTGACAATTGACTTGTTCCTGATTTGGTGTTTTCAGAAAGTCCCTCACCAACCTCCAGAAGGCATTGCCCTGAAAGAGTTCCAAGTAAAACAAAAGACACAATTGCCATTAAGGAATTCCCTTTTCAAATACTATAGATACTGGATAAAGCAGAATATTCTTTATACTGGCCTTGTCATCTCCTTGCTTGAAATCAAAAGCTCCAGGTCCATCGGTGGTTCCAGCAGCAAAAGCAAAGCCCATGGCTGCAGGACATGTCTTCACCACGTCATTGCCTTGTGCAACTTCAAGATTTGAGAAATTCACATAAGCATGTCGGTACCCAACCTTCCCTTTCAGCTGCTCAGTTGCTTTGTTGAACAATTCGACAGCTTTTTTGAATTGTCTTTCTCCAATGATTCTTGTACTCTCAAATTCATCTGGATAACTGCGAAATGAACAAGGAGAATGGTTAAATCCACAATGGTAACCAACGCCAAAATATTGTTTGAATAAATGATAGAGAAGAGAGACAGAGGCCTCTATAGTACATACCCTGGGCCCCTGCCATAGCACTGTTCATTCTTCCCGTTGCAGGTACTATGATTGAAATCGCAAGGTAGTCCAGTGTCAATGCAGAATGCACCAAGAACATTGGGACTTACATCACCGCAATTAGTTTGACAGAACGCAGATACAAATTGGGGCCTGTCAGCCAGCCTCAAAGAGTTTCTGACCCGTTTTGCAACACTCGAAAACCTTGTAGCAGGTTGCCCCTGAGAAGATTTGAAGGAGGCGGCAACTTCCATCGCTTCCTTACCTGTTACAGAAAGATTATTTACCATAAACATGAAAATTTCAGTTTCCTACAAAAATATAAAATCATGTGCAATGTCCGTAACTATGAATCTATGTGGCAGTTTACTCAAAATGCCATTTTGTTGGACTTGCATTGAGATGTGGAGCAGAATAGTCTGCATTTCGAAGTCAAAGCACAACACACTTGGCCAGTGTAAGGCTGGTATAAAATTTGAAAAGTGATTTAACAGTTGGCCTAGTTACGTGCCCTTAATTTTTTTTTCCCATTTTCAGATAAATTAAGACCACGAGCTAAATAGAATTAGTTTCAGTTTATCTTCCTTGAGATGTAAATGCTACCAATACATAACTACAATGGAACTATGAGATAAAAATATGTAGTTACCTCATACATGAATTTAACAGTATACATTTATTACAATTCAACGAAAGATGTCCACTTACGGTTCTCATTGATGCTAGGAACTATGCTTGAGACTCTTCGAGGGATTTTTTCAGTTCCAGATTTATTAGCATGTTGGCTATCCAAATTTTCAACATGGCCTTTTTTCTCAAACCAGTCCTCCATAAATCGTGCAGCAGCTCCTTTGTTGTCGCCACTTATCAGTGAGTTTGTACGACTCATTGAAGTTCCATGAGTTGCAAACCAGTTAAAACTACCTACTGCCCCCCACTCATCATCCACAAACTTTATTAGGGTCATTTCTTTATCCACATCATACTTATATTTACTCCGCTCTTCTGCAGGATTATTAAGATAAGAACTAGGACTGCGATTTACACCAGCATCTAACAGCTCTCCTGCAAAACAATCATTAAAATATCATATATTATATTCTTGGAATCCAGCATGAAGATATCTAAACAGTAACAAAGAACAGGAAAGGAAATGTGACACGGTTGGTCAGTCAACTTTTAACCCTACAACTCTTACTTAACCTGACGCAGAGGTTAATCTGGTGGGATGTTCAAGCTGTAGAAAAAAGACAACATGCCGTCGCTTCCATAAGTAAATAAAAATATACTCCCTCCATTCTACATCTCGTGGCTACTCTTTGGTGATCCAACTTTTCAAGGGAGTAACCACTAATTATGTTCTCACTCTTTGGAAAATATGTGCATTCCATAATTGCATTTCCACAATCTCATGTTTGCTTCTTCTAACTACTCTATTTAAGAAAACCATGGCAACTCCATAAATACTATATGGAAGTGAACAACATTTTGAGACAATCCAAAGTGGAAGGTTGGTAGAAAAAACTGAGATGAAAGAGTCAAAGAACAATAGGCCTCTGAAAAAAAAAGTGACACACAAACTTCAGTAAATTATTCAGTGTCTGCTTTCCGAGAAAATGAAAAAGCAGAAAGCTTCTTAAATTTATCACCATCTTCTGGTATTTCAGTTTCTTCCTTTCTGCTAGATGACATTGAGCTACTAAATAAAGATTTCGATGGCAAGAAAATCAATAAAGAACTGGAAGCAGCTAAGGTCAACCAGCAATGCAACAAAGAGTACCTTTATTTACAAAAATTGATCCTGGCCGAAGATTTTCATGAGCTTGTATGATGCTTTTCTCAATACCATCAACAATAACATCAAAAGACTGGCGAACGAACCCAAGCGAAGTCACAATATATACAACATATTGCAGATAGCCTCCAGGCCCGGCATGGGTGTGGATACCACTAATGGCAACATTCTGCTCTGTATAAAGCCCTCCATACCTAAAAAGAAAACAGAGAAGATATGATATGATATGATATTTGTTCACGCAGCACTAACATTAGGAGCAGCCTCACAGATGAATGACCCAAAGAGAGGGCTAGTGCCCACCTCCACCAACAACTTCCCTCTCACATTAAAACTCTAATCAAACAAACCAAAAACCTCTCCCCTAACTACCAAAAAAACTCTAAAGACAATGTGTATGCTTTGGTGTTGGTGTCGGCATCAACAAAAACATCATGGTCATTCAAACTGCTCATTTGAAATTCTTTAGCATATAAAACACCAAAAATTCTTTGTTAATGAAACTAAACAATGCTCATAAACCCCATGTTAATTTATACTTGAAATTTGGTTCTTGTCTATTTTCCTAGCATATTAGTAATTGAAAAGAAAATTGAGGGAAAAAGCAAGATAAAAAGACACTATTAGGAATCTACCTTGCTTTCAATCTCTCAATAACTTTAATAGTAACAATCTGCGAAGCCATGCAAGCATCAAGGTTCACATATACAACACGGCTCCCCTGAGGTTCAGCCACAATGAATGCACGAGCTCGCAACCTGAAGTGAACACCAGAAGCAATCTGTTCCGTATTTGCATACCCCATCATGTTGACATCAGCTGCAGGCCCTGTTATGTCATAGCTCCCGAGTCCAATCAAGTAATTGGAAGTTGATAAACTCCCTCTAAAATTCTGCATTAACACCACCAAGAACCAAACGGATGCAATTTGCAGCCATAACCCACTATACCCTCTCGGAAAAATGTCCATCGCCTTCACTCAATCTGCATCCTTCACCAAGAAAAAAGGTGCTTAGTGAAAATAACTCTGAATATTATTCAAAACGAAGATCCAAGGCATTGTTAAAGAAGACAAAGGGGAGATTCTGTGCACGGAAGTCCTCATGATTAGAGCTAAAATAGTCAACAATTTAAACAGTAATTTCCTTTCATTAGTGAAAGTAATTAGTAGATAATTAAAGAAAATCACGACCATATGATAGAGTTTTAATGCAAAAGGGAGAGATATTTATTTTATTTAAGAGGGAAATGTTACAACTGCGTTGCATAATAATACAACATAGAGACCTTATTATAAATTTTTTTTTAAATGAAAATAATTCAAGAAAGAGTTGTTTAAAATATGAGAAAAGCTTGTATTACCGAGAGAGGGAGATAAATTTATAACTCTTCAGTCCTGCTGGGGTTATAGCAGAAAGATAGTAGCTTCAATACATACATCCATATATATACATAAATTTGTATGCATACGCAGCAGACAGAGAGAGAGAGAGAGAGAGAGAGAGAGAGAGAGAGCAGAGAGTGGAAACAAAGTGACAAACACCCAAGTTTCTCCCTTGTGGGGCCGGAAGGAAGAAAGTACAAATGGGAACCCTGGTTTTTTATTTAGCTACTCGACTCCTTCCTCTTTGGGCTTATTTTTTATTTTAGTTTTTATTTGCTGGATTTTGTATCTGCAGTGTGTCGTGTTTTTCATCTGCATTTTTCTTCATCTAGCCGTAAAGGTTGAAGAATTCATCCGTGTTTTGGCCATTTCAAGGCTGAACCTTCTTCATATTATATAAGACAAAAACTTACGGTTGAGACTTTCCGATTTGAACAGTTTTATGATTGATTTCTTTAATATTAAGTTACTTGATACTTGTTAAGCATGTCGGCATGTTAGCCCGAATCCGATTCATTCTAAGTTTTATTTTCAATCGGTTTTTTATATTAATTCAGTTAAATTTAGGTGATGCATGGAGTTGATTTTTTATCTGGTTTATCTTATTAAATCCAGTTTAAACCCCTTCAAATCAAGACTCAAGAATTAAAAAAAATTAAAATACTACTATTTGAAAAAATATAATATACCCAAGCAGATATAATAACATACGAGTTGATATGATAATTTAATAACTCAAATCTTAAACTGAATATAATAAATAGAAGTTAATTTAATTAAAAAAATTACTTCTTTATTTAATTGTAAGGAGTTTAGTTTAACTAATAAGGCTTTAAGTTTACTCTCTAGAGATTTCTAGTTTGAATCCCACAAACATTAAAATTATTGGAAACTTGTATGGTTGTTAATTTCAGGACCCATGAGATTAATCGAGGTATGCGCAAGCTCAACACCTACATTAATAAATAAATAAATAAAATAATATTGTTTAGAAAAACATAACATACCTAAACAGATATAATAAATGCAATAAGTTGATCTGATAATTGCAATAACACAAATCTTAAACTGGGTAAGATTCTGGCTTTGTTCAAACAACTATGCTTATTTCATGATATTTTTCTAGAGTACTCATGTTTATATTGTATTAATTTCATGTTTCTTTGAGCAATTTCAAGTATGTATTATGGTGTTGTAGCACCGCTAAAAATGAAAATTTTTAATGATAGGATATGTGGTTATAATCAAAAAATTAAAAGGTATTTGATGATTATATTAATTAAATTACAATCTAAAATATATTATCATGATTTATTTTCTCGAAACTCTTATTTCCTGTCGCCTCCGCTTTTAGCTTTTTGCTTTTTTAGTGTGCAGGTTCGGGTATGCCAAGGCACTTGGGCATCACCAATCTTCGTGGATCTCATGATTGCAGCGAGGATTGGCTTGAGTGTGCCATCGAGAAGAAGAAATGGTTTGCTTATTCATCACGAGAGGATGCTTAAATGTGCACGTGTCATGTGTTGGGTAGCTCTTGATTTTGATTTTTTTTTTCTTTTTTTAGAAAGGTACTAGCTATTTAAATTGTAATGTTGGGGTCGGTGAAGCTCACAGAGGAGATGAGCCCTTATTCTTTAATTTCTAGCGTGGTTTAGTAATGATCCCTTATTGTTTAATTTCTAGCGTGGTTTAGTAATGATTTTAAAATCGTGTTTTTAAAAAAATATATTTTTTTAAATAAAAAAATAATTTATATTTTAAAATAATTTTTTTTTTTAATTGTAGGTGTCCAAACTAGGTTATATACATATTAATTAATTTTTTGAAATCATGAAATTAATGATTATTTAAGTCTTTAACAGCCTTAAAATTTATAATACTTAAACTAGTGATTTTTTAGGAACAAATTTAAAATTCAATCAATTACAAAATAACTTTTTTTAATGATTTTGAAATCATGTTTTTGTAAAAAAATATATATCTTCAGATAAAAAACAATTTATATTTTAAAACAAAATGACATTTTTATTTTTTGTTAATTATAAATATTCGGATCAACTTATGTATATTTTAATTAATATTTTGAGACTTTAAAATTAATAACGTCTAGCCGTTCTAAAATTTATAATATTTTAATTAATGATTTTTAATAAATAAATTTAAAATTAAATTAATTAAACTGGTATTTTATTTCATGGCGTCCAAATGTGGCGCAGTGCCACCACCCACCTCGCTATGAGCACTAACTGCTAATTTCAACAACTTTATGGCACTCAAAAGTGGCGTGCCACCAGCCACCTCGCATTCACACACCTTAGTGTTGGGGATAATCTTTGTCAAACTAGACTGAGTGCTGCCACGGTCCACATGCCATGGTTCTTAAGCATTTATCAGCAATCCAGTCGAGCAATGATGCTGGCGGTGTCCATCGGAATTAATTACATCAACCCTACTTATAAGATCTGGCTCTACAGATCTGCCTAATGACCTTTCCAGCTGGTACCTTGA
This sequence comes from Populus tomentosa, assembly GCA_018804465.1. Taxonomy (NCBI): domain Eukaryota; kingdom Viridiplantae; phylum Streptophyta; class Magnoliopsida; order Malpighiales; family Salicaceae; genus Populus; species Populus tomentosa. The sequence continues at coordinate 9,534,966 of CM031999.1, read as the reverse complement.
TTAATTTGGTAACTCTGTGACCTGGAGCTTGATTCAAGATAGTAAAAAAAACCGGTTTTATTAGTAAAATGATGTCATTTTAAGGTTTTTTATTTTTTAAAAAAAAAAACCCAAAATAATATTGGTTCAAGGCTATTTTTTTAAAATAAAAGCCTTGGTCAATATAGTTTTAAAACTTGACCCGATCTAGAAAATCAATCTAAAACCCGGCTGACCTGAGGCTGAAACCAAGCCAGTTTATAAAAAAATAAAGGAAGTCAAAAACCCGGTTGACCCGATGGCCCGGCAAAACCCGATTAAAAATCTTGTTGTAACCCATTAACTATTTATTTTTTTAACAAAAATAACGTTGTTTTGATTTATAAAAAATTCAGGAGTGACCTGGTCAAAACCCGTGACTCAGACCTTGGGTCAAGTCAACCACCATGTTGCGTTTAAAAACGTTATGGTCGACTCACCTGAGCCGCAATCACCGCCTTGAGCCGGGTAAACTCTACCCTTATAATTATGATGTGAGGCTGAAAATTCATGATTTATGAGGGTTTGAAAATGTGATAACGGTTGCTTTTTATAGTGTTGTTTACTTGGAAATACATCAAAATAATATATTTTTTTATTTTAAAAAAAATTATTTTTGATATCAACAAATATCAAAACAATTCAAAAACATAAAAATATAATTTTAAACAAAACAAATTTTAAAATTTAATGAAATGATGGTTGTTCTACCTAGTTAAACACTCATTAGCCCTAAAGCCCATCCTTTAATTCTTTTTGGTTTTGAGTGAGAATTTGTTGACCCAAGCAACGAAAAAGGATATATCAATTAAATTAATGTTGAGGTTTAAAACTATAAAATTTAATTAATGTTAATATTCAAAAACATGATATCAATTATATATCATTGTTCAAACTATAATATCCAAAAATATGTTAATTCACTAAAAACAATTTGTTGTTGTGTTAATTTATGATTTCTTTGGATTTTGTATGCTAATTGTACAATTTATGTATATAGTGATAATGAAGATTGAATGATAAAATATGCACATGTGGTAAATGATAAACATTATAATATTTATGTTCACATGTTCTTGTAGGTTGTGCTAGGAATCATTTAGACTTTATACAATTTGTTGATGATTATTACACGATTTAGAGTTATAGATCAGCATATAGCATATCATTCCACCAATTATCAAACAAATTAGAATGGAGTGATTACACTAAACCTCGAGTTGAAACAAACTCATCTGGATATAAATTCAGGTGTGGTCGATGAATGTCTACTTGTTTGCACAACGAGATAAATGCAAGAGAGGATCATGCATATTAAATTTGTGATATTTACAATGACTAACCATAATAGAAAAAAATGTTCTAATTGACAACATATGTATGACAAAACAATATTTGTTATGATATATTATTATATTTTTATAAAATATATTAAACTTATCTAATTTCATATCAAAACAGGTATCATTATATAGGATGTCATACTCGTAAGGTGGTAGATCTTCTGTTCATGTTGAGTGGCCATATTATGACAATGACATCCCCATGGAGCATGATGATGACATCCATGTAAATATTATGACAATGACATCCCCATAGAGCATGATGATGACATCCATGTAAAGTACGACTGTAATTATGGAAAGTAGGGGTCATAATACATGCCTATCGTACTCGTTGATATTTTTATTTTACGATTGCAAGATAGATATCAATCTAAGAATATTTTTGCCGGAATCATAAGAAAATTTAATTTAAATATATTTTTAATTTACTTAACATTAAAGATAGTATATATTTAAATAGGTATTATATATCAATTAAATTGTGTCATAGTTCAAAATCGTAAAATTTAATCAATGTGGTTGAAAAACAGATATCAATTATATGTCCTCGTTGTGAACTATAATATAGAAAAAGGTGCTATTTCAATGAAAATAAATTGCTACTGTGTTAATTTACGATTTCTTTGGATTTTGTATACTAATGGCACAATTTATCCCCAATAAAATAGGGAGGAGGAAATATTATTATTTTTTCTTTTAATTCAACGCATTTTAATTAGAGCGAAGAAAAGAAATGAAACGGTACAAATTTTCTTTTTTTAAAAAAAAAAAAACTCAATCAGTGTATCTTTCTCTCTTATGTTAATTGTCATGTTATGTACGAAAGGATTGCCTTCGATCATCGGATTTGGTTCCTTACCAACTAAAAATTTAAAATCAAAATCAAGATTGAAAACTTTATGTTAATTGACATCCGAATTTTGCACTCTCAATAACTAAGAATTTTTATAATTTAATTAAGTAATTAAAAAAAAAAAGGGGATATACCTGTTCATTTGTGTTCGGGAGAAAGCGGGAAATGGAGGTCGTATCAGTGCGTGGGTAGAACCGGTTCTGTATTACCCACCGCTTCTTGGCCGGAACTGAAGTCAGCGTCGAGGAAATTCGATCGGCTGCTGCTTCCTCTTCTGATTACTACCCGTCCTCCATTCATGCCTCCCCGCCTTGCTCACCTCAACTCACCCTCCTCCTAACGGTATTATTTTTGAAATTCACTATTATTTTTTTATCGATTTCTAAACGCGAATGATTTTGATTGAAATTATCTGCATCATTTCTTTAAAATTGGCTGGGTGGGGGGGGGGGGGGGCAGCAAGCCATAGTCTATCAAGGTGGATACGGTGGAGGACGTGACCATGGCGGAACTGGCAATGAATTTCAGAGGTAAAACAAAAAACCCTTTACCTGAATTGGTATTTTGGGTTTTATCTGGCTTAATTGAATTATGAGGTGGGTTTCGCGTTATTAAGCTTCGTAATCTTCTTGTTGCAAGCTGAATTCTGAGAGAACCGATTGGGAGAGAGTTAAATTGCGTAGCAAGGATAGTTGGAGTTTTTCTAGTTAGCAGGAGGACATTTTGAATAATAGAGAATGGGAAGAATTTGAGAAGAGAAGAGAGAAAGCAGAGAGGAGGGAGAGAACACGTTGATTGTATTATTTTCTTATTGTTCTCTGTTACATACACGTTTACAGATATAGAAAACTAAATGGAATCTTAGAATGCCACATGAGGCTCCTGCTGTTGTAACAACTTAACAGAATAATAACAGAATGAAGAAAACAGTTATTAATATCAGCCTGGCGTGCCACATCAGCTTGGCGTGCTACTGATTTATTTAAACGGTGCGTATAAGCTTGAGGGAGGATGTTCAAAACATCATCGTAGCCTTACCCTTCTTTTGATTTGAAAGTATTTATATTTTTCGCGCCACAGTCCTTCCCGCTTCATAACACTTCTTTAACCCTTTAGCTGCCCTTCTAGTTAAAATTTTTCAAGAAGTGAACTTCATAACAAGAACACCTGTTGTCACTTTTTCCCCCCCCGCAGTGATTCCATTTATGTTTCCGATAATGATGAATATATTTCTCTTTCTCACTTCAAGGATTTTAGGCATATATATAAAGGGTCAAGAACTCCTTATTTCTCTTGTTATGTGTAATGCACTATTCATATCATTACCTTTGTGCCTGTCCATTTATCATTTTAACATGTAGATGCAAATGTTGGTTTTCCTTTTTTGTGGGGGCGGGGGCGGGGGCGGGGGCGGAGTGTAAGGCGCAACACCTTATTTCACTGGGAGGCAAAGCTTTAAAGCAAAAGAGAAGCTTCCAAACAAGACTTTCCTTGTTTATTTACTCACACTTTTGATCTAATCTTATTTTTGCAGGCAAGTATTGGATGAGGTTGAGATTCGGGAGTTTCTCATTTATCATGTTGGCCATCGTTGCTGTTGGGGAAGTTGCCCTGCTCGGACCTGGAAGATTCATGCCATAGAAGGCTGCAATGTCTACATATAGGAACTCTGGAAACTTTCATAGAGGAGAGGGAAACCATTAGAGAAACAGAGCCATATCAGGGTGGGAATATTGATGGAAAGGATACTGCACCTGAACTTGGCGTCTGGGAGCTGGATCTAAGATCTAAGATCTCAGTTCTCTGTTCTGTTTATATCTCATAAAGAAACACGGACCAAAGTTCCTCGTTCTGAAATTGTTGAGAAATGCACAGGTATGCACAATATAGTATACTGGAATGGAGGACTGTGTATAGGTCATTTCTGACTAAAATTGTCTCTGCTGCCCTTAAAACTTTGATGTTGATGAAAACTCCATGGTCTTTGGACTTTCGCATCTTTGTTTTTAAGAGTAACTTCTTCATGTTTAGTCAGTCTTTATGTTTCATTTCCCACGGTTTAGGTTTTGTTTTTTAAAGAAAAAAATTCTCAAACAGTGTCAATGCAGCAACAATCTCTTTTTTATTGCATGGATAAATAAATGTTCTACTTAGGAATGGAAAACACAACCATTATCATCAAATCTCTCTCCATAATATCATCTCTAACAACGTGGTTCCCAGAAATTAAAAATATCTTAAAGCTTCATGATTTGAAATGTTTTGGAGCCTCAGGATTCTGTGACTCGTAATTCTTTTAGATGCTGCATTGACACACTTCACCTACTGTCATCTTACAATTGCTAATGTTAAAGAATGCGATGGAGTTCCCTTGGGTGGCTTAGATATTCTCAAGGTTTTGTCACGAGACATGTTCAAGACTTTAGTACCATGGCACATATATAACTTTCTCAAGCACGTCAATGCAGCCTGGCCTTTTTCCTGACTCATTCTTTCTCAATAAGTTTTCTTCTCAAGTTATTGTTGAGAGGGCTTCTCTATCCTTCTAGATCTTGCTCTGCCTGGAATGGTTGAAGTTGTAATTAGGCAAATCTCTTAGCTTGGAGAAATTGAGGTCTGTGGTTTTGTATGTTTACTGTGTTAGGAGTTTGTTTCCTTCAAAGGGTGAGAATAACTAGCGGCCCTCCTATCTTCAAGAAGGGTTTTTTCTCAGTATTTTGTTGTATATTTCATGTGCCCGACACTGCAAGGAGGTATACAGATTGTGTGGATTCCAAGTGGACAATCTCATTTATATCTTATATTACCCTTGATAAAGGCAACTATGTGGTGTTGTCTTACCTCTTTCCGTCTCTTTATATTTATGGCAAAATGCTGTCATCGGTGATTGCAACATCAAGTTGACTGGTGGATTTTCTATCGGTCTTTTTCTTGTTTGACAATTTTTTCTTATTTTAGAATCAACTTTCACGTTTTAAAATTCATCTCTATTCAAACTCTAATTTACTGAAATGAAATCAGATATTTTTTTAAAAAAAATTAATTTTGAAAATCAAGTTTTTTTTGTTCAAAGACCCAAAACACACGTTATTCAAAATATACAGTCCTTTAATTATGAAATATTTTGAAAATAAAAATTGACCCATTGTAAGATTATAATGGTTTTTTCATGGTTTTTTGTATCAATTTAGACTATAATTTTGGGTATATTTTTTGATAGTTTGTGATGAGATGACCTATATATTTTAAAAAACAAAATGCTCAAGCCAAAACTCGAGCCTTTATTAAGAAAAATTGTTTTTTTTTTAGCACCAATTTTATCAACATGCATAATAACAAGAAGAATGAGATAAAAGTTCTGATGATAAAACTTGACAAAGAACGAAAAAAGGTGAAGTATTTGTACGAGAAGCTAGCAATAATAAAAACACACAAGGATCAAATCGACACCAACAATGCTACTTTGAACAAAACCAATATATATACTCATAGAAAAGATGATCGGGATGGATGAGCAAATGGACGAAGCTGCTGCACATGCTCGGATTGTTAGAATCAATGTGCGAAATGTAGGAGAGGACATTATTTGTTATCTTCGAAGTCTAGCTGAAACTATGCCTTTCTAGGAAAAATTGAAAACCGCGGCTTTGCCTTCTTACCTTTGGCTAGAGAGGTGGTGGAGGAAATAGATTAATATATTTTGTATTTTCTCTAAAATATAATGAACTTATCAAGCATTAATGAAAAGGGTGTTGACCCATTTTTTGTGTAAAATCTGTCTCTTGGTGAATATAATCTAAGCAAGCAACAAGTTTCAAGCCCAAAAAATTTTCACTCGAAAGGGTGTGTTAGAGAATAATATAAATCATATCCCGAAACCTCAGAACCTCACCTAACAGTTTAAGCTATTGGGTTGAGATGAGTTTTTGACATGGTATAAAAGCTTTAATGATCAAGCAGTCACGAGTTTGAATCTCACCTTCCTTATTTATTTGATAAAAATTAAGCACAAAATAATATGGTCTAGTGCAAGTTTCAAGTCCAAAAAAGAGGTGTTAGAAAATAATATAAATTATATTTTAGAACCTAATCTAATAATTTAAATTTTTTGGTTAAATTCGTTCTTTGATATTTGATAATATTTTTATTTTTGTAGATAAAGAATAATTATATTAAAAGGAAGAAACTGGCGAGAATGAATACTACGGGCGTACTCTAAAAAGTACAAATAATAAATGATGAGCCGGCACACTGGTTTCTGGAAATTCTTTATGATATCCTTTTTATTTCAATTATAGCTTGTGTTCCTGCCATAGTTTTGAAACTCGGATCGGCCCGGCGGGTTGACCTGGGCCTGGGACCGGTCCGGGTCTAAGTAAAAACCTGCCTAGAAATTGGTCCGAAAAAACCCGATTGATCCGGCAGGTTCACCCGGAATCCGGGCGACCCGGGCAAACCCTGCTGAGACCCGGTCTCTCTCTCTTTTTTTTTTTTTTCAGAAGCATTAAACTACATCGTTTTGGCCTTTTAAAAGGCCAAAACGATGAACACGAATAAATGCAGATCTCCAGGAGAGCAACAAGCTACGAAAGATGCATTGAGTTATGGAGCTAAAGGAAGTGCAGTTATTGTGACTACTCGTTTGGGAACTATGGCTGAAAAAAGGGCCACAAATCCTGTTCAACATATGGAAACATTGTCGGATGAGGATTCCTGGCTTTTATTTAAGCAGCTTGCATTTGGTATGAGAAGGAGAGAGGAGTATGGTCACTTGGAAAACATTGGAGCAGCGATAGTTAACAAGTGTAGCGGAGTTCTGTTGGCTATAAGAGCAGTCGGAAGCCTGATGCGCTCGAAGAAAATTGAAAGGGAGTTGCTGTCTGTCAAAGAAAGTGAGATTTGGGATCTGTCGAATGAAGGAAGCCAGATATTACCCACCTTGAGTTTGAGTTGTATGAATCTAAAGCCAGTTGTGATGCAAACACAACATCTGGGGATGAGATTTTTTTTTTTTTGGGTTGACCCGGATCAAACCGGGTTAACCCATCTGATCCGTGACCCGGTCATTAAACCGGGTTGACCACCGGGTCGGGTTTTAAAACTATGGTTCCTGCAGTTCCGATTATAGACGCGAAGCCTGGTGATACCTTTTCCTCTTTTTACCATGTGTTAGGATTTGAGTGTCCATCCATGCTTCAAAGAAGGGAAAGGTGATGAATCTTCAAAAGGTTCAACTGTGAAAGCCTTGCACAGCACCGTGCCTGGTTATCGCTTGAGTCGATTTCCAGAACAGAAAAAAAAAAACAAAAAACAAAAAAACATAAATAGAAAGGCTATAATCATGTTTGGGAATGGGGATGAAGATAGATATAACATAAATGTGTTTTTGAAATAATTTTAGAGTAATTTTTTATCATTTTAGAACAAAAGATATAAAAGGACGTATCTTTACTGTTTTCGTCATCTTTAATTTTTTTCTAGAGATGACAATTATTTCTCGAAATAGTAATTCAACGCCACGATATATACATGTCTTTGCCTATTTGCTTTTATTTCTATATAAAGGTTGAGTAAAATTTAAAATTTTGTTCTATTTAAAATTAATTTTTTATATATATTTTTAGATATATATGAATATCAAAAATAATTTTTAAAAATAAAAAAAATATTATTTTAATATATTTTTAAATAAAAAATATTTTTAAAAAATAATATCAAATAATGTTAATCTACATGTGTCACGTGTACAGCAAACAAGAGAACAGAAGGTGGTGTTCCACAAGGTTTCAATTTCCATCTGTCCAAAGCCTAATTAGGTTAACTGTTAAAGAACCCTTATAATTTGCTTAATAATGTGCGGCATACGATGCTTCCTTCCAATAAATTAAAGTAAATATCAATGGTAGGACATGATAATGATGGGGTGTTTGAAAATGTAATATTTATTGTTTTTTAATAAAAAAAATTATTTAAAAATAATTTTTAATATTAAAATATTAAATCATTAAAAATACTAAATAAATATTAATTTAAAAATAATTATTATTTTTAAAATACAAAAACAATCTACAGTATCTATCTTATATGAGAATCAAAATTCAATTTTAATTAATTATCTTGTAGGTGACTTGATAGTAAAAACTTGAGATAAATAGCTTTACTTTTCCTGTTGTCTTAAGTTCAAGGCATGTGATTGCTTACTAGAGGTTTATATAACTGTTAATTTTAAAATTTGTGGGATTAGTTGAAATATACGCAAGCTGATATACACACCCAGATTAATTTAAAAAACAATAAAAAACTCAATCTTAATTTGTTGCCGACAAATCCAAGATCAGAAATGAGGGTGGGAGTGTTATGAATATGAAGGTGGTCTGTCATGATTCCATGAATATCGATGGGACAAGCACACTGAGGTCGTGCTCATTATTTCATTACATATATCTATACGGTTTTAGGATGTAGAATATTTTTTAAAAATATATTAAAATAAGTTATTTATTTGTTTTTTTTAAATCTTGACATTGATATATTAAAAATATCTAAAAATATATTAATTTGATTAAAAAAAACAGTGGGTTGAAACCCGAAAACCTTTTTACGATGATTCAAGAGGTTGGCAAAACTTGGTTCTACATCTGTACCATCCTATCCTATGATTTATGAATTAATCATTTAGACAAATTAATTTTTATCGACAGTTTCCTTTAGCTACGTACTCTCTGCAAATGTATTTCAGGTTTTTGTGGGATTTTTTTTTTATTATTTGCAAATTTAATTTTTAATACCCACTATAATGTGGAGGCTTAAAAAAATGAAAAGATGGAGTATAGAAAATGCATCCACCACTCCCATGATATCATCCCTAGCGATAACCAATGAGTCAAGATACCTATCATTGTTATGTAATAGCAAATAAATTAACTTTTTAAATATATAATTCGTGTTATAAAAAATGAGATATGAAAGTCCTGTTTATTTTTGAATTTTTAAAATATTTTTAAAAAAAATAAAAAAAATTAATTTTTTTCTTTACTTTAAATTAATATTTTTTTGTGTTTTTAGATATTTTGATATATTAATGTAAAAAATAATTTTTTAAAAATAAAAAAAAATATTATTTTAATATATTTTCAAATAAAAAATATTTTAAAAGCAATTACATTTCCAAATAAACTGTAAATTAAATTAATAAATAAATAAAAACAAAGCAAATGTTTTTTTTCATATAGAAACACACTAAAACATGTGAACATGAGGGGTGAATACTGTTTATTTATAAAGTACTTTCACAGAATGTTTTAGTGTATTGTTAATAAATTATTTATGGTATAAACAGTTTTAATTGAATAGTTATGAGTAGGTATTTTGAGGTTTTAAAATAACCATTTGAAATCCCAAGAAGGTCTGGTCCAACTTCCAAGGAACACTTATGCCGTGATAATATTTTAAACACGGTCATTCTAAGAAGATTATTCTATTTCTTTTTTTAATCATTATTTTAAACTTTCAAGTCAATGTCTAGAACATTTATTCATTTAGATAAAAAAAAAAAATAATACATCTGGAGATGGTTCGTATGCTTTGTACCTCTTTTAAAGTATGGTTTTAATTGAAACAAAATTAAATCGGGAATTAGTAGTATCATTCTAATGTACACCAGCAAGTTAAAAACACATCATATTTTTCATAAATTCAAATTAAGTCAAATTTCCAAAATAAAAAATAAATAAATTGTACAAGTGTCTAATATTCAAATACATGGGGTGGGTTTTGTCCATGTCAATCTTTCACCGTCAACTTCTTTTAGCCAGGATTCGTGAGCTTTGCCAAACGCACAAGAGTTAGTGCATGTGTGCTGTTGCTACTCCTCCATTGCTCCCAATTTTGACCTTTACAAACGGGGTTGGTGAATTTGTTTTTATTTAAAATCAATGTTTTTTTATATATTTTTAAATTATTTTAATATAAAAAATAAAATACATTTTATTTATATAACTAAAAATATTTTAAAAAACAATAATTATTACCCTCTCAATTTTTTTGTGAATACCAACTGCTAAAGGATAATGATGAAGGGATTTGATTTTTTTTATATAAAAAATTTAATTTTTAAAATGATTTGGGAAAAAATATTTTTGATTGATAATAGTATAATTATTGAGAATCAAATTAAAAGCATCTAGTGTATATAATTTCCTTCCAAAATCGAATAATCTTTTCTCGCGGAAAAGACGACAAACAAGCTCCGAGATCTGTCCTCGCAAGTGCCAAGCTCAGGAGGCAAAGACACGGAAATGGAAGCACAAGAGGACACAACGTGCAAGCTTGCAAGTTTCCGCGTTGAATTTCACTTCGGTGTCCCTTTTTTATTGGTCCGTTAGGCACCGTCTCGGACACGAAACTCGGGCAAATTCCGACCATATAACTATAATGCATCCAACGCATGAATCACCAGCTAAACGTGATGGCATCAATGATTGCCTGTGGCCACCAAAGTGATGTGAACCCGTGATTTCTCCTTCGTTTTTCTTTTTTTCAGTGATCTCAACGTTAACAATAATATCAAGAAACCAGCTTGTAGTTTTCTACGCACCAAGACAAAGCTCTATTCGCAAGTCCAGATGATTTCTCCTTCAACTTTAAAAACACCAATGATGATTCAATGTATAAATATAAATTAGAGTTTTGGACCTTAAATATTTAGGATTTTATTATTATTTTTATGTGTTGATATAAAAAATTAAAATAAATTTTTAAAAAATTACTGTGATGTATTTTAAAATATTTTTAAATAGCATGATGCACCGCAATACTAAACATGATACATGAGGAAGCGCTAGTATAATTTTGCCAAGATCCAATCCTTGGGATTGTATAACTGTGGTGGTTTAAATTGTTTTTTGTTTAGAAATACATCAAAATATTTTATTATTATTTTTGATGTTAGCACATCAAAAACATAAAAGAAATTGAAATTTAAGGGAATGTGATTTAAGTACTTTTCCAAACATGCTCTAAGAGTTCCATGATTACATCAATGTAGTTATTAGACCCCCTAATATTTGATCTTATTTAGCGGATGCTTGAAAGTATGGTAGCGATTATTTATTAAGATGCTTTTCATTTGAAAATATATTAAAATAATATTTTTTATTTAAAAAAAATAATTTTTAATACCAAGACATCAAAATAAAAACACAAAAATAATTTAAAGTAAAGAAAAAAAAATAAAAATATATATTTTTAAAAAAATATTTTTAAAACACATATTCTTACCGCTCAAGTCACTGTATTGTGAGATTAATTTATGATTCATTTAATCATTTCAGTTTTTTCTAACCATAAGAGTTTTATTGAACTTGATGGGGTTTTATTTGGAATGAAATCTATATTCTAAATTAGATTTCGTGTGAACTAGACAGTAGTCACCGGAACGGCTGAGTTTAATAACAGCTAAGACTATAATGGATCCCATGACGGCAGCGATGAGTCATGTCTCAGCGTCCTAACAGTTAAAGCTGGAATACAACGGATCTAAATTATGGAGCTGCAGAAGTATATGTAATCAATTGCGTACGGCAAAAATGGAAGGCTGAGAATAGTTGCCACGTGTCGGTTTGAAGATTCTGGTTGAGGTGCGGAATGTCAAGGGAAGTGCGCAACTGCACACCGCTCCGCGTATAACCAAGACAAAAGGAGAGAACGAGTCGGGGGATAATAAAAGGGGGGAAACGTTTCATGTGAAATGTCCTAACTACCCATCCCCCCCCCCCCCCCCCACCCCCCCTACGAGTATATGATAATTACTGCTATGAATTACTATTTTGTTCACATGTCCCTGTATATATAAATTATATGGATTGTGTCTGATCTTCTAAATTATATTTGCATTTTAAAGTGTTTTTAAAAATATTTATATTTTATTTTTTTATTTTTTATTTTAAATTAATATATTTTTTAATATTTTTAAATTATTTTGATGGGCTGATGTAAAAAAAATTTAAAAATAAAAAAAATATTATTTTAATAAATTTTTAAATTAAATTTTTTAAAAAAATTAACAAGAATGACATTTCCAAACAGCGCGGTTAAGATGACTTAGCTGCTGTGAAACTCTTTCTAAATTTATTTTTAATTAATAAAAAATTATTTTAAAAAATTATTGTTAACATTGTGATAAAAATCTTTTTAGCTTAAATTTATTGGTTAGAACTTGTTGACTAAAATCTAGAAGTCATCAAGCTTTCAGTTTAATTGATGTAGTGGTCTGTTATGAGATATAAAAAGGGTTCTTGATGATTGATTGTTGTGATGTGATCACAAATATTCAAAGCAATTAATTAATTAATTAGTGCATAGTTAACTTATAGGATGGTGTTAATCATTTTTTTTTAATTATGAAAGATGAATTGGTAAGGAAAAAATCAATACCCTTCTCCGAGTGGACTTTTGCTCTTTATATATTTTATATAATACTATTTATTAAAATAATATTTTTTTTAATTTTAATTTTATTATTAAAAATTAAATTTATTGATGATCGTGAATTTAATGGATTAATTAACTTTAGTTTTTTAATTGAATTTACCTCCTTAATTTTATTTTTAATATTGTGTTGATTGAAAATTAAGTTTTGTTGTTTATTTCAAGGTTGTCAATTCCGTTTCGGTAGATGTTTTGTTTTTTCAATTGGGATGGAATGTTTCAGTTTTGGAGTGTTTCGGCGTGCCGTTTCGGGGTTGTACTGTTCATATATATATATATATATATATATATATATATATATATATATATATATATATATATATTCAACAAAAATAATTCAAATTCAAGATAAATTAATTATAAATTATGCAATACAAACACAATGCCAAACAAATATAATTTTAAATTTTAAAATATTTCTAAATAGTTAAGATTAGATAGATTTTTAACTTAAAGTAATTCAACTTAAACAAAATATCAAAATATTATGAAAGTAAAATATTTTAACAAAAATATTTTAAATATAAAGTTAGGTCAACGTTATCAAGTGGCTAATGGAATCTAAAACATTTTTTTTTTTGCTCAAATTCCTACAAAGTATAAACATGAAAAAAACAACAACATGAATATAAATCATATATATTAGTGATAAATCTAACTTTAAAAAATTAATATCATTGTTAATGAAAATAGTAATAATAATTTTCAATATTATTATCAATATCATTGCTATTGAAAATAGTAATAAAAAAGAGTTTTTTATAATCGGGTGGTTTAATTAATGAAATTGAGCAAGATTCAATGGTTTTTCAAGAGCGGAACGGAACATGTGGAATGAAACCGGAACATTTCGGGCTGAATTTAGCCAAAAAATCTGGAACGGACCGAGATTTAAAATGAGATGAAATTTATTCAATTTTATTCCGTTTTATAAATTGGTATGGAATATTTCGGCTGTTTCAGGCGGAACGGAACGGAATTGACAACTTTGGTTTATTTTGATATATTTTCTATGACGTTATTCTCATGTCATGACTTGAGATATTAGTTTGATATATTTTAACTTGAGGTTATCCTCTTTTTAATTTTATTTTTTAATTATATTGTCGTATTAATGTTTATGGAAAAAAATTATTTTAAGTTAAATTATATTTTTACCAGTTATCCAGATTGTTTTTTAATCATCCAAGATGACGAATATGGTTTTATAGATAGTATAAAAAGATATTTATTTTTTTTAAAAAAAAGAATTCAAGATGTGAATTTATTGTTTATTAAAAATGAAAATAGAAATCAATGATCTATAGTAATGGTATTTTGCTTGAGTTTTCTTTTCTTAATGTACATTGTTTCTAGAAATTTGAGAAAAAAGGTGACGGTCAATATGGTTTTGTTTTGGTAGGGTGTCGTTTCAATGGGGGCGTAAATTTAACTTCCCCCAGTGGTTGACGCCACCACTTCTAGTCTTACCTCACAAAACCATTGCCAATTCTCACACAAAGCTTCCTCGACAAATAAAATAAAATGTTGAACAAATCGTAATTGCTTAAAAAAGTAGCCAAGACTATTTTACCTTAAATGATGGCGCTCTTCACCAAAAGATTACTCTAACTAACGTACTATAATAGGGATTGTATATTACTAGTTCATCGCCTTACAGGAAACTAGACCTTCACATTAATTGATGTATATACAATCAGTTACATGATCGGTGTGATGTTATTAATTATTTTTTTTATAAAAAAACTAAAATTTAAAAGTTTTGAATTTTTTTATAAAATTATATCAAAAAGTTTTGAGTTTGGTTACAATGTCTGACTTAAGAGTAATATTTATAATATTAATAATAATATTAAATTTGCATGACCCAAGTTTAAGGGAGCTTAGCTGCAACATTGGACCCAAGAATATTAAATGTAGATCTGACTATAAGGTCGTGTCATAAAAGTGTGATAATTAAATAGATTAATTAAAAAGAAAAAAATTAATAAAGAAAAAAAATTTGAATTAATTGGGTGAACCCTTTAAACCAGGTTATCCCGTAAAACCTAGGATTTGCGTTATGAAAGTTTTATAACTAAATAGAAAAAAAAAATTAATGGGAAGCCAATGATACGTATCATAAAAGTTTGATAATTAAATAGAAAGAAATTTAATATTAACAAATTAAACTATATAAAAAATTTAATTAAAAAAATTCAAATTAATTCGTTAAATCAGGCTAACCCACTAACAAACCATGTTTTTTACTATATAAAAAAAAATTACAAGTTACCTTCTACCTAAACACTCAAGCAACTTATTATTTTAGAAGAAGCGTATAATCGGTTTTTCTTTTCCTTTCTTTTACTATTTTGGTTATATTACGTAGAATTGTAGTTGATCGTATTATTATAAGGTAATTTAATTTGCGTGTGATCTACTTTGTGAAAGTGAAACAAACAAAGCAATGCCCTCTTCATATAAATTGCATATCTAGCCATTGATTGAAGAAAATAGAAATTCATTACAAGTATTCTATTTAATTATTTTTTTTCTCTCATTTTCTTTCCTTTCCTTTTAAATTGCATAGCCATTAATTAATGTATATATAATTAATTACTTTTGAAATTTCATGATCAAATTTGCTTACTAAATTAACTTCAAAAATAAGAATACATCTTGAAGTAAATCTCTTTTGTGCATAGTGGTAGAGTTTATTACACGAAAAAGAATTTGGGTTTTCTATTTTAATCGTTTTTCATATTTTATTCATTCTATATAAAAGAACATAATTGCGATTGAAAATTCACCATCCATTTCTCAATCATTTTTTTTTTAAAAGAAGCAGCATGGTCACTGAATTATAGCTGAATAATTATCCCATAATCGCAAAAGGGCATTCATAAGTCTTTGAAATTTAAACTAATTTTATGGGAATATTATTGGTGATTAAATTGGTTATTAATTGTGTGTTTGGTATTGTGGTTAAATATTATATATTTAAATTTTATTTTTTATTTAAAATTATATGTTTTAGTGTTTTTGAATTTTTTTATATAATAATATGGAAGAGTAAATTTTAAAAAATAAAAAAATATTATTATAATATATTTTTAAATAAAAAATAATTTCAAATTTATTTTTTACCAAACTCATAAACATGCACTTTTATGAATTTACTGAAAAAAAAATAAAAGGCCAATTTGGTAAACTACACATTCCATCCAATAACATGAAAAACCGATATATTTATAAGTCAATGAATCAGAGAAGACAGTGTGCGTGTCTGAGAGAGAGAGAGAGAGAGAGAGAGAGAGGGGAATAATATAAATCGAAAACCAAAAAACCAGAAAAACTATTACACACCTCTACTGTCCCTGACATTACGGCCTATCTCCCTCCCTCCCATCCCAGCCAGAAACCGCACGCGCACGCGTCCAACACCACCAAAAACAACAACAAAAAAACGCAAATCTCCGATCTCTCAAACATCTTGCCACTTATGACCACCCTGTCGTCCGGTGGTCCCACCGGTAACTCCACCAATGCCAGCCCAAGGAACCACTCGGGTCCCACTACAACTAGACGACGAGTTGATGTCGCCCCCTTCGACAGAACCTCTAACTTCTCTGATTATAATCACGAGTTCTCTGACGAAGAAGACAATCTTAACGGCTCTTCCACTTCTGGGGGGCCCCACCTTTATTATCATTATCATAATCATAGCCACCACCACCCCGTTATAAAGTATCTTCTGCTTCGCAGGAAGTTGTTCTTTTTTGTGCCGGAGGCGTGTTTGCTTGGGGTGGAGGACTTGACGGCTACGATTTCACATGGTTTGAGATCCGGCAAGAACATGGGTCGTAAGATATTCGGTGTTTTATTGTTAATGGCGGTTTTGTCGGTTTTTCTCAAGGTTTTGTTTTGGAGTCGAATGGAGGAAAACAGTCATGAAAATAGTAATTTAGTTCTTTTCAGACATTTTAAGGATGATTGGGCGAGGGCTCAACGTTCCATCATCGACCACCACCCTTCCATTTCAACACCCCTTTTCGACAAGCTTCCTCCTGTAAGTCTTTTTTTATCACTTCCCTTTTGTTTGGTTCCTGGAAGAAAAAAAAAAAGGAAACTTTACAGCCTATACTTTTCGTGTTTTCTTTTTATTACTATTTTTTATGGATGAAATTTGAATTAACGATTATTATTATAAATCTTAGTGTATTTTATGAATCTTTAATTGTCTCAAGTTTTGTTTTTTTTTTTTTTGGAATCTATTAATTCTTTAAATTTATATCTAACAATAAGAGTATGAATCTAGAAGTTTGTTGTGTATTTATTTATTTTTCTGTTAAGGGTTGAGTTGAAAATGGGAAAAAAGGGAATATGCGTTGGTGGTGAATTAGGAATGGTATGAACATCTTTTGATATTCTTTTTGACTCGCAAGAAAATGGATGGCAACCAGAGAAGCATTGAATTTTCCAGTAGAGGTGGCTTTGACCATTATACTGCGTGTAAATGGGCTGCTTTAATTGCTTTTTGAGTTGTTTTTATTAAAATAATATTATTTTTATTTTTTAAAATTTATTTATTTTTCAAAGTTTCTTTTAGAAATATATTAAAATAATATTTTTTATTTTTTAAAATTTATTTTTGATATTATGATTAAAAAACATAAAAAATTAATGTAAAGAAAAATATAAAAAATTCTCAATGCATGACCGTTAGGTTTTGTCTGTCTGTCTTGGTCTTTCCATGGCCGTTGTGACATATGCATGATCATGAATTTTTGTCTGTATGTACTAATGCATGAAGAAGCACTCTGTCTTTTCAAGTATCTTGAATGTTTTTTCTTGTTTGCAGCAGACTCCAAAAATTTGGATGAAACCCAATAGCGACAACTTTTACAAGTGCATAGCTCCGGCGAGAAGTCAAACAAGTATGTTCTTAGCTCCTGTATCAAAAACTTATTAGTTAGTACCTTGGCACTTGATGGATTCTTGACTGTTTTTTTTGAAAATTTCAAATTGATCTAGGACCCAGGAAAGCAAATGGTTACCTTCTTGTTCATGCGAATGGTGGATTGAATCAAATGAGAACAGGAGTAAGTTTCAGTATCCACGACACCCTAACTGAGTTTGATATCTCATAGAAAGCAATTCCAGCTGGTACTGATTTGCTAATTTTTATTGATGTGCAGATTTGTGATATGGTTGCTGCTGCAAAGTTAATGAATGCAACTCTTGTTCTTCCTTCTCTTGATCGTGAATCGTTTTGGACGGATCCAAGGTATCATTCTTTTTAATTCTAACTGGTGTGTAGTTGGTGGTCAAAACTTCAACTGGTTATAATGCTGAAACTAAGCAATTTTGCAATCCCTTTCAGCACTTTTAAAGACATTTTTGACTGGAGGCACTTTATGGAAGCATTGAAAGGTGATATTGATATAGTTGAGTATTTGCCACCCCGTTATGCAGGCAAGAAGCCCCTTGAAAGGGCACCTGTTTCGTGGTCAAAGGTCCGAAAACAGTACATGCATTTTCCCTTGAATTACCATAAAACCTCCCCTGATATTGGAATCATAGCTTAGCTGCTTCATTTTCAGGCTAAATACTACAGAGTGGAGATGGCTGCATTGTTGAAGAAGTACAAAGTTATAAGGTTTACCCACAGTGATTCACGGCTGGCTAATAATGGCCTTGCAGCTCACATCCAGAGGCTAAGATGCCGTGCCAATTATGAAGCACTGCAGTATTCAAAGGAGATTGTGGATCTTGGGAAGAAGCTGGTTGATAGACTAAGAAATAACAGCGAGCCATATGTTGCTTTGCATTTAAGGTGCGTGTCTACCGGTTCTATCAGCTTTCTCTTTACAGGAAAAATGCACTATCTGATTTCACAAGGAAAAAAATAGCCAACTTACCAGCTCAAATGTTGACTAACAGATATGAGAAAGACATGCTTGCATTCACCGGCTGCAGCCACAACCTTACCGCAGAAGAGGCTGATGAGCTAAGGGATATGAGGCATAAAACTCCGCATTGGAAGGAGAAGGAGATTGATAGTGAAGCGCGACGGCTCCAAGGTGGATGCCCGATGACTCCTAGAGAAGCAGCTATCTTTCTCAAGGCAATGGGCTATCCATCCTCTACAACTATATATATAGTTGCAGGGCCGATATATGGAAGTGATAGCATGGCACCCTTCCTTGCAGAGTTCCCGAATGTGTTCTCTCATTCTAATCTAGCAACTGCAGAAGAATTAGAACCTTTCAAGTCGTATCAAAATCGTCTTGCTGCCTTGGATTACATTGTGGCTCTTGAAAGTGATGTCTTTATATATACCTATGATGGAAACATGGCCAAAGCTGTGCAGGGGCATAGGAGGTTTGAAGGATTTCTAAAAACTATAAATCCAGACAAGTAAGATAACAAACTCACTCTTACATTCACGTTGAATTTTCTTCTTTGTTGGAATTTGGACTTTTAAAATCAAATCTAATGATAGAATGCATATGATTCCAGACGAAACTTTGTTGCACTGATTGATCAGTTGGACGAGGGTACCTTATCCTGGGAAGAATTCTCTTCACAGGTTCAAACCTTACATTCAGACAGGATTGGAGCACCATACCGGCGGCAGGCTGGTTCATTGCCCAAGGAGGAAGAGAACTTTTATGCAAATCCTCTTCCTGGATGTGTATGCAACAGTTCCCAGGATAAATTTGTGAGCCCTAAACTTGTCCATGAAGTAAAACTAAAGAACAGGGCTGCATTGAATAGACAGGGGTTAAGCTTGAATTTGTAGCTCGTGCAGTGGACTATTTGATATTCATCATTACTTGAAACGTGGAAGCGTGGGTGTCTGCACGGAGCAGCTTTTGCCCGGACAGGGGATTGTAGGAGCTGCCGGCAGGGTCAAGAAGTCTTAAGGTTTCTCATGTGACAGAACAGGTTTTTCTTTTTCATTAGACAGAGGATCGAACGAGCAATCAAGGGAGAAGCAGAGAGAGTCGGGCATAATTCTTAGGTGAATCATCGCAGTTACACACACATGTGCAGAGAGATAATTTTGTCAGTTACAGATTATATTTTTTTTTCCATTTATTGATTATTTCATTGCATTATACAAAATTAGATTTTGATTTATCCTTCGCCAATCAGGCATCGTTGTAAATTGGATGTGATAAATATTACTCATGAAATAAAATTATTCGGAATGTTCATAGCAATGCTGTGGAATGTGAAAATTTTTATGATTTTCAAGGAGAAATAGTGATTCTATCAGTTATAAATTTTTCAGAGAGTAACTCCACATTCATACAACAATTTCGCAGAAAAGCCTCTAGCAATCTTTATTGTTTCGCTGTGCTTTCGTTGTTTTTTTTTTAATCTCCTTTATTTTTTTTTAATTTCTTTCTTAAAATCAATCAGCTATATTAATATAGATTCATCTCTTACAAGTTTATGAAATGTGTGAAAAAATAATTATTGAGAAATTATAGAAAACGATGATGTCGATTCTATAAATATTACATTTGGTAAAGAACATCTTATGTTTGACAAGTAAAGGAATTGATTTGAGTTTCTAGCAGAAACCAAGTAAAGGAGCTGAGAAGGAAAATATTTCCCAAAACTAAAATATGAAAGAAAATCACATCCTCCTTTTCCTTTTGTCTAAGATTATAGTTGTAGTAGCTTTGATTAAGCTTTGTTTTCTCTCTTTTATTTAGCTCCAGTTTCAGTTTCACATTGCAGTCTAAATATATATTGATTAAAATTCAATTTTTTTAATTTAAAATTAATTTGTTTATGTTTTTAAATTGTTTTGATATATAAATTTTAAAAATTAAAAAAAAATTAATATATTTCTAAATAAAAAAAATAATTTAAAAACCAATTACTACAGCGCGAATGATAATTGCTAGATGAGTTTTTGGTGTCATACTAGCTTGTTTGAAAGTATAGTTGCAGTTATTTTTCAAATAATTTTTCACTCTAAAATACATGTCAATGATGTTTTTTTTATTTTTTTTAAATTATTTTTGATATTAACATATTAAAATAATTTAAAAACATTAAAAATATATTAATTTGAAATTAATAAAATAATAAAAATAATTTAATTTTTATTTAAAATGTTTTTGAAAAATAGAAACAAACAGCTCATCAAAATGTTTCGGGGCATCCTATCTCATCTAGTTTCTGCATGCAGCCAACGTTTAAATTCACTCGTCATTGGTCCTAAACCCATAAGTTTTGGTTTCCAGCTTGCCTGTTGCGGTCTTTAGTTTCCGTAGTACGTTTTCGGCTTGCTTTTTTCCCTCAATGATCCACACGAACATGATCTATGCCTTGTAGGTCCAGAAGCTCTCCAGAATGGTTGCAGTTGTCTGGGACAACTTGCTTTTCATATTGAAAGCATGATCTACTCAGAAATAGTTTCTGCTTTTCCTCTGCTGCAGCTATCCAAGGAGATGCGTGCTGCATCAATGAACTTCAGAATTTGTTTTGGTGCCCTGCTTCATGCTTTTTTAATAAAGACCATGCAGCCTAGGCCATGACCCTCACAAAACCTATAGAAATATCACTACTTCCTTTGACAAAAATGCTTTTCGTCTTGCACATTTTATGCACACTTTTTTCTGGGTAGCTTTCTGACTGCTTCTATTTCTTAGCACAAGGACCATTGTTGAGGCCAATTTGCTGCACATACCATATCCGACCTTGCAGTATAGCGCAGGCAACAAAGCTAGTGTGTGTGTGTGTGTGTGTGTGTGTAATTCAAGTCAATGTGATACTAAATCAATGGGAGGATAGTTGTCTAGCAACTACTTGGAGTATCTATTGTAGGAGTGCCTGTCACAAACTGAACGTACAAGCATGGTATAAAAACAAGTTATGCTGGATTATTATTATTATTATTATTATTAAGAAGTTTAACCCTTTGTATTTTCCAAATTCAAGATTGTCATCTCATAATTTGATTCTTATATTTTCAATTTCTAAATTTGACCTCTTGGATTATGGCACTGGTCAAGGGTACCAAGAATTAGGATTGCAAACAGAAATAATCTTTTTCTGAGTACTAAATTGGCGTACTCCAATTTAGAGCTTGTCTGCCGTGTTCATCTATCTCCTCTTAAGAAAACAATCGCATGAATCAAACATTGCAAACAAGTTAACTGTCAGAAGAGAGTGATTGTTTTAATAACACAGAGAAAGAGGGATCTTTACCAGAATAATGTTGTACAATGCATTCCTCTGCTACAGTTTGCACATTCTCAAACATCCAACAATCATAGCACCTCAGGTATGTAACGAAGAAGAAGCAGATTCTGACCAAACCGTGCTTTCTAAAGTGCCAGTCGCTCTCTTTTGAGACAAGTCCTGTAACTTAAGAAGACAATCCTGAAGTGAAGCCAAACCACAGATACTTTGACGTACAGCCTACCACATTGAAGGTACATAAACCTGTTCTTTAAGGTTTTGTGTTGCACTTTCAGTTGGAAAACCTCTTACTGCACCTATTGTCCATTGCGATATAATTCCTGCTGCAACTGCAAAACGAAGCTGCCTTTCCATAACATCTTGATCTTCAAACATCTCAGGGCAGGTAGTAAGCTTTCTTATAAGAGCAGCCACGATAGCATCACCAGATCCAGTCCTATCACAAGTGAATGGGGTTATTAGCACATCTTCGGTTCCAGTCACTTTACCATCAAAATTAGGGCCATAGTAATGAATCTCAAGTGTTCCATCAGTCACAAACAAAAACTTAAGTCCATCATGCCACAACGGAGCGATTTCCTCACGAGTGTAATGATAACAGTCTCGCCAATTCTTGGTTTGCTCATAACTTTCAGCATAGTATTGTGGGCTGTAATTCCTTTTCCTCTCATAAAACTCTTCATCCAAGAGAAATTCCAGCTCTGTTCGTGAAACCTCAATAAAATCCGCTTCCTTCATTGCTTTCTTGATAACTTCCCTTGTCTCATTGCATGATTTCCACAAAGGCAGTGGCAAATTCAAATCATAAAATATAAGCCCTCCAGACTTCTTAGAAAGTCTAATTGCTTTAAGAAGTGTCGATTGCATGGAAGGTGATGTTAGGGCTTCCGAATTGAAATGGAACATCCTCGCCTGCATTGGATACATCAGAAAATAAATTACTTGTTGACGAGTCACAAATTCAGTCCCCACCGGGCATATTCAAATACCTTTTCTTCTCTCTTTTTTTTCATGAACAAAGGGATACCTTATATGAGAAGGTAGCATTGCGCAATCCATTTCTAATATCCCTTCATTCATCTAGTTACCAAAACAGGGAAGCTAGTAACATCTTTTTGTACATATGCTTAGCTAACGCAGCCGCAGAGCTACTCACATGATTATAAACATACAGACACACAATCATATCTAATTCAATTCACATTTGTGCAAATTTTCCGATTATATCAAACAAGTGGCAATCAAGAACCGATTTAGCTAGCTAAACCTCAGCAAAACAGAACAAAACGAAACAAAGAAGAGCGAATTTTAGCATCTGTTTTACCTCTTTAAGCACAGAGAGGTTCAATTCAGAGCTAAGCAATGAATCCTCAGCAGCCTCCTTAACCATCTCCATCCTCATTTTCCCATCATCACCAAACTTAACCTTCATAAAACTACACGCCGTTTTCACGTTCTCATCAAACTTCACCGCCCGCGTCTGCACTCTCTCCTTATTCATCATCAACACCAACTCCTCTCCCAAATCATCATCCCCAACTTTCCCCATAACCGCCGCCCTCCCACCAAGCCTCGCATGCGCTATTGCCACATTGGACACTGGCCCACCTGGAGCCCTAGCAAACTCAGGTGGGTCCCATTGCAACATCTTCCACTGCGAATACATATCCTGGTGCATAGGATTATCGTGTACCCTCACCGTAGGTACAAATTCCTTCTGCACCGCACCAAAACAGCAAACCAACGGCGGATACTCGTAAGGAAAATCAATCCCATCATCATAATCTTCACCGTCCAACAGTTCCGTATCACTAACACTCCCATTTTCAGCTTCATTTTTCTTTGAACGTTTGGTGGTGGTCCTCTTAGTTGCTGTATCAGTAGTGGGAGCTGTAGTGGGTTTCTTTTTCCGGCCACGGCGGGAAGGAGTTGGGGCGTCAACAGCCCCATTTGTGGCAGACGCTTTTGGTGGGTTTAGCTTGATTAATGGAGGGTACTTAGCACTATTAAGAAAAAAAGGTGGTGGTTTAGGTTTTGGAAATTGTGGGGTTGAGGGATTGTAGTGTGGAAGTAGAAGAAAACAGGCCATGGTGGTGGGTTTAGCGGCTCAATGGTTTTGTTTTTTATTTTTTCAGGGTTTATCCATTTTTGTCTCCGAAATTCTATCGGGTCGTAAATCAACTAATTCGGGTCGGGCAGACTGATTTTTCCGGATCCTTTATCCAACGGCTTGTAAAGCTACCGGATATGCAAGCAAGAGCACGGTGACCGTACGATTGAAAAAGTTTTGTTTTTGGAAAACCTCGTAAAAGTCCCCAGCGTTTAGGGGTAGAATAAATTAGGTCCTCAACTCTTTTTTTCTTTTTTCTCTCTGTGTGTGTCTTGGCTGGGTCTCTAATGTATTAATAAATTCTCAATAATCCTTCCATCATTTTCAATTAATAAAAACATTAAATAAAACTTACACAATTTCTTTTTTTTTCTTTTTAAAAAATAATTTTTTTCTCTAAGGTTTCTCATTTTAAACCTTGTGATAAACCGAATTGTTTAAAAAAAAAATCAAATTTCTACATTATATATATATATATATATATATATATATATATATATTCTTGCAAAAATTTATATTATTTATATTTTCACAAAATTTATATTTATGCACATTTAAATATGTTCTTTATTTGATCAAGGATCCTGACATTGTTAGTCTTGCCTTATTCATTCATATCAGAATTTTTTTTTTCAAACTCAGTATATCAGCTGGAAACCTATAATCTAATATAAAAATTATTTTTATGTATAACAACATCACGTATTGTCATTTTTTACATGGTCTCATTTCTCTGGTATCATATATATAATGTTCTATCAGGTGTAAAAAATCTTTAATTGTCAACACATAGTAATATACTAGATACATGATCTGCGCGATGTCACGGGTCATTTTTTTTTGCATAAAAAATATGAAAAAAATAAAAATTTAAAAATCTTGGGTTTTTCTACAAAGTTATACCCAAGAATTTTAGGTTTGGCTGCAACGCCTGACCTAAGAGTAATATTTATAATATTAATAATAAAATTAAACTTGCATGACCCAAGTTTAAATGAGCCTAACTGCAACACCGGACCCAAGAATATTGGATGTGGGTCTGGTTATAAGGTCGTGTCATAAAAGTGTGATAATTAAATAGATTAATTAAAAAAACAAAGAAAAAAAAATCAACAGGAATGAAAAAACTAATGAAGAAAAAAAATGAATTAATTGGGTTAACCCTTTAAACCAGGTATTCCCGTAAAACCTGGGATTCGCGTCATGAAAGTTTGATAACTAAATAGAAAAAAAAATGACGGGTTTACCCAGAATTAACCGGGTTAACCCATCAAACCAAGTTAATCCGTCAAGCTCAAGATACATGTCATGAAAGTATGAAAATCTGATAATTAAATAGAAAGAAAATTAACTTTAACAAACTAAACTAAATGAAAAAAATAATTCGTCAAATCAGGTTAACCCATCAAACCCAAGATTCGTATCATAAAAATCTGATAACTAAATAAAAAAAAAATTTAACATTAACAAACTAAATCAAACAAAAAAAATTCATTAAAAAAAATTAAAAAGAAAAAAACTGTTATATAATATAATATAATATAATACAATATAATAATTATTATAATTATAATTATAATGAGAAAACGTGGGGAAAATTTTAAAAAACAAAAAAAACATGAGGAAAGTTAAAGTTAAAGCTAAATTCTCAACCAACTCGATATTGAAAAAATAAATTTAACAAAGATAATTTAAAAAAAAAAAACATGCGGGGGAAATACTGCAGCCAAACAAAAACCATGTAAGGGAAACACTGTAGTAATCTATAATGTTTTTTTTTTAAAAAAAAAGTTACAAAGCTAAGTTCTGAACCAACTCAATATATATATAAAAAAAAAAACCGATAAAGGCTATTTTAAAAAAAGTCAATTTTGGATAAAAGAAATGGAAAAAAAACATGTTAAAAAAAGGAAATAAAAGCAAAAAAAAAAAAACACGTGGAGAAAGTTACGGTGTTTTAAAAAAAAAACAAAAAAACTAAATTTTCAACCAACTCAATAGTAAAAAAATAAAATCAACAAAAATAATTCTGAAAAAAACAAAACAAAAAAAAATATGTAAAAAATGATAATTTTGGAAAAAAAGAAAAACAAATAAAAAAACATGTGGGGAAAGCTAAAGCTAGATTATCAGCCAGCTCAATATTGAAAAAATAAATTTGATAAAGATAATTTTTAAAATATATATATATATGAAGAAACACTGCAGCAAAACAAAAACTATGTAGGGGAAACACTGTAGCAATCCATATTTAAAAAAAAAAAAAAACTACAAAGTTAAGTTCCCAACAAATTTAATATAAAAAAAAATAAAATCTACAAAAACCATTTTGAAAAGAAAAAAAAAGGAATAAAAAAATCATAAAAAAAAACAATGTATGAGAATATTATAACAATCCATAATGTTTTAAAAAAAAAACTACATAGTTAAATTTTCAACCAGATCAATATTTAAAAAAATTAGCAAAGATAATTTTGAAAGAAAAAAATTAAAAAAAAAAAACAAAAAAAATAATCAATTTTGGGTTAAAAAAAAGAAAAAAAAACATGTAAAAAGAAAAAAAAAATTGCTGCTACAATGAAAAATCCACGCGTTTTAAAGTATTTATTAATGTTGAATTATTTATTTAATTTTAATTAAAGGATGTGAATTGACACCTCTTATATCTTCAGGATAAATATTATTAAATATTTTGGTTCTTAATTGAGGGAAGAGAAATTATGTGAATAATTTCCAATATTATTAACTAAAGTAACTAATAGAGGAATCTAATTAAGAATTCATTAACTTATTAGGGATCTAATTGAGATAAAAAGAATAGGCTGGGTATCTAATGAAAAATAAACTTATAGGTTGGTGACTTTATTTATTTATTGAGGTTTGCCGTCTTTGGTGTGATGACCAATGAGAATTGAGGAATCAAAGGAAGTCGGAGATTCCTAGTTATTTCCTTCGTGGGTTTGTCTGTCGAAGAAGAAGAAGAAGAAGAAGAAAAGAATCTTCATGTTTTTATTTTTTCAGCTGCTGCTCTGTGTTCATCATCTTCGTTGATAGTATCTGGAAGAAAGAACCGTTTGGGTTAAAAGGTGAAGAATCTCTCCCTCCCTCCCTCCCTTCCTCTCCATCTATCTATTTATTGTTCTGAACACAAACAAAAACAGCTCTGTTTTGGGTTAAAAGACACCGATTGGTAGTCGTTTTGGGTTCTGAAATCTCTCTCTCTCCCCTTTTGTTTTCTTGTTTTAGCTTCGATGAGATTAAAGCTTACAGTCAATTCTGAGTAAATAACTGAAACAGCTCCATGAGATACTAGCGTCTTGATCAAGTTGGGATATTTATCAGAAATTCTGATTAAGATGGTTTTTTATTTTTTTTGCATCTTTGTAAATTAGTATATTTCTGAAGCTGTTGATTGAAATCTTACATGTACTTGAGGGATATTTAGATTGCTTTAGCTCAGGGAAGCAAAGAAAAGAAGATGGCTTTCGCACATATGCTTGTGTTATTTGCAGAGTGATAGACACACTGAGTTTTTCCACATGAATGTTATTGGAAAGCAAGCAAAAGATACATAAACTCATCATACTTGTTTGATGCTTTTGCTGGGAATCAAATTTATGCTTGTCCCGCAAGTGTATTTAGGATAAACCTGTGTAATCATAGCAGCTAAAATGTGTTTGTCCTGAAAATTAGAAGATGAACCTTGGTATCTTGCAGATAATGGGCTTATGGACTTTTCTGGAAGGTATTCTGCTTTTCGCAAATGCATTAGCCATACTGAATGAAGATAGGTTCCTTGCTCCAAGGGGATGGACACTGGCAGAACTCCGAGGAAGCACAAGAAATTCACTCAAGGGGCAGATTATTGGGCTCGTACATGCTTGCCAATTTATGAGACTACCGCTTATACTTCTAAACATCATCGTTATCATAGTGAAGCTGGTCTCTGGTTGAGGATGAGGAAGAAAATAGTTCATAGCTTGGCAAGTCTCTTGTGTTTGTACAACGAAGTATGACAGTCCCGTTCTTTCCCACTCAGGGGTTGTGCTGTGCACACCGAACTCCCAGAGTTTTTGCTTTCTTTTTTCTTCTGTACAGCAGAACAGTAGCTGTTTCTCTAGTAACTTATCTGTCATCTCTTTTGTATCTTTAATCCCTGGCTGTTTCTGTCCATCTACTCGTTAACCTCAATGAAATTACTAAACTAGAGTGTTACATTTAAGATCACTTGAAGGAGACAGGATGAAATGGATGTTCTTTTGAATCAGGAGTTAGCATTGTCTAGGGATGATGGCAGTCTTAGCAGTGGTCATCATCTTACAGTCCAATGGTAATAGGTAGAAGGAACAGGTAATTTATTACCACTACTTTCAAGTGTCAATGGAGTATAAAATGTGAAGCAGATTGGCTGTAATATGGATACCGACAGGTAGGATCGATCCTGCCTGGAACTTGTAAGTTCAAATCATCCATCCCTTAAAATGACTAGCTAGCATTACATCGTTTGAGGAATAACGTGTATTCATCAGGAAAAGAAAGGAAGAAAGTGAAATTGCCCAGAGAAATGGTTGCTGCTAGACATAGCAGTAGAAAACACAAATTCAAACATCAAAATAGATTAAAGCAATCTAATTTGTCTTGTGGATAACAACATTCATTATTTATCTGGAAAAACTTTTCCTATAAAACACTAACAGTAGGACTTGAATCAATTGACATTAGAACCCTTACAACGACCATATCTTTGGGCTCACTCAATTGGGATCATAACCTCATTAGTCCTCAAAGGCGGCAAAGTCCAGGGTGGATTATACCTTGCCAGCAAAAATTCTCCAATCACCTTAAGCCCATCTCTCTCCAGGCTCTTCTTCAGCTTCTCCACTCTTTCTGCCACCGCCTGCTCGGTTGCCACACCTCCAAACTTTACCACCCCATATTTCCTCACCCCTTCTTCCCTTATCACAACCCTCTCATCCACAGGCTTGGGAGCCTCCTCTGCCTTCTTATACTTAGCAGGCAACACAAACTGCATCGTCACCATCTTCTCCCCCTCTCCACTACCCTCTTTAGTCACAACAGGAGCTGTCATGGCAATCTTTTCACTTCCACCGCCAGTTTTAGTTATAACTGGAGCTGTCATGGCTATCTTTTCAGGCTTGGTGTTCTGTGGATTGCCCAGGGCACCAATATAATTAGCCAAAATCATGAACCCGCCATCTTTCTTCCCATCGAATTGAGATGGATCATATGTGACTTCTGCAAGGACTGATGGAGCGTATTTGCGGATTTCGTAATCATTTGAGGATTGAATCACTTCATATTCTGGAGTTTCTACAGTAATCCTTCCAAGAACCATTCCCATTTCAAGGAGCTAAGCTAAAACTATTGGGTTGTGAGAAACAAGACCTGAGTAATAAAGATCAGGGAGGATGTCGTAGTTTTTGTAGGGTTTAGCAAAGCAGCTTCCCATATTAAGTAGTGGATTGTTCGAGGTACCTGTGATTGGGACTGGATGATGTTGCTTGGAGAAGGGGTCAGATCTTTGGTTTGGAATGATTTAGTGGAGAGAATTTGAGGATGCGTTTGTGGACTATATTTGTCCACCATTTCAAGAGAGAAGAGGAGCTTACCATTTCACATTGGCAACGATTCATTTCATCATGTTAAGGTGGAGGCAGAGTTTCCACGTAGCTACAAGAGTGTTTTTGCTAGTTTTTTTTGTTTTTTTTTTTTAATATAAAAGTTTTAAAAACTATTCATTTCATCATGCGGTACACTTCAGGCGTGATTTCAAATTAATTTCTAAGACATAAAAAACAAAAAGGTGGTGATTTTATTAATATATTTCTTGATATCAAATTAATTTCTAGCTTTTGACTTTTTTATTTAGTTATTCAAAAATGAAAATGGATATTTGTAAGAAAAACATAATTTATATCCTGTAGAAAAATGAATTTTTTAATATTCATGTGTTTTTTATTTTAAAAAATGTTTTTTTTAGCAATGTGGTTTATTGAGTACAAATGGAAGGCAATTAAAATATAAATTTGAAAAAATTCTATTGAGTTGAAGTAGGAAGGAAAAAATAAATCTTTTTAATCAAAACTTCATTTTTTATTCATGTGTTTTCCGTTTTGTTTTTTTACAAAAAAATGTATTTTTTATCAAAAATATTGTTTTTAAGTTAAAACTTATCACAATCTTAAAATAAAGTATCAATAAAAAAAATCATAAATAAATAATTTTTATGTGGATGTATAAAGAAATATAGAATGTAAATTTAAGAAAAATCATATAAACACTTTACAATTAAAAAATAGATGTTTTATTCCGAAGATATGTTTTTAAAAAATCATATATAATTATTTAAAAAACAATTGTTAATATTACTAGAAGCTTTAATATTATTTGAAAATTATGAAACATTAGATAATTATTTAAATATCATTATAATAAATTTATATAGAATGAATTTTATTATAAATGTAAAAAACTATAAGAATATAAAACATTTAAGGGCCATTTATAAAAGGCAAATGCATGCCAAGGATGCAAAGTTCGGCTTGTGCCTCTAGAATTATAAAGCCCAAATATGATTGGACCTTGCAAACCAAGTTTAATAGCTTTGGATTTTTCAAAAACTTCCTTTTTATATATATATATATATATATATATATATATATATATATATATATATGTATGTATGTATGTATCCTGAAAACTCAAATTTTAATCTTTGTTAACCCAAAAACATGAGAAAATATATTGTAAGGACCTCTAAAACCTCATTCTTAACCATCAAACACTTTTAATTGAATAAAAAAACTCAAATCCCAATCAAATTTTAAAAAAAATAAAATTGATTCTTAATATACCCTTTCAAGCATCATCAAAGATAGAAACCACCTTCGTTGATTTTTTCTTTTAAAGACACACCCAAAGATATCAAAATCATAATTATTCGTGGAAAAAATTTAGTCATCCAAAAGCTTTCTTTCTCTCTTTATCTTTTTTTTTTTATGATAACTTTATCTCTTTTTTTTTAGATATCTAATGACTGAAACATAAAAATCAAACTTAAAAACGGAAATGTAAAAATTCTATAGAATAGGGACTAGATATAAAAGTGAAACTTGAGGGATCAAATTGAATATTTCTATACTATTTGAATAGTGTAAGTAGGATAAGGTTCTCTAATTTACAATGTAAATAATGCTCTTTGGTATTTTGATTTTTATTATAAGAACAACCTAAATTCATTATTTTAAAATTGATATTTAATTTTTTTTTATGAAATATTCAACAACACATTATGTGAGAGCACCCAAATCAAAATAGATGATAATAAATAGAAATATATCAACATAAATTAAAAGACATATTAAAAAAGTAAATATTTTTTAGTGATTCAAAGAAAAAAGAGATAAAGTTTCAAGGACCAAGAAGGAAAAAAGTGGCTAATAAACAATGAGTGTTTTAGTTGTTTTGGTAATTATATTAGAACTGTTTATCTCATATTCATCAGTTAAGTTTAGTTAATTACAATTTTTATTAGAGTAAGTTATGAATTAGTCCCTAGTTTTTTCAAAACAAATTGAATAATCCTACTAGTTTTAAAAACTAATTAGTTAATTCATTGACCAGACTATGATTAATTTATTAATATTGTTGTTTAAGTAAATATTTTCTTCTCTAATCAATCTTTTCATATTATCTATTTTTTTTGCTTTTATATTTCTTAAAACCAAAAAACAAAATAAATTGAACAAGAACATGAAATTAGAAAAAATAATCTAATTCTAAATAGATTTTAAAATATAGCAATTAATTAATCATTTTTCAAATAGAAGAACTAATTTATAATTTATTTTTTAATATATTATTTTCACAGGAAATGAATTTTATTGTTTTTATGAAGTATATTAATTTTAATATAATTACCCAACTCCATTTAAATGGATGTGGAATAAAGTTATTGATATGATAGATAATCTTTTAATCAACCATTCATTTCTTGGTTAATATCCTATTTGTTGTTCATTTTCTTTCCAATAAATATAAACTATATTTAGAGGCAAATAATGGGCTCAACCTATAGAACAACTCTTCTTCATTGGTCTCGTCTAGTTAAACTAGAAAACTTTTTTGGTTTTCAAGAAATTATTGGAGTTATATAATTCTCTTTTAAATAATCTTTGCCTTTCTAAAAAGCAAAAACATAGGCACATTTTCACTAATTCAAAACCAAACCCATTATTCCCAACAGTTAGATCAATCAGAAAGGAATACCTTAATCGGATGATACTTACGTTCTCTGTCTTTCCTTCTCCTAAGGTTTCTAATACAGTTGTTGAGCCTTATAATGCAACCCTTTATGTGCATCAGCTTGTTAAAAATGTAGATGAATGCATGTTGCTTGATAATGAAGCTCTCCACAACATCTGCTTTCGTACCCTCAAACTCACCTCACCAAGCTGTAAGAAATTTGATTTTCATTTATTCTTAGACCTCATTTTTTTTTTTTCTTTATGTTTGATTTCATGCTTCTTTAAGGTGCAGTCGATGATCTAAATCATTTGATCTCTGCTATCATATCTGGGGTCACATGTTGCTTGAGATTTCCAAGACAGCTTAACTCTAACCTGAGAAAGCTTTTGCGAATCTGATCCCTTTCCCCCGGCTACATTTCTTCATGGTGGGTTTTGCTCCTTTGACCTCACATGGTTCACAACAGTACAGCACTTTGTCCGTCCCAGAGCTCACCCAGCAAATGTGGGATGCCAAGAACATGATATGCGTAGCAGACCCACGCCGCGGTCGGTATTTGACGGCCTCAGCAATGTTCAAGGGCAAAATGAGTACCAAGAAAGTGGATAAGCAGATGATCAATGTTCAAAACAGGAACTCATCATACTTTGTTGAATGGATCCCACACAATGTCAAATCAAATGTTTGAGATAGTCCTCCCACAGGCCTAAAAATGACATCGACATTCATTGGAAACTCCACGTCAATTTAGGAAATGTTCCGTCGTGTGAGTGAGCATTTTATTGCCATGTTTAGGAGGAAGGCTTTCTTGCATTGGTACACTGGGGAAGGAATGGATGAGATGGAGTTCACAGAGGCAGAGAACAACATGAATGATTTGGTGTTCGAGTATCAGCAGTACCAAGATGCCAGAACTTAGGAGGACTGTGATGATGAAGAGGAGGAGCTCTGATTAGTACTTAAAAGTGTATTTTTATCAAGATTTTATATCATTATTTTATATTTGATATATCAATAACTCCTTAATTAAAACATGTTTTATAATAAAATATTTAATAATATAAGATACATTTAATTTATGGTAAATGTTCATCTTAAATACAAGCCTATTACATAAAATGAAAAAATTGATTGATGAATTTAAGTACTGAAATTGAAAGGACAAAGAGAGGGTCAAACTTAGAAAAGAGATGCTGGTTCAATCCAAACTGAAATACTGTTTGATAATTGGGTCATATCTGGAGTTATAGATCTCGAATTTAGGTCTTCTTTATATAGATGGAAAGATAAGACATGGGCCTAAAACTTTCATGTGGAGTCCAAGATTTGAAAAGGTAGTTTTCAAGTCCAAATTATAACAACAACGGAGAAATCTGAATCTGTCCTGCAGCTTAGACATTGTTCAGTGTTTAGCCCATATCTCGAGTTCTAGAAGTCCAAATGACCTTAATTTGTTTTTCTGGAAAGATGAGACAATTTCCTAGAACTTTTATGAGTATAGGTGGTTTAAATTAGAACATTATTAATGATGCTTTGTTCAGATAAGAAGATAAAGATTGTCACCAAGTCAAGATGTGGCTACCCGCTCAACAATTAGTTATCAAATCAATAGTTTCAAATTTTGGCCTATAAAAGGAGGTATTTGTCATGCATTTAGGCGTTTTGGTTTTTAGATCAAGATCATGCTCTTTATTTCTTTATTTATATTTTTGTAATATTTAAGTTTTATTTCATGTTATATTTTCTTTAATCTCTTGTTTATGCTTTTCATTTTCTTTACTATACTCATGTTGTTTATTTATGTTTATCTTCTTCATTATGTTTAGCTAAGTTTATTATGTCAAGGTGAAAAGGTTTCACTAATGGTGTTAGAATAGGTATAATATAAACTCAACATGGATTTCAATGTTTATATCCAAGAAAGTTTGTTATTAACATGTCTTATCTTTTTATCTTACTAATTCTTAATACCTTACTTGTTAAATGGTTAATCTAGATTTGTGTTGTATAACACTTGGTACAACAAATGCTTAGCACTTTCATAGCTAACCGTATGGTATAACCTATACCTGTGCTATGAAAAAAACTTGATTTGTTGTTAACATAAGTGAGCATCATGAATTCTTGACAATATTTAAAAGTATGATGTTACTTAAATAAGATAATTACTATGATCATGTTAACAATTTATAATGAACTATTAAGGATAAATCATCCGATTGGAACCTCCTTTGTGTGTGGTTTCCAGTTGAGTAATAAAAAGTGTTTATACTATACTTATTTCTAATACCATCAGTGGATCCTCTAACCTTGACAATTGTTTTTATCATTGTTTAACCTTATATCAATATCACATCTCAAAACTCTCTTTATTATTATTATTATTATTGTTATTTTTATTTATAATTTATATAGTTAACTACCATGTGGTTCGACCCCGGTCCTGCCGGGTTATTTATTGCTTCGACACTCCTACACTTGGGATAAGATATCAATCTTTTGATCGTGTCAAACTCCATAACATGTGATCTTGTTCTATGTTACTATGTTGAATGAGAATGCTTAGAGTTGGGTTGTGAACGAGGTAATGGATGTTCAAAGAAATGCAAGCTAAATTTTTGTAGTCAGTCTCTGGCAACAGAAGGGATGATTCCAGGTAGAAGTAGGCTTTATTATTGAGATTCCACCCACAAACACACACATACGTGTATACAAATTTATTAGAGATGAAAATCTAGCATGAATATCTTTTTCTCTTCAACAAGCTGTTGAATTTTATTTATTTATTATCACTACTTTTCCCTCAAAATTAACTACAAAATGATTGTCCCACGAATGGTTCAAAGCTAAAACCCCATTACCATTATATATCTAATGAAATAGCATTTGTATTTGCATTTGCAACTATTGCTTATTGAAGGATTTGAATCCTTCAATATTACTTCAAAATTTGAGTAATAGTCTCGCATACTACTTTAAATTCAACAGTTGTTGATCATGCATCTCTTCAAAAGGTTTCTATTACACTTCCCATAAATATTGAACTTTCTTCTTCACCATGACACATATTGACTAGATCACAAACAAACTCTTTGAAACCTAAGACTTCATTTATTGGTGTAATGAAATATCCTCTTCAAGGCTCTCCTTGTAGAGAAAGGCTCTATTATTGAACCATCTTATTTTATGGAAACATCAAAAGGTTGTTGTTTGCAAAGATGCAATGACCATATATTTCAATGCCTTAATCTTCAATGGTACATAGGATCATGTTCCACATCATAGCTCTTATAATCTTGTTGGATAAAAATAGGTATACTAGATTAAACATCAAATATTTTTTGTTCAATTCTTGCTGGTATTATATCATTTATTTTACTAAATCTTTGAAATCGTTTATTTATTTAAAATACATTTATTTTGTCCTTTTATCATTTATTTTACTTATGGACTTATTACAATATTTTGGTAACATTACTGATTTTTACTCAGGGTTTACACTAATATTTTTTTTGTGTAGTTCTTCCTTAACCTTTATTCCTCTTTTCCATTATAATTTCTTAGAATTATTTTTTCATTCTCAAAACACATTTATTTTAAAATTTTCATAATTCTTCTATTCATAGAAACCCATTATCGGTTTGACTGACATTATGAATTTTAAATTAAAATTCATAATTCTCATTTTAACTTCAACAATACCTTAAAATTTATTTATAAAGATCATCTTTTTAATTACAATCACATTTATTATTATTTCCATCATTTATCTATTTCTTTTTATCTCGAGTTTCCTTAATTTACTCATCAAGATCTTATTATTTCGGTCTAACGTTTACACGAGGGTTTACAATATGCACCAGCCTCGAGTTCCACATTGGCAAATTGTTAAAAGGATCCTTAGATATCTTAAAGATACAATTTTGTATGGCCTACAGATAACAAGTCAATCTAATCATTCTCATTATGGCTATAACGACGTTAATTAGGCTAGGATATTGATGATCATCACAGTAATGGTGCCTACTGTGTGTTTCATGGAAAAAAAACCCTATCTCTTAGAGTTGCAAGTACCAGTAGACAGTTGCTCATAGCAGTAACAAGTTAGAATATAAATTATTGTCCAATAAAGCAACTGAAATTCAATGGCTTCACTCTCTATTGTTCACCATTTTTTTTTCATTGCTTATATGTCAAACTCTCTAGTGTGACAATATTGGAGCAACATATTTGTCTTCTAGTCCTGTATTTTCATTCATAAACAAAACACATTAAATTGACTTTCACTATATTCATGATTAAGTTCTCCAAAAAAAAAGTTACAGCATCTTTCTTGTCTACACGAGATCAACTGGCAAATCTTCTTACAAAACTATTATTTGTTGGTCATATTCATTTGTTATACAACAACCTCCATATACAAGAATTACCCTTTCAGTTGTTGTCGTTGTAGCTAGTTTCTATGCTGCTTCTTTGTGATATGTGTCCTGTTGCTGGTGTCTCCTACCAGTAGAAGAGCCTTGCTTTTTGTGTAGCCAATGCGGCGTAGTTTGAGCTGCTTTTCTGTAGCTTTTTGTTAGGTTCTATAATGTTTTATCTAAGGGAGCTTGTTCCCCTAGACTCTATATGTACATGTCTGTATAGTATGACTTGCTGATCTCCAGCCTTATTTCATTTTAATTTATAAAATTTTTTATATTTGATCGGAAAAAAAAAAAGAACTATCATTTTTAGTAATTCTGAGGGGTATAGCTCAACTAGTCAGGCTCTGAGTTTATTCTCTAGAGGTCACTAGTTTGAATCTCATAAATTTCAGAACCTTTTAAAACTTATATAATTGTTAATTTTTAAGCCCGTAAAATTAGTTGAGACATGTATAAATTATATAACCACCTAAATTAATAAATAAGAAGAACTGCCCTTTCAGTTGAGGAGGCTTATTGAAGGAATTGAATCTCCTGAAAATAATGCAGCCGATTATGACAGAGTTGATGTTGCAGATAATATCAAGTCAAATCAAGGTAGACAAATATCATCACCTCTATCCTCTACTGATAAGGTTGTAGATATGAACACCAAAAATCAAGTTGTTAGACAAATATCAGCACCTCTATCCTCTACTGAAAATGTTGTAGATATGGACACCAAAAATCAAGTTGTTAATCATATATCAAACAAAAGGAGTAGCGTGATCTGGAGGACCTTTCAAATTTTGTAGCTTCTCATATCTCAAAATGTGTCATCTGAATTTTATTGTATAAACAGGTTGAAGCAGTATATGTAAAGTATAAATGAAAAACACAGTTTTCATTGTCTCTTGCGTGTTTATATTGCCGAGTACCACAAAATATTATGCAGACATGTTAATATCACTTTTCTCAATTTAACAACAATAATACGTTTGTTGGTCGTGACATTTCAACATGTGATCCACCAAACTAAAACCTAACCCTGGTTAGGTTTCATTTTGAACCGTTTATATTAAGAACCTTAAATGACATTTTAATAAAAAATTTGGATTGACTCATTAATCCAAGTTACCTGACCAACCTGTTTGAGAAGGTCTGAAAATGTTCGAGTTCTAAAATTTAAGAACAATGTTCCCATTATTGGACATTGTGTAACTAAAAACTACAAATGTTCAATCCATCACAGAACAACAAAAGCAAGAAAACCTGGGACATGAAAAGGACATTAATTTACAACATAAAATCCAACAAAACCCAGAACCTCACCTCATACATCCATGGTTGCCCCCACAACTACTGCAGCCTTCAGAATCAAGTAGGTGCGGGGAACACTCCTCTCGCACCAATGGATTCCTATTGTCAAAGATAGGTCCATTGATATAACACAAACAATTGCCCCAGTATTCCACTAGCAGTACCAAAGAGCATTGCAACAAACATTCTCATCAGACCACCATTCTGAAATACCAAGGTTTCACATTCTTAACAAAAGTTAACACTACAACAATGTCACAGAAGAGCAATTCCTGGAATCTACTTCCCATTCACAACATAGTGAAATGACTGCGTTCAATCTAAACAAATCTGGCAATGGTTCATACAGTATCTAGAGATAAAAATGCTACCTTCAGAAAATCTTAACTCGAGAAAACTCCACAGTCGGAGATCTGGCTATCATTCATAGTTCTTACTTTTGACTCTTTAAAAATGATCGACAGAAAAGAAGTATTTGGATGTCAATTTTTCATCTTGTATATAAATCTAGTCTAGCACCAACAGCCAGAAAGATCACAATTACGGAATGACTACAGTAGCACGTAGCTAAGGAATTTGATAGCTTGCTCTGGTACTCTATAAGGCAATGACAATCCAGTGGTCTGCGTGGATCTTTCGTCACAATTTGAAAGTTAGGAAATCGAGCTAATCAAAAGTGGGAAATTATATGAATCAGCGAGTTGAAAAAACTATATGAAAGTTGACCGCAGAATAAATCAAGTTTTTGATCACTAAACATGCAGGATAAACCAAAGAGAAACAGGGTAATTAATACAATAGAGGCTACATTAAGCAAGTGAAACCTTCTCAAAATGAATTAATCTACACGCCATTTCTTCAATTCAAAGTTAAATTTCAGTGCTCCCATGATTAGACAATATGCAAAAACTACATTTGGACATTTAACCATCAGTTACAACAACACAACAAAACCTGCTAAAACAAGTACCAAGAAGAAGAAAATAAAAGAACAGGAATTTACAATACAAGCCTCCAGCAGATCTAAGCTCCAGTACCTAAAGCTTGCCATCTTGGACGGCTTTATCTACAACTACTTTGACTTTCTTGTATTCAAAATCCCCAGGGTGGGCAGAACACTCTTCTGGCACAACTGGGCGCCTATTGCCAAATATGGTCCAAAGATATAACACCATGAATGCTCCCAGTGCTCCACAAGCAGTTCCAAAAATCATTGCAGCAAGGATTTTTAAAATACAATCACTCTTCTTTTGAACTGCCACTGGTTTCGCACGTTTACCAAAAGCCCGAGGGTCCAGTGGCTCAGAGTGCATCCAATGGGGGACATGACTTAGCTTTAAGCTCCATGAATAGAGGAAGCAAGTCTGAGACGAATTTCCATTTGATGAGCTCAAGCCTATCAAAACCCTCTCATCATTGAGCATTTTTGGTAAGTCAATTGGGTAAGAGAGCAGTGGATCAATTGGCTTTATATCACCAGATTGGCTCAATCTAACCTCTAATCTTTTCGAGCCCGCTTCATAATCAATCCAAGAATGCAATTTTTTTCCACTATTCAAAACCATATTATTGGACGAAACATTTCTCACTTTAACTGACACAAAACCACCCACGTCAATTCCCACATGGTTATCATTCAAATCACCAAATTTAGCATCCCTCGTCGTGTCAAATTCAACAGCAACAAATTTAGGACTACTTTTCTCTGATCCTAAATATAGCCCAAATGGGCTGTTATCAAACATCCTCACATAAAAACCACTAGGAACCAAAAAAATAGCCAAACCATCTCCATCATCAGGTGACATCAAGAATGAGAAACTAGTGGAAAAGGAAACCATATTTCCAGAAATACCTTCAACAAGCTTGATGGGTTGCTTGTACATGACTCGTCCAGCACTTGAACTCACTGCGCGAGTGAGTTGAAGAGAACCGTTACCAACAACCTTCGCATCACCATAAAGAGCAATGTTGGACTTAAAGTTTGGATTTTTATCAAAAGTTTCAAAGGAAAAGGAGTAACTTGAGCCAGCATTTAGCATTTTCAAGTGAGAAATCATGAAAGTAAGCACCGTTAAGCAGGTGGGAATGTTGAACTTGGCCATGGCTGAACTGGGTTTCTTCAGCTGAATCTGGGTTTGCTTGGCGTAGTGAGACTTCTAGGGTTTGTGAGGTGAACCCATTTACAAGTAGGTGACTTTACTTTTATCGGGGCTTGTAGACTGTAGAAACCGAAGAATGAAAGCAAAGAATATTGGGGAGGCTAGCTCGGACGTTGTGAAAATTAAATACGTTTACTCCCTTCTGAAACTCTCTGACCCACTTTCTCTGGGTTGCTGCTGCGTGAGGGAATAGCTTATTTTGCAACCATACCCCTATGTCTTTTTGTTTTTGCAAATAGGTTATTGGCATTTTTCACGTCGCTTGACCAATCAAACGTGAAGAATGAAAAGAGTCATTGATTGCATTAAAAAAAAGAAAAGAATCATTGATTGCAAACAGGCAAAAGATGAAATAATGCGAAATATAAAAGAGAGGGCATTGATAAAAAATATGTTTGGGAATTTGGTCTCACCGTATTTTCAAAAACAATTTGTGACAGAAAAAAAGAATCATTGATTGCATACAGGCAAAAGATGAAATAATGCAAAACATAGGAGGGCATTAATGAAATAACGAAAAAAGGAATCCAGTTGTCAAACACCCTAATTAATTCAAAGACAGGCATCAACTCTACTCTCAATTGCATCCACGCGCTTTTGTCTTGTCTTGAACTGACTTCTAAAAGGGCACTTGGACCAACCACTTAGCGAGTTGTATGTACCTCCACTCCACTCTATTTTTAGGAGTCCTTTCTTTTTCCTTTTTGAATTATTTATGATTTTTTTCTTTGGTAGTGCTGTAAAAATAAAGCCAAGGATTCTTCACAGCACCACTAACTTGCTCGGTAGGTGCTTATGCATCCTCCTCCTCGTTGCCTCTATGTGTGTGTCTGGAATCTGTTTCTTTTTATGTTTTAAAAAAGTGTTTTTTAAAGCACTGTTAATTTCTTTTTATTTTGTATTATATTTTTAGATTATTTAGATATACTAATATTAAGAATTAACTTTAAAAAAATAAAAATATTATTTTAATAAATTTCTAAAAAAAACATCTTAAAAAATAATAGTTATGTGGTTTTTATTTTAATAAAATATTCTTCAATGGGATCTCAAGATGATAAAAACTAAAAATAAAATAAGTGTTTAGATAAAATTATTATGAGATAGATTTTTACTTGTAAGATAAATAAAAAAAATATTTATTAGAAAAAAATATATTATTTTAATTTCTACATAATTAAAATTTAAAACTCAATAATATATAAACTAATTATTTTTTTAATTTGTACCAAAAACAAAAGTCATCACGTATAAAGACACGGATAAAAGATGATTGGGTGGAGCAATGCAGTGTGCTTAATGACTACTTTAGCAAGCTCTTTCCAGGCAAGGACTAATGTGCGCATGCTCTTTTGTCGTCTTGGTAAGGATAAAGTGGCAGAAAGCCATTTAATAGAGGAAAACAGAGTCCACCAAAATCATTAAATTAAGTTATGTGTTTAAAGAACCTTCGACTGCGGCCATTGCCTGTCTATCAATGCAAGATCGTGCTGTGTGTCGTTCTTCTGTACATTCTCTCTGGCCTGGAATTGGATAATGCTTTGAATTTATTGCTGTGAACAGAGGCTTGGTCGTGTCCTTGTTCTGTAACTGCTGCGATACACTGTGGTTTGGTGAGGGCTAATCTTAAAAAAAAATCAATGTTGAGATGCTATTTCTCATGACTTTAGTATTGGTGGGGTCCTTGGAGGTTTTTTTTTTTTTTTAAATGGTCAGAGTATATTATGATTATTTTTTAATAGATTAAAATAATATTTTTTATTTTAAAAAAATTATTTTAAATATTTATGTATCAAAATATCTGAAAATATCAAAAAATATTATTTTAAAATAAAAAAAAATAATTTTTTTAAAGCGCTTTTAAAACGCAAAAACAAATAAAGTTTAATTGTTTTCAAGTGAAGTTTTATTTTCAAAAAATATTTTTGTACTATAAAAACAAATAATATTTGAATATTAAAAGTTTTAAATGAAAGTTAATTTTATTAGATTTAATTGGTTTAATGATTTTATTGATTGATAATTTATTTATTTTAAAAAAGAGAGGTGCTAAATAAGATAATGGAGACTTTAATGGAAATGTGAGATATTTGATTTTGGAGAAAGATGACAAAACCACTTTACCTTGGAGAATGATTTTACTTTAAGCATCATAGAATGTCAATGACTATGATTAAAGCAAATAAAATTGTGAATACAATTATGTTGATTGTCAAATATCGAAAACATTGGTATAATGGCAACTCCATGGTCTATGCAATTGATTCTCTTAAACAAAAATGAAACTATATTCATATAATTATTAATAACATAATTTTCATATTAATACACCCAAAAAATCTAAATACTATACATTCAAGGAGGTGCATCTGCAAGCTAGATGGACTTGTAAGATCTTTTTATTTTTGTTTTTGAAAGGTATTTTTTTAAATTAAAATTTTTTATTTTTTTATTTATCTTAAATTATTTTTTTTAATGTTTTCAGGTTATTTTAAAGTAATAAAATCAAAATTAATTTTTTAAAAATAAAAAAAATACTATTTTAACATATTTTTAAATAAAATATACTTACAAAAAAAATAAACAAAACACATTCTTAGAGTCTACCATTCTTTTGCAAAAAAGAAATTACAAAGCCTGCCATGGTTACAAGACAAGTAACTGGGTCCAGGATGAGGGCGAGCTGTCACGCTATACTGCTATAGGTCTCATTGTGTGCTGTTGCTTTCATCAAGGAGTGGCCATAGTTTAGAACCACGAGGAGTGACTGTGGATGGACGCTAAAGTGGAGACATGGGACCGCTGTATGAAGGGTGACCAGTGGCTAGCAATACTGAAAGCTATATAGGCTTCGGTTATTGGTACCCATGGACCCTTACCTTAGCCCTTAGGTTCAGCTCAATCTTTGCTTATGCATCCATGGTTAGATGATTCTTCATATTTATTAAACTTAAAGTTTTTTTAAAAAAATTAAAGTATATTTTATTTAAAAATATACAAAAAATAATTTAAAAAAAATTATATTTAAAATTAGTACATCAAAACTAAAAATATAATAATTTTTAGCAAAAATTTTCTAATGTTTTTTTTAAAAAATATAATTTTAACCACATCATTACTGCTAGTTAGGAGGCAATTTTTCAGAGCCTTGTACCCATAATTCAGCAAAGATTTAGGTCGTATTTGTTTGTTGGAAAGTAATTTTCTTTTGAAAAGTGAATTCCAGAAAAATAAATTCCAAGAAAGCATTTTTCAATGTTTGATAGTGTAATGAAAAATAAGTTGAAAAACACTTTTTAGTGTTTGATTATGTCATGAAAAATGAACTGGAAAATAACGTATTAATATTTTATTTTTCTCAAATTTATTAAAATAATGAGGAACAAATCTTACAAATTAAAAAGTTGAATGAGAATGAAATTGAAAAAAAATTCATAAATTATCTCAAATAAAATAAATAATAATCAAAATAATAGAGATCAAATCTAAAAAATGAAAGATGAAAAAATTAAAATAATAATAATCAACATTTCATAAATTATTTCAAATAAAATAAGTAACAATCAAAAGAATGAGAACCAAATTTCATAGATAAAAAATTTCAATAAAAAAATGATAAGGAAAAAGCAAATAACAATTATAAAAATAAGGACCAAAGTTAATATAAAAATAAAATTTTAAGAGATAAAATTAAAAAATAAATATTCAAAACAAAATATATATAGCAATCAAAAGTTTGAGGATCAAATTTGATATAATCAGCAAATAATGACATTTTTAATTTTTTCACAACTTCCGGAAAGTGTTTTCCCCCCAAATTTTTTAGGAAAATACTTTCCTTAAAACCAAGCCAAATTTTTTTTTTACTGGAAAGTGTTTTCCATTGACCAACTTTCTTAATGGCAAACAAACACAAGAAAGTTTGGAAAGTGATTTCCCGGAAACCACTTTCCAGAAAACAAACACAGTTAAAAAGAAAACATTTTCTTGAAAATCAAGCCAAAT
Organism: Populus tomentosa; assembly: GCA_018804465.1. Lineage (NCBI taxonomy): Eukaryota > Viridiplantae > Streptophyta > Magnoliopsida > Malpighiales > Salicaceae > Populus > Populus tomentosa. The sequence goes on along the minus strand of CM031999.1, from coordinate 9,490,783 downwards.
TTTTCTTTGATCGAAATTGACTGAAAAATATTTTTCATTGACTAGAAAGTGTTTTTCGTTGACTGGAAAGTATTTTTTATTGACCAACTTTTCTAATGACAAACAAACATATAAAAATTTAAAAAATAGTTTTCCAGAAATTACTTTTCAGGAAACAAACATGGACACATGGCCTTAGAGTAAGTGTTTTTTCATAGCCAAAGACACTGGCAGAAGATGTGAGGCCGATCTTTTGAGTAAATAATTCTAGAGAAAATTAATGAAATATCCAAGTAACTTAACATTGACATTTAAAATAAGGAAAACTCTACAATGCTGCCATTTTCTCTTCTAATTAAGTGCTATTATATATTATTCATAACATGAAACATCACATTCAATTCCTTAAAAGCATAGGATTAAACTGGTTAAATAAGTAATTAACGTGAATTGTTGGCTCGTAAATGGAAGTGGTAATAATTGTTTTTAGGAGAAAAGGATAGCAAAAGAAATCAATGCACTAAACATTGATAGAAATTAATTTAATTATAAAATGGAAGAATACATAGGATACAAGAGGATTGACTGTGTGGACAAGAAAATAGGAAATGAGATGCAAGAGACGAGACCGATTTGTGGAGACAAAATAATAGATAAGACATAATTTTTTGTTCATGTCGTTGTCTGACAGTAGGAGATGAGATGGAACAAAAGACAGAAAATATTTTATTTATGCTTACAGAATGATATTCATGTTCTATTAATTGCCCATTAAATAAAACAACTATTAATTGCAGCCGTGCATTTCTCCTGATGGATATAATCAACATGGCTATTCTGACTGGCGATAATGGATTCAGAAACCAGAAAAAACAGCAAATCCAAGAACTCTCACTTGAATTCCGTCATCCAACAAGAGCCTAATCAAGCAATGTAAAAGAGCGCATTCCGTTTTGAACCAGGGTGGCGGAGATTTACCTGGTTGACGAAGCAAACTCACATGCTTCCTCGACTACCTGTCTTCTCTAGCTTTCTAGCTAGGTTGGTGATTCTGATTATGGATGCCATCTTCTATTCAGATCTTAAAATATAACTGTTATGGAATCATCATGGGGCAAGCAGCTACTATCTTCAGGAGAAACGTTGATCTTTGGATAAGATAACTAGCCTGGTAGAAATTTGATCAAAATGTTTTTGATTGATACTGTTGCTCAGGTTTCTCCGTTTGATGAATATGGAAGCATTCATGGCCGGCCAAATTCATGTCCGTCGTTAAACACGGCCACATGCCATTTGAAACTTTTTGAATAGCCAGCGGCTAGTTACTCTCTCTCTTTTTTTTTTTTCAATTCTTCTGATAATTCTGTTGGTATTTTTTATTCCGTTAATAATTTTATTAGTATAAAATATTTTTGTTCCCAAATATCTTTATGTTTTTTATCTATCTAACTTATGAATACAGTAAAATCACAACAAAATAACATCGTTTCACATTTGTTACCTTATAATTATTATCTATTTTCTCTAAGAGTTCAAATTTATCAAAAATTTTAAATTAACAATAAAATTAATTAAATATAAAACGTACTTATTAAATAACTCATTATCTATTTCATTATAAAATACATAAGTTATAAAATCAAACTCAATTTCATTAATTGATAAAAAAAATTAATTTTTTAAAATATCAAACAAACATTATCATGTACAAATCATACATTCATATAACAAATTTCTATAGGAAAAAGTTGTAAAACAAGTAAACACATAAAAAAAACTACATATACAATATAAAAATACCAAAAAATTAATATTTAAAAAACAAGTTACAATAAGAAATGGATAGTTTTGTTTACTTGATGTGGAGAATCTTTTTAAAAAATGAACTAAAACAGGGATATCAACAGATTGAGTGTCGGGGTGGCTGGATCTGTGATAAAAACGAGAGGAGCAAGGGTGTCGTTGCTCTTTTTTGCAGAATAAAAGGAAATAAAAATAAGTATAAATGGGGAAGGAGGTATTTGTCAAGTTATAATTTAAATATTATTGATGAATTCACTAACGGACATTAACAACATGAATATTTTATCAGTAATTCTATTTATAACGATGATATGTTATTTTTCTTATTCCTTGATTTCCAACTAGAATTCTTTCGGTATTCACTGATAAAAAATTTTCTTCAATGAATACCAAGGAAAATACTAACGTCTTGGTCCATTAGTAAACGTAAGTACAATTTATTAATGGTATTGTTTTTTTTTTGATATTTTCATTTGTATTTGATAATTTTATGATAATAATACGAGATATCAAATGATAGGAGACCAGTTTTATCATACTTAAAAATTTAAAATGTAAAGTTTATGTAAAGCATGTTGTATTTGAAAAGTTAAAAGTTAAATTAAATAAATATAAGTGTGAAATATCCAAAAACCTCCCTACTTTTTATTTATTTTAATCTTAGTGTTACGGAGAAGGAGTTTATCTTACAGAGAGCATACCTTTTTATTTATTTATTTATTTATCATTTGTAATAAATTAATTGATTACTTATAATATATATATATATATATATATATATATATATATATATTTCATGTTTCATGTTTCATGTTTCTATTAACATTGTTAATTACATGTTTCCACATCTCAATTAAGATGTTAAGTCAAGCTAACATACATGGATAACGTAGATAAATGGAAGGGTTGGTTTGAATCAAATTAAGGTGAGAGATTTGCGAGACCAAAAACTTAATTATGTCACTGTTAAATTAAACTAAAAAAAAAAAACTGAAATGAAAGAGAGATTCACTAGACACATTTTACTATTCACATTCAATAGAATAGTGTAATTATCTTTTTGCATTTCTCTGAAACATCAATGACCTTGGTTTTCGGGTATTTTATTTTTTTCACAAAGATAATTAATTATTTAATTAATTATAGTAGAATTATTTTTTCTATTTTTATCAGCATGCTAGAATTACTAATTTATTCTTAGAAGTAAAATTTTTATAATAAGCATTAAAGAGCTATTTTTGTTTTTTCATATTTTAATTATAAATAGTTAAAAGGGATCAGTGTTTTACTGTGGACTGTACTATGCAGTCCACAGTAAAACACTGATCCCTGCTGTTATCTCTTTTTGTTTTTTTTTAACTGAGCTGACTTTTTCTTTTTCATTTTCTTTTTAAGTTTTTTTTCCTTCATTTCTTCAATTTTTTTTAATGGATATTTTTTTAATTTTTTTTTATTAATGTCTCAAACTTTTATAACACGTATTCCGAATTTAACGGGTTAACCTAGATTTTTTTTTTATGGTTTTTCTTTTTAATTAATTTTTTTGTTTAATTAATTATCGGTTAACTTGGGTTTCATAGGTTAACCAAATTAATTATGGGTTAACCCGTCAATTTTTTTCTATGCAGTTATCAAACTTTCATGACGCGAATTCCAAGTTTGACGGGTTAACTTGGTTTGAGGGTTAACCCAATTAATTCAGATTTTTTTTTACTTTTTGCTTTTCTTTTTCTTCATTTTTTATTTGTTTTTTTAATGGATATTTTTTAAAATTTTTTTTTTGTTAATGTTAATTTTTTTTTCTATCTCAAACATTTATAACACGCATTCCAGGTTTAACCGGTTAACTCAATTTTTTTTTTCTGATTTTTCTTTTTAATTAATTTTTTTATTTCCACAGTAAAACATTGATTTCTTAGGCCTTTTTTTTTAAGTTGTCTTAGTTTTTTTTTATGTTTTTTGGGATTTTTTTTTGCTTCTTCCTTTGTTTTTATTTTTTAACAAATTTTTTTTGTTTAATTTAGTTAATTAATGTTTAATTTTTGTATGTAGTTGTTAGATTTTTATGACACATTTACCGGATTTAACGGGTTAACTTGGTTTGACAAGTTAAAATAGAATTTATTTTTTTTTCTTTTTAATTAATTTTTTTCGTTTAGTTTAGTTTGTTAATGTTAAATTTCGTTCTATTTAGTTATTAGACTTTCATGACACATATCCCGAGTTTCACGGGTTAACCTGGTTTCACGGGTGAACCCAGTTAATTCCGTGTGATCTATCAATTTTTTTTATTATTATTTTCATAAATGTTTTTGTTTAATTTAGTTTGTTAATGTTAATTTTTTATTTATTTAGTTATCAGACTTTCATAACACAGATCCTGGGTTTAACGGGTTAGCATAGTTTGACGAGTTAACCCGAATTTTTTTTCTTTTTAATTAATTAATTTTTTTTTAGTTTAGTTTGTTAATATTCACTTTTTTTTTATTTAGTTACCAGACATTCATGACACGGATCCCGGGTTAGCTTGGTTTGACAAGTTAACCTGAAATTTTTTTTGCTTTTGTTTTCTTTTTTAATTATTTTTTTCATTTAGTTTAGTTTGTTAATGTTAAATTTCTTTATATTTAGTTTTTTTTTCTTCTTAGAGGTTTTTTTTTTCTTTTTTTAATTAATTTAGTTTATTAATATTAAATTTTTTTCTAAGTAGTTTTTGGCTGATACCTTTAGTTTTTTTTTTGTTTTTTTTTTGTTTTTATGCCTTTGACTGTGGACTGCATAGTGCAGTTCACAGTGAAAAAGCTGATGTCTTTTGTTTTTTTAATTAATTTTTTTTATTTAATTTAAATTGTTAATGTTAAATTTTTTTTCTATTTAATTATCAAACTTTCATTACACGGATTCCAGATTTGACATGTTAACCTGTTTTGACGAGTTAGCCCAGTTAATTATGGGTTAACCCATTAATTTATTTATTTTTTTAATTATCAAACTTTCATGATGCGAATTCAAGGTATGACGGGTTAACCGGGTTTGAAGGGTTCACCTAATTAATTCATATTTTTTTTCTCCTTAGTTTTTTTCTTCCTGTTGGTTTTTTTTTAACTAATCTATTTAATTATCACACTTTTATGACACGACCTTGCAGCCAGACCTACGTCCAATGCTATTAGATCTGGTATTGTAGTCCAGATATTTTTATGCTAAGGGTTAACCCAAGTTTAATGTTATTATTAATATTATAAACATTACTCTTGGATCAAGCGATGTAACCAAAACTGAGATTTTTTGGTATAACTTTACAAAAAAAACCTAACACTTTTAGATCTTGGCTATTTTTGAAATGCAAAAAATAATTGACCCGCGAAATCGCGCGGGGCATGTAACTAGTAAATAATAAAATGACTCAATTGCATTTAAAAGCAAAATTTTTAAAATTTATGATCAAGGATTTTTTCATTTTTTCATTATGTTTTTTTTATTATTGGGACAAATATTTTAATAAATATAAATATTATTAAATTTCAGAGTTTTCATATTAGTTATTCGCATTTCAACTTTTATCTTTATTATTTTGATTTTAATTTTTTTCTTGGTTTTTTTTGTAAAATTTTAATTTTTTTTTTAATTTTATCATTTAATCTTAATTTGTGGTCTCTCTCTCTCTCTCTCTCTCTCTCTCTATATATATATATATATATATATATATATATTAAGTTGTTCCCTAATTTATTTTTTTATTTTATTTTTGATCCTCATTCCTTAATTGATATTTTTTTATTTTGAATCCTTTTGTATAATTGATTTTTATTTTTTCAATTTGATTGGTTGAGGACTGAGTATCATGATTTTTTTTTTCAGATATGATATTTTTGGTCTAGTGACTTGAATCATGAATTTTAAAAGTTAATGCGAGTTGACATCAATTTATCTTGTTTTGATTATTTTTTTATTTTTTTTTATTTCATCATTTGATATATATATATATATATATATATATATATATATATATATATATATATATATAAAGATGGGCCATATGATTTTCTTCAAAAAAAAGTTTTTTTGTCAAGTTATCCTGATTTTATATTCCAGATCACAAATTTGACGGGTTAACTTGACCCTAATTACTTGAGTTATATGTTTGTTATGGTATCTCAAATTGCTTTTTTTTAATCCTTTCTTATTCAATTTTATTCTTTCGTATTTAACTGATTAAGAATTGAACCATAATGTTTTTTTCTCTTTTGAAAAAAAAAACTTCTTTTCTAAGTTACCATGATTTTTTTGGTTAATTTGTTATCATTGTTTTTTTTTATTCTAATTAAAATAAAAATAATTTATTTAATCCAATCAAATTTATAACTCAACTTATGTATTGTTTTTATTTTTTAAAATACGCTTGCCACACATAAATATTGTTATATATATATATATATATATATATAAAATAATCCAACCTCACAGCATAGCATACAGGTCTAGTTTTATCATAAAACTAATATTTCCGCGTTTAATTAGCTTTAATTTTAAATTTTCTATTTCGACAGCCACTGCAACTCAGAATTGGCTGTGCTTTTCTTTGATTTCCATACAAAACAGAAAGTCCAAAATCAGTTTCCATGTTTGCTCACCCACATACATTTTTGTCCACCCGACCGTAGTTTTTCTCCCAAGCCAAGCCCTGTTTTGGTTTTATGGATTTAATGCTCTGGTAAATCTTGTTCAATATTTCCCTTTGTTGTAACTTGATTTTTGGAAAAACCACAAAAAATCTACTAAAAGTATTTGTTTTTAAATTTCAAAAATATTTTTAAAATTTTTTTATTTTTTTATTTGCTTCAAATTAAAATGTGTTGATATCAAAAATATTTTTTATAAAATAAAAACAACATTATTTTCATATATTTCTAAATAAAAAAGTACTTTATAAAATAACAACAACTACACTTCCAAACAAACTTTAAACATTTTAATTGGTAAGTTGACAATACGATAACAATTAACAATACATAGTTATTTTTTTTATTGAAATAATATGTTTTTTAAAATATAATAATTTGAGTTTATTTAGAATCTGTTTGGTATTATAGTAGTAGTTGAAAATTAATTTTTACTTAAAAATATATTAAAATAATATATATATTTTTTAAATTTATTTTTGATATCAACAAAATATTAAAAGCATCAATTTAAAAATATAAAAATTAAAAAATTAAATTATTTTAAAAACAGTTTTGAAACATAAAAATTTATAATTAATATGTCCCATCCTCGAGAGTTTCCGTTCCCGGCGTGGACAGACAAAATTGCAAACCCAAAACAAACAACCGCTAAATCCAAATTATTTCAAAACCTCCCGCCCCCGCATTTTCACCCTCCAAAACCCCCTCCCACCCTCCCTCCCTCCCCTTCATTTTTCTTCATCTCCCCTGTAAAATCCCCAAATCTCTCTTAAATGAGAAGGAAATGGGGAAGCAAAACAGGTCCAAGAAAACCGATTCTCTTGGCAAAGGAGGAAAAGTAAGTCCGGTCCAAATCGCTTTCATTGTTGATCGCTATCTCTCTGATAACAGTTTAACCCAAACTCGCTCCATTTTTCGGACTGAAGCCTCTTCTCTCATCTCCAAATCTCCACTTCGAGAGGTATCCATTTACTATATCTTTTCTTTTATTTTCTTTTTTGTATTATTTTCAAAAAACCATCTGTACGGGTTTTTAATTTCTTATGGGATTTTTTAGGCACCGAAGAGTTTGTTGAGTTTGGGGGCGATATTGAACGAGTATATATGTCTCAAGGAGCAGAAGGTGATTTTGGATCGAGAAAGGGTGCGTTTGGAGCAAGAAAAATTCAGGGTTCAGGATTTTTTGCATGGTATGCAAGATGTCATGAATGCTTATAATACTAGTGCAAATGTAACAGCACCACCAGCCACTACACCTATGATTCAGGCTTCTATTACAAGACCTGCGGTTATGGTTCCTCAAGCATATCCATTTCGTGGATCTCCTGCAGATGCAGGTGAGGCTAACCAACCCTTTTCCTTGACATGATTAGCGATACAATTTTAACCTAATTTGGGGGTTTTATTTTATCTGTTTGTGAATTGTATGTTTAATTCCACAATCTACTGTGGATTATAAAAGGGTTTGTTAGTTTCCTAGGATCTTGTAATATCTTGGAGAAATCAATGCATAAATTAGGATTCTCAGAAGAAAACGAACCACATATTAGAGGGGCTAATGCGTTGATGGATTCCTTTCTTGTTGTTATTATAATATTGGGAATAGGCTACTTAACTTGAAGCTTGCTAAATTATGACAAACCTTTGAATAATCATCAATCAATACAATAACATTACTTTCAATGTTATATAATCTGACCATTTTCTCCTATGAAGCCATCTCCCCAGACCATGGTGTTTAGTATTTATGAGTGAGTTCTGAATTTGGATTAGTTGATCATTCTCTTTAGCAGATGTTCCTTGCATTTGTGAATGGCGTGCTTTAGAATGATTTCTTTGTAGGCTGTCTGTTTTCAGTAGTATTACGATCAATATACAATAGAAGTTCCCTTCTCCAAAACAATGCAAGCAAAGGGAAAAAACTTACTCTGATAGTCCCAGGATTTTCCATCTTAGGGATTTCCTTGCATCTTCTTCCCATATATGAAGACAATCTTTAGGCAAACATTCAGAAAAATGGAATTTATTTATTGAAAGTAGTTTATTGATGTTCTCTTTCTAGGCTGTCCCATGTACAAATCACCTGGCTTTCCAGTCTCGACACCCTTGAATACCACCATGGAGCATAGCAATCTGTCCTCAATCACTAAGCACCCATCAACAAGAAAGCGAATGGGGTCAAATGCTGTTGCAGAATCTGTTCCAGATGCTAAAAAGTCTCGCAGCAAGTTAGCTTCAAGGAAAATACCAAGTAAAGGTAAAAAAAAAATCCATGTGACTAATTTATGTTCTTGCACATTTTTTATTCTCAGAAATTGATAACGTTTTTCTAACTCATTTTATCTTCAGGTACATCCAAACAATGTGATAATGCTGCCACTACTCTAGCAAATGTTCAGCCCTCTCCTGTGATTGAATCATCAGCACAAAACGGTACGCCCACTGGTCCAATAGTTCAAGCATCCGGTGTTGCTAAGAGTTTGTTCAATCAGCCTATACCATCCCCTCCAACTAGTGCATCTAATCCCAATACACCACCACAAGCATTTTGCTCTCACAATGACAAATCTGCATCTCCAAGGGACATTTGTGCCGAAGCTCACTGCAGTAATAACAATACTCCTCAACAAGTCACTCCTACCAACTGCACGGTGATCACATCAGAGAGGGTTACAGTGAGCCCATTTAAAAACATGACGTACTACACCATGGAGAGGAATCAGTGTATCTCTTCTTCCTCTCCAGTTAAGACAACCTTGAAGAGGATGTGCAAGAGGGATTGTGTGAAGGGAAGGCTAGACTTTGATGGTTCTGATGCAGCAGTGAACTTGGATGAATCGGTTGACAATGAGTTCTCTACATCTGAGTCTGATAAGGAAGGGGGCATTTTTGACTTAGACCTGCCTAACTTAGACATGTTTGGGGCCAATTTCTCCTTCTCTGAACTGTTGGTTGATCTGGACCTTGATTGTGAAGGAAATGCTTGTCCATGCCTGCCAGCCTTGGCAGCTTCTGCCGACACCATTTCTGGGTATTGGTTTTTCTTTGGCCATATTCTAATAACCTCATATTTCTCTACTTTCTTCTTCACTGCATTGAATCCTTTCTTGGTTTCTTTCCTCTGATATTTTGGCTTCGTATTATATACAGGTCATCACATGAATCTAGGGATGGTAATTTTGGGACTGATCAAGTCATGTCAGAGTTCTCCTCTACCATGGCTGAGGTGATTTCTGGAAAAGATACGCATTCGCAAGGTAATGTGAATGAAGCTCCTCAAAATAATTGTTCCTAATCTATCCATTATCGTGCATATATTGAGTGATTTTTTTTCAGGTCCTGACATAACAGCTGTGAAGTCCATAACAAAATGTATAAGAATTTTAAGCCCTGGTAAATTTATCACTTGACGTCACAAATTTCATTTTTTATGTCACCTTTCCTATTTCTAGGATCCTTGAATTATTTGGCTGTATCTCGAATTGCAGCTAAAAATCAAAGGAGTTCTTTGGATCAGGAGAATTGTTTGGCAAGTAACTGACTGACATGAAGATGCAAAAGACTCTTTAGACTGACCTGGCACCTGTATAGCACTTACTGCAGAAGATTCATATCCATCTTCGCTAGTTATCCGGGTTTATAATTTCTAGATCCTCTATGGCTTTTGCCTATCATTTGACCAACCCTTGAATTCTTAGCTCACATGTAGTCTTTAGTTTGATGTTCTGCCTACAATGTTGGTCATTTAGCCAAGACTCATGGTTACAAGCATTTCTATGCTACACAATTTAGTTGTATCCAAAGCTGATTTATTTCTGATAACAAGAAGTGACGAATTCTTCTTTACATTGATTTTAGATGGGATTAATCTTATCAACTCTATGAACAGTTGAATATCTGCAAGAGTTCTTAATTCAAATGCCATTAGTATTTAAGCATGCTGAAAGATGGAGGATAAATGACAGAATCAAGATATCTAAGCTCAAGCCAGGTACTGCTGAAGTATGTCCACTTCATCTGGGCTTCCAATGAAAATAGGTGTGCGCTGGTGTATCTGCCATAAAATCACAAAGTCAAACCAAAGTGTCAGCAGTTGTTTGATGCTCAAGGTTCATTCTGTTAGTGTGGTTGTGAACCATTAGGAAATATGTGATTCAAGTAGCAGTTTCCGATCCTAGCACTCATGATATTTTGTGTTTGGCAGTGCCATGGTTCTATCTTCACACAATTTTTTTTAGAGTCAAGGTTGATAAAATTCCAATCTAAGATGAAGTGGTGAAGCTGCAACGAAATCAATACCTGTTCTGGATTGATGTCAAGGATTCTCCGGTGACCATCCGTTGCTTTGCCACCAGCTTGTTCCACGAGATAACTCATTGGCGCGCATTCATACAGTAACCTCAAGTTCCCATTTTTGCTGTTCTTGTTCTTTGGGTTTCCATAGATGCCACCATACAGAAGCATCCTATGTATTTCCCCAACAAGGCAGCCTATATAACGTCCAGAGTACGGCTTCCCGTTGGGTGGCCCTGGCTGCCTAAGGTAGCCAAGGTAGCTCTGCAGTTTCCCATCCCACAGGTCATAATTTCCTTCATTGAACGAGTAAATCTTTCCTGTTTTCGGGATCTTGATATCTTCATGTGTCAGTACAAACTCCCCGAATGTGGGATCCAAGGTAAAAGCAAACACCCCTTTCCCTATAGATATTGTGAAGACGACCGAGCTTGAATAGAGGCAATAGCCAGCAGCAAGCAAGTTTCTGCCTGGCTGGCAAGCGTTGATGATGCACCTTTGTCTTGCTTCGTCAAGCTGTCGTGTAAGAGATGAACGATGTGAAGAGAGCTAAAATTAATGTAAGTTTGCAAATGCCTTGAATTGGCTATTAAGCACAGAAATAAAGGGTTTGCGTTTTGAGAACTGCCGCTTGTTTTTCTTGGCCAGAAAGCGAGAAACCAGATGACTTACTGTGGAGTCATCGTCAATATTAAAGAGGCATTGCTCGTCAGGGCCATAAATACCAAAGACAGATCCAGTGGTCAATGCTGTATCAATGTTGGCAGACCCATCAATTGGATCAAACACCACAATATAGTTCCCAGAGTAAGTTTCCTCGACAGCAACAGGTACGTCTTCTTCCTCTGATACTATAATCGCTGTGCGGCCACTTGACCTTAAACAATTGCAAAACAGCTAGACATAGTAAAATGTAAGCTATGGTAGTTTTCACTAACAAAATGTTAACTCACAAGTAACAAACTTATCGATGAAATCAAAGTAGAACCAACCTCATTGGAGATTACATCCAGCTTCTTCTGATCTTCACCTTGGATGTTGGTGGTTCCTTGAACGCCAGTGAGATTGATTATGCTCGATCGTTGAAGAAGGGAAGCAATCTGTTTACATGCCATTGAGATACCGGATAAAACCACTGTGAGCTCTGCATCAATGTTCCCTGCTTGTTCTTGCTTCAATAGCCAAGTTGTCAAGTTTTCGAGCGCATACCGGCCCTTCTTTCTCTTCTCTTCTTTAATGCCTGATTCTGATGCTGTAATTTCCACAGCTTTGCATCGAATTCCGGAGGCAAAACGCCTACCAAATGATTGTCTAATATGACGAGAGCGGTTCTTTATAGGAAACAGGTGAGAAATAATGGAAGAGCGAGAGGTTGAGAAGGTGATTTGTGAAGAGGAAGTCGAAATTGCCTCGAACATTGTTGTGATTGGTGGGTGTCTGTGTGCTACAGGGTTCTCACTTATCTTCCTTCCTCCGCCTATTGTGTGATTGTGATTCATTCTAGGAGAAACTGTAACTTTGTTTGACTTATGAGCCCACCTGGTATTGGAGCTGTCTGCAGGCTTCGACATAACTGGCCCTGCTCCCGCATAAAATGAAGTTATTTTACTGCAAATATTTTATGGTAGTGAATCTTCTAATCAAGCTTATGTCTAATCATATAGTGTAAACCTGTTGGGTTTTTTTTTCCCTTGTGAACTCGATTGCTAAAACGTGCAACCGTGGCTTACCGCGAATTCCTTGACGATCAATCTCATCTTGAATTTCCTAGGAAATTCCTCAGACCTTATGATAAGCCTTTCAACAATCTGATCTCGTGTGGTGTTTGGGAGTTTCTTTTTCTTCTTATAACATGCCAAGTCATGATAATTTTTCAACATAATTTTTCCTTTTCTTTTATTGCTGGACTTGGAGTTCATGTTAGGACGAAATCCACCTTTTTTTTTTAAAAAAATTCAGTGCTATTAATATTTGAAGATGAAATTGCCTGCTGTATGGCTTTGTTCAGCTGCCGGCATCATTGATGTACAGCTGGGCTATAGCAGCAACAGTTCTTCAAAAATTGAGACTCAATTCTCAATGATAAAAAAAATTTCCTGTTCTTCCTGGAAGTCCTGCTGCAATGGTTTCCTGATAGATTCTTAGCATCAGGTTTAAATCTTCCATTGCTTCTAAGCGGAAAAACAAATGATTTGACAGTTATACACAAACGATATTCTGTGTTCTTAATTCCAGTAGTGTATTTATGAGAAATTGTCACGGCCCATGTAAACATTTAACTTCTCAAAACAAAATGACTCTTTCCTTTTACATTTTAATCAAGCCAAATACTTCTCCAATTTCTCCACTTCCTCCACGCTCCCTATGTAAAGCGGAACACGCTGGTGTATCTGTTGTCAAAAACAATGCCTTAGTTCTTAACTCAAAGAAGAAGAAAAGAAGATTTCATGAGTTGAATGAAGCATGTTAGACTGACCTCAGTAGGTGTGATATCCAGCACTCTCTGATGCCCGTCCGATCCTTTCCCACCAGCTTGTTCCACTATAAAGCTCATCGGTGCACACTCATACAGAAGCCTCAGCTTCCCATTCTTGCTCTTCTTGTCCCTGGGGTACCCATAAATGCCACCGTACAGCAGCGTCCGGTGGAAGTCACCGACCAAGCTTCCAATGTATCTAGCGGAGTAGGGCTTGCCACTCGGACCAGGGTCTTTAAGGTCATCAATGTACTTCTTCAGCTTGTCATCCCACAACTGGTAGTTTCCTTCATTAAATGAATAAATCTTTCCAGCCTTTGGTATCTGGATGTTTTCTTGAGTTAAAACAAACTCTCCATACATTGGATCCAAGCTGAAAGAGAACACGCCTTTTCCAATAGTTAGCACAAAAATCACTGAGCTTGAATACATGCAGTAGCCAGCAACAAGGAGGTTATTTCCTGGCTGGCACACATTCACAATACATCTCTGTTCCGTTTGGTCAAGCTGCAATCACCAAATTTTCAAACAATCAAGTTATTAACCATAGACTATCTTCTTTTTGTGTGTTTGATAAACTCATCTGTTTGTGATTGCATCAATTATGGATGGACTCACAGTGGAGTCATCTCCAATATCGGCCAGGCACTCGTCATTGGGGCTGTATATTCCAAAGATGGAACCAGTAGACACCGCAGCATCAATGTTGGATGATCCATCGAGTGGGTCAAAAACCACTATATAGTTTCCAGAGTAACTCTCCTCCACTGCCACTGGCACGTCCTCTTCCTCTGATGCTATGATTCCTGTCCTCCCACTTGATCTCAAGCAGCTAGAGAACACCTGTAGTTGCAAACTAACTAATTAAAAAAAAAAAAAAACATTTCGCTGAATGGTTCAAACTAGAGCGCATCTAATTCATGAAGAAGAGAATTATCTAAGACTAGAGAAGTTGCCTCAATTGGACCACAAAATAAGAAAATATACGGTGCTAGTTTTCCTACTTCATTTATAAGCAAAACCCAGTCATCTTCCACTTAGCTTTTAGTTTATCCCCACAATGAATTTGCATAAATTTGATGACTCATGTAACTGTTCTGTTAGTTTGAAGCAAGATAATTAGTTGTTAAGTACAGACCTCATTAGAGACCACGTCAAGCTTCTTCTGGTCTTCTCCTTGAATGTTAACAGCGCCTTGAACTCCAGTTAAGTTAGAAATGCTAGCTCTTTGCACCAAAGAAGCAATCTGCTTACATGCCATTGAAATGCTTGATATAACAATAGTGAGCTCAGCGTCAATAACACCAGCTTGTTCTTGCTTCAACAGCCAACCAGTCAGTGTTTGAATCTCAAACGTACTCTTCTTTGTTTTAGCATCCGAGGCTGTGCTCACAGCCATGCACTTGAGCCCATCACCACCACGTTTTTTCTTGTAAGTATTAGTGCTGTTGGGGTATGACACAAGTGTTTTTGAGTCAAAGACACATAACTGGGAAGGAGATGGGCGAGACAGTGAGCGTGAGGTTGAGAAGAGAAGATGTGATGATGAAGTTATTATTGCTGCTGCTTGTGCAACCATGGCTGCTTCTTTTCCTGGTTCGTGGTTTTGCTTCTCTTCTTGTTTTCGGATAATTTTTTTTTTCTTACAGGGGCAGTGTCTGTCTCTCCATGGATTGTGTTGGGCAATGAAGTAGGATTGTGAGGTGGGAAAAGATTTCTGTTAAATTTTGGGTCCCACACTTATCATCCGTTTTGTGATCACTGTTATGGAAGATATAGATATTCTTTTTCTTGGTTTAGGGAAGGGAAGGGAAGGGAAGGGGACGGGGAATGGCAAATTGCAAGTGGGCTTGTTTTCATGTTCAATTGGGCTGGTGTTTAATCAAAGTCTAGTCTCGTTTTCGGCCACTTAAACAACAAGATATGGAAATATCATGTTTGTTGTCGGTTGCGGTTCCAATAACTTTTGTAATAAAAAGGTCATGTTTTTATTAAAATAAAAAAAATACATGAATAAGAAGAGTTTTAATTAAAGGAATGCATTTATTTCTTACAAAGATGAAAGCAACAAAAAAGTAATATTTGATAAGTTCTAAAGAATTTAATGAAGAAATAAGAATAAGAGCAACTTTGTATAAACAATACTATTTTGGAAATTAAAATACCCAAAAAATAAATATAAGATAAATAAAATTATTTATACTAGGAAAAATATTCTAAATAAGACTATAAAAATAACAAAAGAGTTCTAAATAAAATAATATTAAAAATTTTAAATCAATTAGAAAAATATTGCAAATCTTGAATAGTAACTTTTAGGTTTTATTGCAAAGTCTTTCCAGTATCCAGTTGCTACTACATTTTTAACCTTAAAGAAAGTAAGACCTTTAAAATCATCTGATAAAATTTCAGTATAATTCAATAGTTAGATTAAAAGTTATATATATTAATATAAAACTACATATTAGAAAAATAAACCAAATTCGCATGCCTCAAGCTCAAAAACTAGCTCCTTCCTTCGCATGGATTACATTAATTAAATCCTAAACATCCCTTGTTGTAATTTTGATGTTTGACCTGGTGATGTAACCATATTATTCGACAGTTTCACTTATATTTAAGTAGTGTTTTACCCATATTATATATATAAAATACTTTGATATTCTTTGTTTTAAGTTTTGAAGGTACTTTTGGATGAAAGATGTAAAAAGAAGTAAATTTGAGGTAATTGGCAGATTTGACTTTCAGTCGATGTTTTGTGCAAAACGTGAGTTCTAGAGGTCCAAATGAAGTGATTCCAGTGGCACTAAAAAGCTAACATCCATACCTTTCTGGAATTTAATGCAAGAAAAATAAAAGGAGAAAGATCATGGAAATCACATCCTTCAAAGTCAAATCTCACAGTCTGTCAATATTGACCTTTGCCCATTCAAAATTCAATATCTGGAGCTTCAGAAGTTCAATTGATGCAAACTCAATTGTTTTCGATTTCTTACTCAAAGTTCTATAAATGCTCAAACTTTCAGCCAAAAACAATGTCATATGAGGGAGATATGATTTTTTAAAATGACAACTGAATTCTGCCAGCAAACAGGTTTCGTGAAGAAATGAGTCTAAATTACGTTTCGAAGCATCTAAATCGATATCCAAGTTTTTATTTCAGCAATTTAGCTCCTCCAAATCAAATCTTGAAGATTTAATGCAAAGCTATTTCTTCTTTTTAGGAAAATAGTTATTCAAATACTTAAATGTAAATTGTCAACTTAAAGAAGGGCTATTTTGTAAAATAGAGACTAGGGTTTTTTAGCCTATAAAAGGAAAGAAAGACGAGAAAGAGGGCAGAAAGGAGACAACAACCATAAGTGAAGAAACACAAACTCTTCTCTCTACAAACCAGAAATAATGCCTTTTTTCTATCTTTAGGGGTAATTGTTATATAGATATGCAAAGTTAAGCTCGTTTTCTTAGTTGCAAGGACACAACAAACCTTCGGATTTCAAAAATCGTGAGATTTATTCTTCCTTTTATTTTTATTTTATATTATGAATGAGTTAAATCTCCCCTTTTATTTTTAGTTTATATTATGAATGAGTATGATTGTTTTTCTATGCATATTTTTTTATGATTGTTATTGATAATTGCTAGAGCGGACTCTGAGTTATTATTGTGAACAATCTATTGCTAAGTTTGATATCAAAACCGGACTTGTGATATATAAACTTGTGAAGCAACTAAGCTTGATAATTATGGCGGAACTATGTTATTAAACTTAGGGAGAACACTTAAACAATGGAACACAAGCTGCAGACAGCTTGGTTGTCAAGAGATCAATCAATTTATCTAGTTCTTAGGGCTGCCATTGAACTAAATCATTAATGCGAACATTGTGATTGTTTGTTGGTTAGGGTTAATTATACGGTGGATCCGTTAATTAACCAATGTTAAGAAAAGATAAAAATTCAGAATATAAATTGAAGTTTCGTTTCAAGGATTGATTTTAATTTCTGTTGGTGGATGTGTGCTTATGACCAAAGTTTTTTTTCTTGATAAATTTTGGTTTCAATTGATTTTGTTTGCTAGTTTAATTTCATCTATAGTTTAGATTATCACAAATCAAAACCCCCCAATTGCATAACATATAACATAAAAATCTGAACTAAATCTTCCTCGTGGGATCGACTCCTTGCTTGCTTGATACTATCTTGTGTGTTGTGTTTTAAGCTAGGGTAATTAATTTATGCGACCGTGACATAGCAACACCTAGTCTAAATATTTTGAATTAACCTATTGAATGTTTCTATAATCTTTTTATCCCTTGACATTGTAATTGATCCAATTAACACCTTTAATGGATGATTTGTTAATGCATGTTAATTCTCACTTTTCCCCCTTTTTCTTAAAAGAATTCAACCTTAATTATCACCAACATCAATAGTAGCATTGATGTTGGAAGATCTACTTTATATGATTGTTGTTGATTCATTCAAAAATTTGAAATGAGTCATTTTTTTTAAGATGCAACTTAAATCTCTTATGTGCTGGAAATGTTTTCTTTCTTATATGTATCTAAACCCAATTATCTTGTTTAAAGATAACATGTCTATGTTTACAATCTTTGTTAGCTTTAGATATATATTGTTCATTATTTTTCTCTATATCATCATCTTAATTAATTATGTATAAATTGAAGAGTGCTATAGTATTCATTATATATAACGAGTAATCTTCACTTTGCCAAAATAACAAGGCCTTTAAAGCATAATATTCTTGCTAGTTATCCTACCAATTTAGCTAAAATAGTAAGGATGTATAAAATTTTACAATGCATAGTTGCTAACTAAGTGACAAGTTATTTAACCTGTATGAACAATACTCGCTATATACAATGAGTACTGAGCAATTTTTATTTAGTTGGGATACAATAGAGGAAAAAATATTCAAGAGAATAAAAAAAGAGGAAAAAGAATTCTTTATCGTCTATTTCTTCACACATTCGATCTAAATCTTAGGTTTGCTTTTAATTTTATTTGAATTAAGATCTAAATTCTCTTCTCTTTCTTTCTCTAAATCTCCATCTTCTCTCTTTCTCAAACAATGGCAACCACACCATCATCTCACGACAAAAATGTTAGAAATGAAAACCATATATCTATGATTCATGACTATAGGGATAAGATTGAGACAAAACTATATTCGATCTGTGATAAGATCTTGAAGTTGCTCGACTCGAGGTTGATTCCAAAGGCCTCAACTAGTGATTCAAATGTGTTCTATTTAAAGATGAAGGGAGATTATGACAAATTAGTTGAAGAAAGGTCTTTTGATTTTGTAGTTGATGGATATGAGTGTTTTTGTGGCTTCTCTTGCCATTCTTGCAACAAATAACCCACATGTAATTTTTTAGTTGTTTATTCTACTTTCTAGTCATCAAATTTATACCCAAATTGATTGGCTCTTTACTTTACTATGAAATTCTCAATTCTCCTAGTTTATTTTTCAAAGTATCTTTTGAAAGACTTTTTTCATGTAGAGAAAAGCTTTAGGTGTTTTCCATGCATAAATTGTGAACTTACAATGATCCACTTAAATAATTTCCTAAAAATGTTGTGTATACATTTTCTAGAATACCTTAATTATTTCTCTTTTGCCATGGCTACACAATGGTGTGGCTCTTCATCTTTTGAAAATGTCAGTAATTTATGGTCTATCGGTAATAAGTATACCAATGGATTTACTAACAGACAAAAAATGTCAAATTTTTTTTATCTGCTTCATTTCATTAGTAAATATAACATATCATTGACAAAATATTATCTGTAATTCTGTCGGTGAGTTAACAATAGCAGTGATATTTGCAGTAATTCTTTTCGAACTTTCTTTGGAATATACTGGTGGAGTTGGTTCGTCAGTAACACCATCAATAATATTTTAAAAATATATTTAGAAAAACATATTGAAAAAAGTAGAAAATATTTAAAATAGTATAAAAATCAAATATTTATTACAAATCTAAATATTTGTACGTTTAAATACAATAAATCTAAAATAGAGGCAGCACTAGAGGAGAGGGAGGAGGTTGGTTGTCGCAAGGATCATGGGGCCAATTAATTAATGCACATGTACCACCCATTTATGATCATATCTCAATGATCGATCAATATAGTTCTTTATAATTAGCAGTGAGTCGTTTATGTTTTTCATATTTTTCATTAAGATGACCTGTCTGAGCCTGTATTTGTTGGTCTAACATTGCCACGAACTCTGAAGTTTGAGTGTTCGGAATCAATTGTGAGCATCCAACAGATGAAGCACTATGAGTCGTCTGTAAATTCTTAGCTGTAATGTTAGAAAATCCATACACATGATTTCTATCGGGTCCTCTAAACGATCCTACCTCCAACCACAAATCTAGATATACATCCAAATGGGTCGAAAGATCATCCCTGTATCTTTCATTCAACTGATTGTTATATATATCTTGGAAAGAATAAATAATTTTATCAAATTCAAGGAAATAATAACTTAAGAAAAAATAGTTGAAAACCAACATACCACAAAGTGCTGAGCTTGGCTACCCACTAACTCCCTTTTTAGTTGTCATCACTTTGTATATGCATTTTTTTAAAAAGCTCCATCGAGCTTGACTCACGTTCAAGAACCATAGTTTGCAAGAAAAAAATATTGTCACTTAAATATATTTATAAAAAACAACTAATAAAAAATAGATGTAATAAAAAAAAAATCCTACAATCCACTTCACATGCAAAATAAACAAAACAGAGCTGCCAATATGCGTGGTACAGAACCGTGAATAAGCCAGTTTTGATTTTCCACGTTAGATTGTCATTGTCACATGAAACATTTGGAAGTCACATGCTAAATTTATTCCACTTATACAACATCTAAGACGTACGATAGTTCGAAATCCTTCTAAACCGCCATGTCATTCCAACCTGAAAGCTCTCTTTTGCATTTTGTATAAAAAATCACGCAACCTATATGATAGAAATTAATTATATATTAGTGTATGAAAAATAAAATCTTAATATTTGAAATAAAAAAATTTATCCTGAATTTGATCTTACTTAATTGCAGCATGATTCTTCCAAACCCTTATTGCAATATTATTATCAACTTTCTCCCATTCAAATTTTCCCATGAAAATTTATAAAAGAAAAAATTTAGTAATTTCAATATACTAACCATATTAACAAAGAAAAATATTAGTTAAGTTAATACTAACCTTGAACCTTGAAAACTATGTATTCACCTGTGGTATTTCTTCAGGATATATGGAAACCTGGCTCCATTGAAACAATGAAATTTTCATTGATGATTTAAAGACCGATGATATTGTTCTCGCAGCCTCAATGTTTGTAAACCTGAAATTGAATTAGTTAAATGGAATTATTTTTTCAAAAATTATTAAACATGTTATGGTGCAAAACAAACTTACATTAAAAGGTCGTTCTTCCACTAAGCTTTATACTTGCAAGTAAATGGATCTCGCTGTGAAAGGACTCTACTCGATGTCGCGACATTGCACTCGACGAGTTCGCATTGTGAGTCAATACATGTGCTTCAAGTGACTGTTCTTGGTCTGCACCTAATGACTCGTGGTCATCAGCATTGCTCCTAGAAGAAATAGCAGTGATCACGTCCTTGTGACGTGCAATAGACTTTCATCTAGGCATGTACATTAATTAACAGATAAAAAATTAAATGATTTTTATATATTTTTTTAAAAATTGATAGCACATTCCCTATACAGGAGACTACCTAAAATTTTAAATTGCAAATACAAAATATATTTGCCACAAACTAGTTAATTTTATTCAATTTCTTCTAACAATGTAGCATAATTCAATTTTGTAGAAACTTTTCATTTTTTAGGTGATAATATTTTTAATCATAAGTTTACAAAATTTCAAAATAAGAAATAAAATTAATCCTACACATTTAATTGAAATTGAACAAAAAAAATGAAAAAAAACAACAACTAAAATTCAAAAAATAATGCAAAACATATTACAAAAACTAAATTTAACACAATTATTTCTAAGTGATAATATTTTTAATCCTAAATTGAAAATAATTATTCTAAATGGATTCAATACAAAATAATAATTAAAATAATCCTACATATTAAATTGAAATTGATAAAAAATAACTAAAACTTAACAAAATAATGCAAAAAATATTTCAATAAAAACTAAAATTCAACACATTTATTAATTCATAAAATTATTAAGAGCACAAAATTAAACAAAAAAATGACAAAAATAATGCAAAAAAATAAAAATAAAAAGGGATGGAAAATTCTTACCTTTATTGCGTGCTTAAGTTTAGCTAATAATTAAAAAAAAGAAGAAAAACAAAACAAAAGAAAAAATATTTTTAATAAACCAAAAAAAGAAAAAAAATGAAGAAAGACAACATACTTGAGGATGAAAAGAGAAGAAATTGCTTGATTTTAGCTGAGAAAAAAAGAGAGAAGAGAATAGAAAGAGAGAGAAACGACTCGATGAGAGGAAAAAACAGAAAGAAGAAGATGAAGCCCCGTATGTTCTGATTATGGTATTTTAATTTAGTTTCATCAATGGAATTACGAAGGACTTTTCATTTTGTCAGTAAACTCAAATGGAAATTTTTAACTTTCATGAAAAGTTTCATAAAGCTCTTTCCAAATATTATCTATGACTTCTCATTGTGTTGGTGATGCTATTAGGAAAAAAAAGTGAACAATGAAAAGAATATTAATTATTAGTGCATTGAGAAGTAAACAGTTCCTATAGTGGATCGAGTATAATCATAGATAAGAACATGAATTTTGACCTCATACACATTCCCGATAGCAAGTTATAAACCGTGAGTATCATCAGCCAATAAAATATGGAGCAATAAATGAATCGAATGAATTGAATTTGTCTGTATATAACCCAAGATGCACGTTCCTCATCTCCATTGAAAAGTGAGGATGTAAATTGTTAAAGTGTTTTCAGGCTTCACTATTGAAAGGGTGCACCATCACTCTATCCATAACATCATGTGATTTGTGCCATGTATGTGCCCAATAATCTTTGGTGATATAAACAACCTTCACAATTTAGGTGTGATTGGAAAGTATTTAAGTTTTTTGTGTGCAACAAAGTCCTTTCTCTGTCAGTTATAGGTTTATAACAAGAATGCCCACATGTTTTGCACTCAATCAACTCTGTATTTTCAAGGTAGTACAACATGCATAAGTTTGGACACATATTAATTTTCTAGTATCTTAGATTGAGAGGTTTCATCATGGGCTTAACACTATAAAATTTCTTTTTCTACATGTTCCCTTCAGGTAAAATGTTTCTCGCTCATTTGATTTTTTTTCTTCATAACTGACCTCACTCAACCCATCATTTGACTTGATGGTGAACACCTATATAGCAACTGATAATTTACTATGATTTATGCTACCATACCATAACAAATCATCATAATCTTTCAAAAGATAAAAAAACCTGACCGTGTCTGCATTAGGTTCTTCATATATGATTGAACATTGACCGACATGACCCTGATTCATTCTTATCACATCCATAACCATATTTCTATATTGATTACTATTTTCATCTACAACTCCATGCACGTTGCTAGAACTAGAAGTTGACATAACCATCCTTTCTACCATGGTATCATGAGGAGTATATGGTTCTCTTTATGCATACCAATATAATTATTTGTTCATGAATTTTTTTTATATATATAGAAAGCATCGTTTCAACATCTAGATCGAGAAAAATTTTATTTGTACACTTTTTGCATGGACATCTAATACCCCCTCCACTAATATTTCTCGGATTAGATAATGCGTAATTAATAAAACCCTGAACCCCATTACAATAATTCATCTTCCACAACTCTTAGAGTTAATCTATATACATCCATGAACGATCATCCATTACTTACATCAAACCTATATAAAATAATGATGATAACATGTATTAATTAACTATAATAACTAAATAAATTTGAAAAAGATTGATTTAACTCATACCTATTTAATATATTTTAATAGTACTCTTAACTCATTATCAATTATCTACATAAATACAAATTTCTACACATTTATCGAAAATTTCAACTCGGCAATAAAAATGAAATAATATAAAATGAACCTATTAAATAAACTATTATTTATTTCATCACAAAACACTTAAGTAAAAAATTCGACATAGGTTTCATCAACTTACAAACAAACATAATTTTATAAAATCTAAAACAAACCTTAACATGTACAAATCATAAATCCATATAACAAATTTCTATGAGAAAAAACTATAAAACAAGTAAACAACCAAACAAATTACATATACTACAAACATATGCAAAAAATAATAATAATAACATTTTAAAATTGAGTTAAAAATAAAGTAGAATTGCTTATTTAAAGTAGAGAATCCTAATAAAATTTAAATCAGAACATGGATGCTGACAAATTGAGTGTTGTGGTGGTCAAATTTGTTATAAGAGATTTTATTATGTTGAGTTGGAGGGGAGGGGTGGCTGTTTGTTGTAGAAAAAAATGTATAAGAAAGAAGGAGAGATGGGGGAGGGGGAGAGGATGGTCAATCACCAGGTTATAAATTAAGTATTATCAATGAAATTATTTTCTTAATAACTCCATCGGTCATTTAGTCAGTAAAATACCACATCACCGTATGTTTTTCTTTTTCGAAACACCCTGAATACCCTTTGTAATTCCCTTGGTATATGCCGATGAAATTTTTTCATCGGTATATTTACGAACACATTTTATTGTCAGGTTAATTATATCGGCAATGTCATGTATAAAAGTTACACATCATCGTACTGTTAGACATTTTTTTTCATTCCTTATAATTTTCACGCTGCAATTCTTTTGGTATATATTAAAAGAATTTTTCTGTTGATATTTATCAATGGATACAGGAATGCAAGATTTTATTGGTTAAAATTATAGCAATATACCAACAAAAAAATTTGATCTATGTTTTCATTTATATTTATCAATCTTCTAATATTGACTCCATTGGAAGTTGACATGGCAACAATGATTCTCTTTTTTCCCTCCGCAATCTACACGGTACATCGACATTGTATTTTTGTCCACTTCTTTGTTTGTGTTTTTCTATTACTATGAAGACTGTAATCTCTACTTGAGTGATTTACGCGGGATTTATACAAATGAATTTTTTTTGTTGCCTATTTATTTTCTCTTCTTTTAGCTTTTTGTTATGAGTTATGACCTTTAAAGCTTAGTCTGAACATACCTTACTTATGAACAAAGATTTAATGGAATGATTTTGTTTTTGATAATTATTTGCAGATAGTAAGTTGCAATTATTCTGTAGATGTATTTAGGCCAGTTTTTTTCCTGCAAAACACCATTTCTTCCCCATCAAGTATAGCATTTGAATTTTGATGTAGACATCATTGTTGGGTCATTGTAGCTAGCAAGAAGTAAACAATGGGTAGGTTAATGTTCTTGTTTCGACTTTGATTTTTCAGGGAAAATCATTGATGTTATACTCCAACGTCTGCAAATCAATCTTCCTTAATGAGCTGCCAACGTCTGCAAATCAATCTTCCTTAATGAGCTGTTTTTTACCTTAATATTGCTACACAAATTAGCTCCAGAAAATGTTGAATTTTCATCCCCTCGATTCGAAGACTTTTCACCGTGATGACTACGATACCGATAAAGACCTAGAATTGAAAGCATAGTCAAATACTGGACTCGTGTTGTTGGCATGTAAGCAAGTTCAAGATTGTCTGGTAGTTGATAATCTTAGTAATCTATTGTGTTCATAGCTTTTATGGACAAATAAGATATACGGTGCCAAAACTAGGGCAATTTCTTACTATGTTTTTTAAAAAGATGATCAGCTAGCGTTGGAATTTGTAACTGCTGCTGCAAATATTTGTTTTAAAAAACATTTTTTTTTTTTTATAAAGGTAACTAAAATGATTTTTTGCAGAGTTGTAGCTGTAATGGTTTCTTGTTATCCCTAGGTCTCAAGAGCTTCACTTTCTAGAGTTTGAAATAAAAAAACAAAGCAGGTCCCTTTATTTTACTTTTTTATATATATAATAATTGTAAGTTCTAGAACCTTAAAAATTAATAACACAGAGATTATAATTTAATTCTCTTTCGAACTTTACAGTTAAAAGATTAATTTCCAGTCTGAACTTTGGAGATGAAGGAAACAAAGACTAATGGTTTTTTGGGTCATACACGCTGCGTGAGAGAGACTCCATGGCTACAAGGATGGCTAACTGGAAACTTCTTGCTTTACTTCGATGCATCTTCGGAGAAGACTGCTGACTTTTCTTTCAAGCTGACCGTCCCTATTGGGTAATTGACATGTGTCATAAATGCTGTCCTTGGACAGAAGCAACGCACCAAAATTGCATCACTGCAGGCTGGACACGGAAAGATGGTTCTCCCCTGTATTGCCCTGTTTTATTTTTTTTTTATTTAATTTTTTTAAAATATATATATATATATATATATATATATTTATTTCAAATTAATATTTTTAATGTTTTTATATTATTTTAACGTGCTGGTATAAAAAATAATTTTTTTAAATAAAATAATATTATTTTAATATATTTTTAAATAAAAAATATTTTAAAAAATAATAATTATAACCTCGTCAGTTGGCCAGTCAAATTTCCCCTGTATATTTTACTTTTTTTTTTTTTATTTGTTTAGAGGGCAGTGAATTCCCGGCCGTATATCGGCTAAATACCCTCGGTTCAGGGCTGAGCCCTATTGTGATCCAGGTGAGGCAAAATTTGTAATTACTGTTGCTCAGTCTTGCTAGGGAATGCCCTCTAGCATGGAAATTGTTTGATTAGAACTAACATTATTTCCGAATTTATAATTGCTTTCCGATTGGCGAATGATGATCTAATTTGGAATTAACATTATAATTACAATTAATTATAATTAAGAAGTGATGGATTATGGGGTGTATATGTACGAGTAAAATGATTTTCAAATTTACAATTGCCTTTTGATTTCAAAATTATTTTTGATTAAAAGCTCATGATAAAAACAAAATAATAGCTCAATATATTTATATATTTATGCTTAATAGAATATCAAGTCAAAATGACATATGTTTAACTTGCTTCAAAGCTCAATATTTTTGGGGTTAACTATGCATTGGATCCAAGTACATTTGGGTAGAGATAGATATCAGAACCAATATTCTTAAGTTAAGCTGCTTGCTGAGTCTAAATGCATATGAGTTTGTAGAGATGTTAGACCCAACACTCTTGAGCTTGGAATCATTCTGACTCTAGATACAATGGAGTTCATAATCTTTTTAGGCTCTATATTGGATTATGAGTATTTGTTTATTCTTATGTCTTTTAATATAAAATATTACAAGTTAAGAATGATCATCTCTCTACATCCATAGATTTAAAAAAGTCTCCTAAGGACGTATCATATTTCCATCAACATTAATATTGTGTAAGAGATATATATTCCTCATTAATATTTTGTAATGAATATTTATTCCATATTAATGATATTAGAAAGAGATAACATTCCAACCACTCCATTTAAGTAACATGATAAAGTTTAGAGACTATATATTCCCTTTGAACCATCCAAGTAAAGGGTTCATAATTTTTCTATTCTGTACGCATTCATACACTTTTTTTAGAGCATTTATTATACACAACTAAGAACGAACAATCTTGTTTCTATAATTTAAAGCTTATTCTCTTATTTATTACAATTCATTGTTAAAAGTCACTAACTTTATCATTTGAGAGTCCCTATATCCCACCAAAAAAGATTGTTTTGTATTCTAAAAATGACTTGGAAAGTATTCCACCTAGATGATCTACCAATCTCTCTAGAGAATGTTCTCAGGGACATAAAGCATTGCCAATAAGCGGTCACTCTAAAAATGTTCTTCTACCACCGCAAGATTGAAGTAAGCTATCAATTTTGTCGTTCCATGCCAGAATCATTTAGCTCCCTATAGCCTATTTTATAAAAGTTTGGAAGAAGTATGGCTAACAGATACTTCCAAGATGTAGTCTATAATCCTCATTTAGCTCCCTATAGCCTATTTTATAAAAGTTTGGAAGAAGTATGGCTAACAGATACTTCCAAGATGTAGTCTATAATCCTCATGAGATAAACGGATCACATTTATCTAGGTAAGTCTTGCACACCCTCATTCGTAAGTAGTATATCTCCATCATGATGATTTTGGACAACTATGATAACCTCGTGGATCTCTGAAAATATGATATCCATACAACATAACACGACATATATCATTGTTTACTATATTAAAGAACTAGGTCTCTCTCTCTCTCTCTCTCACACACACACATACACGATTCATTTTCCATGTTCATTTATTCCATGATTATATCATTTGTAATTATTTCTTATTCTACCAAAATTACAGTAGAGTTCCTCTTAAATTTTAATATTTCAGTTCTTCAAGAGCCTATTTCTTGCAATTAAAACCCAACACATGATAGCCTCAAGCATGCCCCAATTAGTTTAATCATTTTTAAATCTTAATAATTATATCTCAGTACAACATCACATCATCATATCATCACTATAAATAATTATATCCTTCTTCAACGTGTCATCTTGCTCTTTAAAATTTTAACATTTCATAAACATAAAATATTATGCAAAGATAACTTCAAAAAAACTAACCTAAATGATATAAAAGATTAAAGACAAGTACACTTAGGTAATTTGTTTATGAATTAATCATTGTCATTTGTTTTGAATTGTTTTTATGAAATTGTTATAGTCTCATAACTTGAGTCATGAGTTTCGCAAATTAACCCAAGTAGAATTTATGTCATTTTATTGTGTTAATTTTTTAGATTGGATTTTTTCTAATTTCATCATTCAACAATGGATTTATTGTGGATTGAGCTTCATAATTTAATTTAATTTATTTTTTTTATTTGGGTTTATCATGACCTCATGACCCAGATCACGAATTTAAAATGTTAATCCAAATTTACTTAAATCGATCCAATATGTTTTCATCTTAATTTTTTTTTTTTTAAAAAGATGTCGTCTTGAATTCACTACCAGATTTAACAACATTACCAATGAAAATTTATGTCGATATTTTTACACTCACATTCTGCCGATACGGTTTTTTAACGATGGAATCACAGACAACAATCGTCTATTGGAAAAACTCTTGTCGATAATTTATTATTTGTCCGTAAGTCCATCAATAATAAATTAATAGATGGGATCATTAACTGACAAATCATGCCAAAAAATTACCCGTCGGTATATCCATCAATAAATTTAACATATCATCAACATTAAAACTGTATGTAATTCCATCGGTATTTTAATCTTTCATCAGTATATTCATTGGTAAATCACCATATGTAATTCCATTGGTATTTTAATTTTTTTCATTGGTATATCCATCGGTAAATTGTTATATGTAATTTCATTGGTGAATAAACATTAGTAGTGACATTTGCAATAATTATTTTATAACTCTCTTGAATATACCAACGGACTGGGTTTGTCGGTAATACCCTTTGTACTTTATTAACAATATTTTAAAAAATATATATTAAACAGAAGTATAAAAATACTTCAAATAAATTAAAATAATATAAAAATAAAATATTTATTACAAATTTAAATATTTGTACGTTCAAATATAATAAATCTAAAATAGAGACGGCGTTGGAGGAAGAGGATGAGGCTGATCATTGCTAGGACTGTAGGGCCAATTAGAGGGTGCACATGAACGACCCATCTGTGGTCTCCTCTTCATTGCTATTCGACGGAGCTCTTCATAATCAATAGTGAGTCGTTCTTATTTTTCATTAAGATGGGTCGTCCGGTCATGTACTCGGTGGTCTAACATCACCATAAATTATGGAGTTTGAGTGCTTGAAACCAATTACGACTATTTAATTGGCAAAAACACTACGAGTTGTCTGCTAATTCTCGATCATAGTGTTAGAAAGTCCGCACACCTGATTTCTATCGAGTTCACCAGACGGTCCTACTACCTCCAACTACAAATCTAAATTGAGATCCAGATGGGTCGAAGGATCTTCTCCGTATCTTTCCTTCAACCAGTTGTTATATGTATCATGGAAGGAAAAAATATATTCATTAAATTCATGGAAATAATAACTAAGAAAAAAAAATGATTAAAACCAATGTACCACAAAGTACTGAGTTCGGTTATTTACAAACTATTGCACTTTTTTTTGATAGTCCTCACTCCGTACACGTGTTTGAATAAAAAACTTAGTCAGGCTTGACTCGCGTTGAAGAATCATAGCCTGCAATATAAAAATTATTACCAATTACATATATTTATATAAAAAAAATAACAAAAATAAATATAATAAAAAAATATACCATTCACTTTACAGGCGAAATAAACAAAACAACAGCATGTCATGTACGTTACATCTTTATTGATTAACAAATTATCAAAAGATTACGTTAATAAATAACTGCAATTAATTTTCCTTATTTTTTTTTTGTTCAACCCTTCAAAGAAATAAAAGATAAAAAGTGAGGCATTGTGCAATAAAAGTAATTTTTTAAGATATTTTGAAACGAAAAATATTTAAAATATAATTTATTTTTTATACTAAAATATCAAAATAATTTAAAAGAAGATTTTTTTAAAAAAAAAAATAACAAAACGTCAAATCAATAATGAATATTGATGTGTGATCACAAAGGGAGCTCGTCAAAGATCATATGTGATTTGACGTTAATGGAGAACAAGCAGTGTTTTTTTCTTAACATTAGTATATGTAACGCATCATTAGTTAGTTAATTATAAAATAAATAAATGAATTAATTCATGGTCAAGACAAATTGAGAAATTTGAGATGGTAAACTACAAGAAGATTTCTGCATGGTTAGAAGTCCATATATTAATTAATTAGGCATACACCCAAACACGTTGTTGCTAAGTCTCCACAGACGAATTTGGACGCATTACCAGCAAGAATTGAGAGTTACATTGACTAATAAATTAAGGAAAGAAAGCAAGAAATTGCAAATAAATAAATAAATAAATAAAGTAAAAGCGAGCTAAGCTTCTCATGGGCTCGACGGAGAGAATCAAGCCTTGGTAACCTGCCACATTGACGCGTTCCAAAAATATAGGTTTACGCGTCATTTGAAGCGACAAAGGCAAATATTTCAAGCAAGCAAAGCACCTCCTCGCCGGTTTGCATTCTCTATATAAGCCACAATCATACCATTAGCAAAACACTAAAATATCCTCCAGATTCACCCTCCCCTCACAAAACCATCTTGGTTTTAAGAGATCATCATCATCATCCCAAGAAAGAATCCCATCTTTCAAGCTTGATTAGCACGATAACATCTTGGTCTTATCAATGGCGGCTTCCTTCAAATTCTCCTTTGTTCTCTTTCTCTCTTCTCTCCTCCTCCATGCAGCCTCAGGTAATTATATTAGATCATGCAGCACGTATATATTCTTCTTAGGGAGTTGTTTTAATGAGTTTTCTTAAAAAGGGGTGGTTTTGCTTTGAATTGGCAGCTGAGATTGTATGCGAGGAATTGCCAAATGACATCTGTGCCTTTACCATCTCATCATCTGGCAAGAGGTGCTTGTTGGAGACATATGCAACGAAGAATGATACCGTTGAGTACCAGTGCCGGACATCCGAGGTGGTGGTTGAGAAAATGGCGGATTACATAGAGACTGATGCTTGTGTCAAGGCTTGTGGGGTTGACAGGAACTCCGTCGGTATTTCTTCTGATGCACTCCTTGAGCCTCAATTCACCGCCAAGCTTTGCTCTCCTGCTTGTTACAAGAATTGCCCCAACATTATTGACCTTTACTTCAATTTGGCTGCTGGGGAAGGTAAGACTTTACAATCTATGCATGTGTTTAACTCGGCAATTTGTTTTCTTACAAGGAATAGTTTTGGCTCATGATTAAATAAAGGGAATAGTGCTAAAATTCTAGTTGGGCGTTTTGAAATGTAAAATTGGTGTATGTTTCTTTTTCTTTCCCTTTTTTTATTGGTTTTTTTCCCTCTCATTTTGGTAAGATTTTTAATTGAATCGGTGAGAAAAATTAAAAAAAATAAAATAATAAAAGATGTTACGTCGGGTTTGATAGCAACAAGCATAGAGATTTGTAGAAAAATCAATGATTTAACATGTTTGTGATGTGTCGTTTTTTATTTTTGTATTTTGAAAAAAAATATTTATTTATTTATTTTAAATTAAATTTTTATATATTCAGATTGTAATGATGTTAAAAATAAAATTTAAAAAATAAAAAAATTATTTTAACATGTAGTATAATTTTTTTATTTTGATATGATGATATTAAAATAAATTTTAAAAAATAAAAAAAATATATTATTTTAATAAATATCTAAAAACATACTTTAAAAACTTACGACGTCAATACCAATCGTACTATGAGGGTGTTTGAGAGTGTGATAGCGGTTACTTTTCAAATAACTTTTCGTGCCGAAAAGCATGCCAATAATGTTTTTTTATTTTTTAAAAATTATTTTTGATATCAACACATCAAAACAATTTAGAAAATACAAACCATACTCAATTTTAACTAAAAAAATAATTTAAAATTTTTTAAAAAACAGGTTACACCGCAGTGCCAAACAGGCACTGTAAAAGAGACCAGACCAGCAACATGGATTTTTTTTTAATGTAAAAGTCCACCTTGTTTTCTTCGTAAATCCATCTCGTTTGAATGCTTCCAATATCTCGTTTTCTTGCCTTGCAATTTCGTGACGCACCTGTTGGAATGTTTCCAATATCCTTCATTCTTACAAGACCAGAGCCAAAGGACAAACAAATGATGGCTACGACTTTTCATCTTTTACAATAATTCTAGAGCAGAATATTATATTGGGCTCACTCAAAATTAATATAATGTCTCCCTTCGCCTCTCTAACATTCGAAATTCCATGTAATTTCCCTTCCCTTTCATGTTCTGCTCTGAACTTCCCTTCTCAACTAACCAAGGGATTTTGGTGGCTTGCTTGCTTCACCTTGAGTCAAAGAATTGTCTTTTTCCCAGTGATTAAAGAATCATACGCCCTTATGTAAAGGCAACCATGGCTAAAAATGGTGTACTGACTTTAACTTTATTACAACAAATGGCTATTTTGTCTCTCAATAATGTCGTCTCTTGACTCACGCAGGTGCATTTTTACCTGACCTCTGTGATGCTGCACGCTACAACCCTCACCGGTCCATGATTCAGCTTATGAGCTCCGGTGCAACCCCTGAACCTGCTGCTCCCGAATCAGCATCCATAGCCTCTGCCCCTGCTCCCGCTCCCATGTAATCGAGCGCACACACACACATATATGGTGGCTTCAACATGATTTTCTTATGAAAAATACTATACATTGAATTATAAGTAAATAGAATGCCCAAGAGAGTATCTGTCCCCGGGGCTACACTTTGTTGTCCTCGGTTTTTTGTCGAGGATTGTTTTACGAGACTGTACCATTGTTGAGTATCGTGCATACAGAATTTGTGTTCCTTTCTTTATTTGATGAAACAATACAATTGGTTAATTTTTTTTTTTAAGACATTTGATTTAAAGGTGAAAAATAATCTAAGATTGTGTCTGTGTTTGGGTTAATTATATCTCAAGAAAGAAGGAACTCTTATAGAAGAGTCATAAGCGCATATATATATATTCGAGACAATTTTAAAATGCATTTTATCTTTTCAAAACAGGAAAGACAAGGACATGTTATCTTTATCCCACTTGTCTTCGCCTTTTCTATTCTAAAATAAAAACCAAACATTACCTAAGCAGCTTGATATAATTGATCTCCTATCAGCTAGTTTTATTACCTGTGCTACCCTGCAAGTAGAATTCCAAGTAAATTTGAACATAATATAATAATAAGTTAATGTCCTAAATGCATTTTAAGAATATCATGATTTGTTTTTAATTTAGAAACATGAACAAGTTGCTTATGCAAAAATATAGGATTTTAAGTTAATTTCTAACGTGAAAAAAATAATAATAATGTCATGGATATGTTTTCAAATATCTTACATTCCTACCCTTTTTATTTTAAATGTTTTTATTAATCTTATCTTAACATATTAATGTTGTTGTTGATCACAAAAGATTTTTGGTTTTATACAACCTTCATGCAAGTACAGCTAATTCATATAAAATATAAAAGGATAAAATTTGCTACAAACCAAATTAATCTCTTCAAAGTATCATACAACTAAAAAAATATATAAAAAGATTAATATTTAAATAAAAATAATTAATGGAAAAGGGTAATATTTTTTTTAAAAAAGAAAAAAAAGTGACCAGACACTAATAGGCTAAGCCCACACACGGCCTTAATAAAAACACCCAACTGCGCCTTGGTCTGGAATCCTTTATTTTTTTTCCTTGCTATTCATTGTCCACTCCTTTTTTTTCATTTTCTTTTTTAAATTGAACGATGGGTTGCTTGTAGTGGCAAGCTATCTATAGCCAACAAGGCTATTATCTATAATCTAATCATTATTATGATTAAAAAGATTTAATTTAAAATTTATTTTCACTTAAAAATACTTTTAAAAACAGTAAAACCTTCACAAATCACTTAGAGACCCTATATCCCAAAATCATTCAAAAAAATAAAATTCAACTAAATAATTTTTTTTTTAAATAGACCCAATCTATATTTTTAAATATATTCATTGTAAAAAAAACCAGCATCATCCAATTTCTTTTATCTAATTGAACATTTGATATCAAAATCAGTTATTTTTGTTATTATAATTAACTGACAACTCTTTTTTCTTTTTCATGTTTGAAAAATTTCTCTTTTCTCTTTCAAATTGAAGAATTGAAAAATAAATAAAATAAAATCTTGAATTAAAATAAAATTCTAAAAACTTTGAGATTGATCATATATTTTTCTATATTTTTCATTGTGGTCCTCTCACTTTTAATTTTATATTTATACTATAATTTAAAACATTGTCTCATGAAATTAGACCATAAAGGGGTTCAATAATTAAAAAAAAATTAATTACGGAATTTTAAAAAGATAAACATGAAAAAAAAAGGAGGGGCTGCTTCAATATTTAGTTTAAATTTATTTTCGTTCTCATGCAAAAACTAACACCATTATCGAAATAGATAAGGTTATCCTTTGAGAATGGCTTAGCTTATTTAGTTTTGTTGTTTTTTTTTAAATATTATCGATTATTTAATTTTTTTTTATATAAATTTTTTTTGTTATAATTTTTTTTAAATTGTCTTTATTGATTTTATTATTTTTAATATGAAGTTATTTCAAAATTACAATTGTAGATTTTCTTATAAAACACTATAAATTGCTACAATATTTTTCTGCATAGTTTTTTTTTATTGTTTTTTATGATTTTTTTTAAAATTATCTTTATTGATTTATTTTTTAATATTGAGTTGGTTGAAAATTAAAATTATATATTTCCTCACAAAATACTATAGATTGCTGCAGTGTTTCTCTACATGATTGTTTTTCCTTTTGCTTTTTTTATGATTTTTTTTCAAAATTATCTATTTATTTTATTTTTTTAATATTAAACTGATTGATAATTTAGCTTTGTAGTTTAATTTTTTTTGAAAACATTGTAGATTGTAATAGTGCTTCTCTATATAATTTTTTTTATGATTTTTTCTACAAATCCATGACAACGCACAAACATGCCATAAGCCTCGCAGCAGCGTGCAGACATTGCAACTAGTTGTGTCCTAAACGGAGTTGATAAAAGTTTATTTTTTTATTTAATTTTTTTAATATATTAATATCAAAAATAAATTTTAAAAATAAAAAAATATTATTTTAATATATTTTTAAATAAAAAATATTTTAGAAAACAACAATTTCAAATACTCATTTATTTAGCACCTGTTTGAAATTGTAGTAACAATTACGGTTTAAAGTACTTTTTATTTATACATACATCAAAATAATATTTTTGATTATTTTTTTAAAATTATTTTTAAAATATAACATCAAAATAATTTAAAAACATATAAAAAAATATTTTTATAATTTTGTTTTTTAAATTTAAAGTAGCACGATTTTCAACATGTTTATCGGCGCAGCCAATAACAGTATTCACGAGAATTTCTTTTGAAATATGTTGAGAGAAAAATTAAATATTTTCAAATTTGTTTAATCAATAAAACCTTTTCCCTGTCAAACTCAAACAAACAAGCGACACGTGACCATTTATCTAAAACAAACTAAGAAGTACAGCAAGAAATAATATGGTAAAACGGGAAACAAAACTTCTCATCCTCTTTCTATAGCCTTTGAGAAGAAACTCGAAGTTGTACAAAAACATACTCTCAAGACTCAGGAGCTCTAGAGGCAAAGAAATATAGAGGCAAAGAAATAAAGGAGGAAGTAAAAAAAGAGAAACATTCCGAGTGTGATTTCTCCCTCTCTAGAATCCAGTATTTACCCCAAAAAGTTGTCAGTCTCTCAATTATTATCTTTTTAATTCTGTTTAAATTCATTTTTTACTCAACATTAACAATCCGCTGTTTTCCCCACTCAAAATTTTCACTTAATTTCAGGTTTTCAATGAATTTTTATGCTATTATTTTGTCTGTTATTTTTTTATACAATTCTATTTTTTGTATTATTCGTGGATTTTTATATTAATCAGCTGATTAATCTTTCATCAGATGATTTATTTATTTTCTATTAATTCTTCTGCACTAAGATTCCGATTCTCATGACTATTTTTATGCTTTTAATTAATTTTTTTAGACTAATTTCTCAGCTCTATTTTCCCTGATTAATAGAAAATTTTGTAGAAGATGAAAACAAGTGAAAAGGAATGAAGGCTAGAGAGAGAGAGAGAGCGCTTGCATTTTAAGAAGAAAAAAACATAATGGGTGAAACGGCTAAAGGAAACCGCTCAATCTTTGTATGGAAGTTAATGCATTTCACCCATCCACCATAAATTCCCTCTGCCCTTACCATACTGTAGCTTATCGGTTTCCACCGCTTGTCCAGATTTGAGCCCCAAGTTAAAAAGCCACCTACGGATTTCTCCTTGTTTTATTTTTGAAAAGATGAATAAACAATTTCTTTATCCAATCATTCTTCACAGCGTAAGTTTCGACAAGCAGAGGTGATGATATCTAGGTCACTTTGATCTAAGGGTACATTATTCAAATCCAGGGTTCTTAAATTTCAAATCAATCACCAGCGTAATATATATGTAAACCCCGCATGAATATAGGATCGTAGAGAAAAAACAGAAAGAAAAAAAAAAAAGAAAGACCCCAGTGAATAATGAAAGACTTCGTATTAAAATTTATAATATTAATGAGAATGGAGACGAGTTTCAAGGGATGAAGTTTTTTTTTATAAAACCCAACATGAAACCATTTAAAAGTTTCACCTGGTAACATTCAATAAGTGCGAATAATATATATAAAAAAGAGTAAAATAATAATAAGAGTGAAATAATTGAGTTTTGGAGAAGAGCATGTAAGGAAAGATTTGACCTGGTTATCAACCCAAAATGAATGTAATAACCGGCCTTGAAAAAATAATAATAATAATAATAAAAAAAAAACCAAACCGAACAAAACTTAATTTCATTTATGAAGGAGTATAAGTAGCTGGGAGAGAAGAGGGTGATTTTACCTCTTCCTTTATTGCCGCCCAAGACAGCCCTTAGCAGCCCCCTCTCTTACAAAATTTTCACAAAGTGTTCTCTTGCATTTCATCCATACGATGCTAGAGTGAATGGAGAGTGAAAGTGAGGAGAAAGGCCACAAAATAGAGATGTAGAGAGAGAGAGAGAGAGATTTTTATGGCTAAAGGCAAAAAGAGGGGGAGAAGAATCAACCAAGGAAGAGAACAAGAAGAACACGTATAGAGTTGTCAAAAAAAACATCGTTAATCCTTGCTTAATTCATATGGTAAGAACAACCCTTCAATCTCCATTGTTGTCTTGAGTGAGCTTTGTTGAAAAGGGTGAACAACCCAAATGAAAACTTAGGATTTTTGTGCATATTAATGTTTTGAAAACTAATATTGTGAACAAGAAATTTTATAAAGGAAAGAACAAATTTCAAAGAATGTATAGTAAGAAAAACTTGATGTAAACTAAGGAGAAAACCCTAGATTAGGGCCGGCCATAAGGGGACTTGAAGGGGGGAGGAGAAAATTGAAGATATATTTCAATGATTCATGATCTTGAACAAATATTTAAGGAAAACAGGGCTGGAACAGAAGTTAAAAGTGTTGATGTTCTTTGAAATTGTATGAATAAATGTTGAATCCCTTATAATTTCTTGTTTGAGAGATTGGTATATGTTTTATGTATGATAGCATATATTGTAAATGAAGAAAATGATGTGATTTAAATGAATGAACTAATGAGGACATGGAGCACAAGTTTCGGCCAAGAGAAGAAATTCAAGGTAGAAATTCTGGTTTGGTGAATGTTGCTTGAAAAATAGAAATGATTGCTTTGAATAACCTTGTATGAAGAATAGAAATAAACATTTAGTGACAATATTTTAAAGGAAGTATTGATATCATCTTAATATACATTGTTCAATGAAAGGAGTAAGAAACCATAAGAATATACTTGTAGGTATATGTATTAGTTTGAAAGAAGAAAATGTGCAAGAGGCACAAATAAAATTATATACGTAATGTGAACATCTCTAGATAGACAATTATTAATGATCATATACATATGAAAATGTTTAGGTGAGGTAATGTTGCTTAGAGTGGATAATGAAAGGAATTGAAGAAAATTCATTATAATTCACTTAAGCATGTTCGACAAAAAGAAAACAACATGGGAAGGGTTATGGTTTAAGGCATTTGACATGCTCAGCAATGCTTGGTATTGAGTAAAAGAAAATTTAACATGAGTGTTTAGGAAGTTTTGACCAAGAATTGTTAGCAAGTAGCCATTTCAAGGAAGAAAGTTCTTTCATCTGGTTGTTGTGCTTAATGAATAGTTCTAGCAAAATAATAATAATAATTTTGATCATTTTAATGGACATGTAATATGTGTGGTAATACTATTTGACTTGAAATATGTGGAACATATTATATCATGCCAATATAGATGAGAATTGATAATGTTATCTTGAATATAAACACAAAAGGATTTATTGTAGAAATAAGGCCTATATTCGGCCAAGGTAGAAGAAAGATTTGGTTAGACATTTAATATTAGTGAGAATGGATGCTGATTTAATGAATTAAAGTGATAACTAAAAATAGCTTATTCATGAACTTGTTTTCGAAACTAATTGGGCATGTGAAATAATAGATATGATGAATGAATCAGAAAGGGGTCTGAGTACTGATTCAGGATGTTCTATTGGAATGTAGGAGAAGCATGCAGAGTGGGACTGAACTTCTCACGTGCAAGTACAACAGGAGTTCAAGGTAAGCGTTGCCCCCTTGCTTCTTTAAATTGTTTAAATTCTTGTAATGCTAGTTATATGATAGACATTATGTGTATTTTGTACTAATGTGTATCATGAGAAATATTGCTATGTGAACATTGCCTACGGGCAGTACAAATATTGTTGCGTGAAAGTTACCAACAAGTAGGAGAAATATTATTATTGTGTGAACATTGCCAATGAGCAAGAAATGTTATTACAATGTGAATGTTGCCTATGGGTAGGGATACAAATACTAATTCTATGTGAATGTTGCCTACAAGCACGAGAAATAATATTATTATATGAATATGTCCACCCGGTGAATATGACTAAAGAAAGGAAAGATACGGTGAAACGGACATGAATTTGAAATCTGAATTTTGATCGTAGACTCTGAGATTTGGAGTTCGGATATGGGTCTATATTATGCATATATAAAAGAAGAAGAAGAAGAAGAAAGAAAATGACCTTCTATGGACTTGATTAGTCGACCTCGAATAGGGGTGGCTAATGATGTTAACAAATATTGTTAACATCGGCATAACCTTGATGGAAATATAATGAATATTGAACTTGATTAACTATTCGTATCACGAATAGTTAATGATACTAACAAATAATGTTTGTATCGGCAAACCCATTATAACTTGATTAACTTCCTGAGGAGGAAGTTAATGATGTCAAGAGAATTTGGCATTGGCATTTTCAAAAACATCTCCAAGTGATGGAGAGCAATTGATTGATTGTTTTGGGTTGGAAATAGCTCACTGGCATCGATCGATTAAGTTGGTGCCGACATTGCTAAGGAATTGATTAGTCTATTCAGGTAAGGGTGACTAATGACACTAATAGGAGTTATTAGTGTCGGCAGCGATTGCTCCAGAATTTGGGGCGGATAAGAAAAAGGATAAATCATACAAAAATTAATGTATGATAATCGAAAAGGAAACCATAAGTAGGTTGTGGAAGGATAGGCGTTAGATGTAGTAAAGGATCTTCTTTTGCGGATCAACTATGATTATGCCCTATCGAGTTAGTACACATATGCGTAGTTACACGTAATGGTGACCCTCCATTATCTGGTTGTATTTTATTTATTTAATATAATTATTTTCTTATTTTGATGTTGTAGGTCTTTCTCATTCCTGTAAGGAGTAGTGTCCTAGATGTCTAGTTCTTTTGTATGAATTAAGGAATTAACATGTCTAGTTCTTTTGTATGGCCTATGGTTAGCATCCTTATTTCTTCTGTGTGAATTTGGGATGAAATGGATATTGTTGTATTTTCTTTAGATAATTATATTACAGGAACAATGTTAGTGTTCCTTTATCTTAATCATAGAGACCTTTAGAATTTATGCTTGTAATATTAATGTTATTAATCAAGTTTATTACTATTAGTTTGTGTTGTAAATTATATGTTTGAAATGAATCCCGGGATTTGCAAAATATTATGATTAATAATAATTGTGGTAGCAATGCGATATGGATATGCGTTGATGATGGAATGAACATGAGATATGTACATGATGAGTTGTTAATAACTTGGGACCTCCCGGTATAGGAGAGACTCTATCAAAATTTTGGTAGAAATTCTGTTACAGTGTAAAATAAATCAAAAAAAAAAACTTGTATTTTTACAAACAAAATTGTAGGAGATTAATTTTAAATGCTTACAAAATCGTCGAGCGTTATAATATATGTTTGTTGGTGTTCATTTTCTCTCAAAAGCAGCCAACAAGTTCTGGCGGATTTGTTTTCTCTTTCTTCAGGAGGTGAGTTTTCTAGCCTTTGTTTGGTTGCTAGGAAAATTCAACTGAAGAGAAAATCAAAACCAAAGACCTAAATATCAGAAGAAGTAATCATCTACTGTTTGTTCTATACAATCGAAAAGTTTTGGAGTTCAATTTATTTTCTCAGTAGCAAAACAAACAGCTACACAAATCATCCTATTAGGCTAAATCTTGATTTGTGAATTTGGTGTATTTTAGATAAGAATTGTTTGATAATTTGGGTGACTGACTTGCTAAATTTGAAAATGATACTGAAATGTTTCTTAGTAGCCAAACAAACAAAGATTAGCTGCATAATTCATTCTATAAGGCTTAAATTTTGATTTGTGAATTTAGTATGTTTCAGTTAATAATTGTTTGATACTTTGTGTGACTGACTTGCTAAATTTGAAAATGATACCGAAATTTTCGTTGGCGCAGGACATTTGACATGGAGAATTATAAAATTGAAATGGACGGTTATCCACTTAGAGGAGGAGCCTATGAAATTGTTTATTCAGTTATTGACAGAGCTATTAATCAAGGGGTAGTTGTGAAAATGATTCCTCTTTTGCAGGTTGAAATTACCAAGAGGTTGGCTGGAGAGATCTATCTGCTATATGAAATAGAACATCCCAAAATTGTCAGGTGTGCTGTTTCCTCTAATCAGAAAAGAGTTCTTGTCCTCCATGAACTGGAATAAGATATAAAATAGGTGTGAATGATTCCATGAGCTAACCATGCTTGTTAACAATTGAGAATAAGATATAAAATAGGTGATATTGGTGTACAAATATGCTGAACAACAATCCTGTTTTGAGAGTGCCAATTAGGCCATTACATGATAGAAAACAAAAATAAATAAATAAA
The DNA here is from genome assembly GCA_018804465.1 of Populus tomentosa. NCBI lineage: Eukaryota > Viridiplantae > Streptophyta > Magnoliopsida > Malpighiales > Salicaceae > Populus > Populus tomentosa. The sequence goes on along the minus strand of CM031999.1, from coordinate 9,449,407 downwards.
TATATATATATGTGTGTGTGTGTGTGTGTGTGTGTGTGTGAGAGAGAGAGAGAGAGAGAGATCCAGGAAAAGAAAATTGAGCAATTTCTTCTTTCTTCTAACAGTATTGATAGATAAGATACTATTGAGGAAAAAATATTCTAAATCAATCAATGAAGTTACTTTTTTACAAGCACCACCCAGAAAAAAGTGTAATGAAAGTTTTTGAAATATTTAAAATCTGTGGAGTCTGAACTAAGAATCATTTTGCCCATCCATCATTCTTGCTTTTTAGGAAGTAATTGAATATGAAATTATGAATTTCAGGAGTTACCATGAAATTATGAAATTACTTAATCATCATCTAATCAAGTGTATTCTTTTTAACTCTTTATTCTAGATCGTGGCTATAGTTTTTCGGTCAAGATCCTCCTCATCTTGCTGGTTTGTGTGAAAAAAAAAACAAATATCACATGAAAAAAATAAATAAAATCCATGCATATTGTGACTTGAAAATGAGAAGGAATTTCTCAAGTGATAATTGGTTTTCCTTCTATTATAGTGAACAAGTTGGTGATGTAGAATTAGATGATGTTTGGTTTGCCTATCCATCTCGTCCTAACCATACGGTTCTCTAGGTAAATTAGCTTCCCTTAACTACCTCTCAGATGTTACTATGTGTTCATGCCAGATCCTGATGATAAAACTGGATGCATTTTTTCAATTACAGGGAATAACATTAAAACTGCAGCCTGGCTCAAAAGTTGCTCTTGATGGCCCGAGCGGTGGAGGAAAAGTACCGTTCTTTTCCTTTTTTGTATTCTTTTAAGAAATATACTGAGTTCTTATGCTGTTTCAGTATTTATATAGAAAATTCCAATTAAAGTGCTTAAAGACGAAGTTTGAGGTTTGAAACATAAAGTTGAATGTCACATGCCTCATATGCTTATATTATTTTGCTTCTTGCAGACCACAATAGCAAACTTGATTGAAAGGTTTTATGACCCAATCAAGGGAAAGGTTCTCTTAAATGGAGTTCTACTAGTAGAAATATCATATGAACATCTACACAGGAAGGTAATTTTCATTTTCCCTTTTCATGTCAGATAGGAAAACAAAAGGTGATATACTTTGTTTCTCCCTGACATGAGATGCTCGTATAAATTTTAGATATGCTTGATTAGATTTTTGTTTCATAACTTGGTTCTTTTATGGTCTAGAGATTTTCTATCCATAATAGACACAACCCTTTATTGTATTTGTACAAATCAATATAGTGAGCCAGGAGCCTGTTCTTTTCAACTACTCTATAGAGCATAATATAGCCTATTGGTGTGAGGGTAAAGTCAGTAGCATGGATATAGAAATTGCAGTGGTAAGTTTTCTACCTCTTCTAACTTGCCACACAATTCCTCTAACTTTTAACTTTCAGCTTTAGCTAATGTAGCATCGTCGATATTGGAGAAAATGACCAATGCACATGATTTCATATCATAATTCCCAGATAAATATCAAACTTTCGTAGGAGAATGTGGGCTAAGACTTTCAGGTGGTCAGAAACAGAGTAGCAATTGCTAGAGCCGTACTGATGAACCCAAAGATCCTCCTCCTTGATAAAGCGACTAGTGCTTTGGATGTTGAAAGTGAATATCTAGTGCAGGTCAGTTTACATGACAACCTAAATAGTCTTCGTTTTAGTTTCTGAGAATTTTTTTTCCCAAAACTTGATACCATTTATTCTTCACATTATTTTCTTACAAGTTATCTCATAGTGGAAATTTTGTTCTAGTTATAGCTCACATTGAAAATGATACCGAAATTTTCGTTGGCGCATGACATTTGAAATGAAGAATTACAAAATTGAAATTGACGGTTGTTCATTAGGAGGAGGAGCCTATGGAATTGTTTATTTAGCTATTGACAGAGCTACTAATCAAGGGGTAGCTATGAAAATGATTCCTTTTTTGCAGGCTGAAATTACCAAGAGGTTGTCTAGGGAGATCTATCTGCTGTATGAAATAGAACATCCTAACATTGTCAGGTGTGTTGTTTCCTCTAATAAGAAAAGAGATCTTGTCATCCGATGACCCTTAATATATATACGAAGTTGATTCACAGGTTACAACGTGCCTTCTTTCATGATGGCAAGCTGTGCTTGGTGTTTGAGCTCTTCAGTTTCAATATGAGAGAGCTTTTGGGGGCAGGATCACTGCAATTCAAAGATCCAGACAAAGTAAGGGTGAAAAGATTATTTAACTTGCGTCGTGTTCTTAAGTGAGAAAAATTTTGGTTGTTGCAAGAGCTTATACGACAGATTCTTAGTGGTACCTCGTACTGCCACAGCCTTGGAATTTTACATTGTGACTTGAAACCATAAAATGTGCTCATCTCTGGAAAAAAGAAAAGTCTATAACTGAAATAACAAAAAAAATAAAGACTAAGAGGAAATGGTGCAACACTCATTTTCTAAAGTGCAAAACCAACACCTAGAGTCACTAACTAGCTCTGTTGCATGCCTGGAAAATGGGTGTTGCACCATTTCCTTTTAGTCTTCATTTTTGCTTATTTCAGTTATAGACTTTTCTTTGTACCTTGGCTGATATGGGAGCCTGTACTATAGCTGCTAAGTGTAATGTTTTGTTTTTGACCTAAAACAATTGCTTGTTGGTTACAGGATCCAATCTCTTGCCAGAGCATTCAATCTTAGTTCAATCAAAATATAACCAATCTTTCAAAGGTCTTGCTCTTACAGCAGGAAGAATTCTAGTGGAAAAACATGGATGTGTTTAGATCAGTAAGTAAAAGCATTATTTTCTCACACCTGAGGGCTAAGTGTGGTGTTAGAATGAATGAAACCCCGAGCTGATCCAAAGTCAATGAGCACCAACTTTTTTTCAGAGATGAGCACATTTTCTGGTTTCAAGTCACGATGTAAAATTCCAAGGCTGTGGCAGTACGAGGTACCACTGAGAATCTGTTGCATAAGCTCCTACAGCACCCAAAACTTTTCTCAATTAAGAACAAGACGCAAGTTAAATAATCCGTTTACCTTTACTATGTCTGGATCTTTGAATCTCTGTGATCCTGCGTCCAAAAGCTTTCTCATATTGAAATTGAAGAGCTCAAACACCAAGCACAACTTGCCATCATGAAAGAAGGTGCGTTATAACCTGTGAATCAACTTCGTATATATATTAAGGGTCATCGGAGGACAAGACCAGGGTAACTAGTTTTTCTGATTTTTCATTAACCAAGGTATCTAGTTCAACCACTCATTACTGGACACCAGCCTTATTATTGGGTAACTAGTTCCACACATAATAATATGAAAATAAGAACATACAACAATCAACTTGTTTTTCCATTACTTGACATAATGAATTTTTTGAATAAGATATCAAGGTGTCAAGCACTTTTTCCACACCAATGTCTGTTCACCTTCTAGTTATCTCACACGTGTGTTATTTTGAGAGTGTTTGTCATATATTTTCTTTCGGTATTAATTTTTTTAATGGTGGTCTAATACGAATTACACATGATTTCTATTGTTTCAATCGATAATAGATCATGCATCAAACCCTATCAATGCAATCGATAATAACTCTTGCATAGCAATTCCGCTATTGCGGTAAAAATTAATAATTACAAGGGTTTTTTTTTATATATATAGACCTCTTTTTTTATTAGAGGAAACAACACACCTGACAATGTTGAGATGCTCTATTTCATACAGCAGATAAATCTTCCTAGCCAACCTCTTGATAATTCCAGCCTACAAAGAAAAATTATTTTCACAGCTACCACTTGATTAGTAGCTTTGTTACTAGTTGAATAAACAATTCCATAAACTCTTTCTAATAGACAACCATCCATTTTAATTTTGTAATACTTCATTTCAAATGTGATGCACCAACGCAAATTTCCTAGCAACCAAGCAGAGGCTAGAAAACTCACTTCCTGAAAAAAGAGAGAACAAATCCGCCAGAGTTTGCTGTCTGCTTTTGAGAGAAAATGAACACCATATATATTGCGTGTTTCACGATCTAAGCTAATTTAAAGGGGAAGTATTTGATCCTTTGCATTGGGATTGATTTCAAATTTAAATATATTTATTTAAATACCAACCATGATATTTCGTTTAATAATCATCATCTTCTAATTAATTTTTTTCAGATGGATCTTTCCTTTGGATTAATTCCAGTGCTAGGTCAGTTGAATAATCAAACACATACAGATCACACCCATTTGCATTACTAAATATGGACGAAAACTTAATAAAAGGTTCCAATTTTAAATAAAAATAAATACAAACTACTCTAACCTTCTTGTCTTTTAAGTGCGGAACCTTCAAGTTACTTTAATCTAATTCCCAATGGAGGGATCGTTTAGCATCCAATAATAATTGCTGGGCATAAATGTAAATTCCCCTGTCCTTTAAGAGCCCATATAAAAACCCTAGTTTCTTCTTTACAGGTAAATATAAATACAAGGATGACCTGGTTAATTTAATCTAATTCCACCAAACCTAAAGGGAGGCCTTTGTGTGTGTGTGATCATTCAAGATCAAGAAGCCTTCTCTCCAAAAGCATACGCAGGTACATACATCTTTCAAGGCAACTATGTTATTCTAAGGTATGAATGAATACTTGCTTGCTCCTCCACTGTTGTTATTGTTATTGTTTTTTCAATGTTTTGAGGGCGGTTTGTATCACTCTGTTTTTTTTTTTGGGTTTATTTTGTTTGGTCATGAGAATTTGTATAGCTTTGAAGCTTAAGTTCTTTCGTGTAAATCCTGATATATCCATCGAAAGAAACGATCTTTCATAGTTAAATATCAATCTGGAGTGTTTCTGCTTTGTATCCATTATTGCGCTTTCTGTTTTTGTTATCTTGGACTGATTTTATGTCATAAGTATTCAGGTAACAGAGAAAAGATTTTGTTTTGTTTCGATGGAAGATCGTATCAGCGAATTGTCTGATGACATTCTGTCTTTCATTCTCTCCTTTTTGACAATGCGGGATGCTGTTAAAACAAGGTTACTTTCACATAGATGGAGGTATCTCTATCCACCGCTCTCCCATCTTCAGTTTGATGTTCGTACTCTGTTTGGAACCTACGGGGAAAGTAGTTCTAAGTTTATTGCAGCTGTTGATCAAGTTTTGCTAGCTTGCAGAGGTCCAAAAATAGGCACTCTCAAGGTCCGCTTTGGCCTAGGCGATGACTATGCTTTCCATGTTGATAGGTGGGTTTCATTTTCCTCTGCAATGCAGGTTGAGAAAATTGCTTTTAACTTCTCATGCTTTCCTACAAGTTGTGGAAGTTATAATTTTCCATGTCATATTCTTCCCACTGATAAAGCATCTCATTTGAAGCATCTGTGCCTTGTTTCCTGCACGCTGAGGCTTTCTCCTAAATTCACAAGCCAACTCAATCCTTTAAGAACCCTGGATTTGGATTGTGTACCCTTGGATCAAAGTAGCCTAGATATCATCACCTCTGCTTGTCCGAAACTTACGCTGTTGAGAATGATTGAATGTGGACTGCCTAAGATTGTGTGCATACACAGCCAACTCCTATGTCTGAAGACATTGATCATTCACGATTCTTTGATCAGTGTTGAGCTTAAGTCTATTAATCTTGAAATCTTCGAGTTTTTTGGTCGGCCACAAAAACTCACTTTTGTTGACGTTCCGCATCTGAAAAAAGCTCTAGTACGGTCGCTCTTTATTTATCGGAGGACATCGCCAATATGCAACGCGCTTGCGAAGGATCTTCCTCAGCTTCAGTTTTTGTCTCTGATAGTACAGGATGAGGTGCATCAAGGAACGATTACACCATCACAAGTTTTAATTCCTGCAGCCTGTATTCTTTTTATCTATAGGTGCTGCCCATTCCTGCAACTTTTGTGTAACCTGTATTCTTTTATCTATAGGTGCTGCCCCTTCCTGCAACCAGTCCTAAATTCATCTCTCTTAAACAACTGGACCTGTTGATATGGCCGTTTATAGGTTCTGACCTCCTCACAGTTATCTACCTGTTGAATGCCTCTCCTCTTCTGGAAATCCTACAACTGAAGGTTGGTCTTTACGTTTTATGCTCAGGCTAAATGCTTATGTGATGCTGTTAGCAATGAATCTCCATCATTCTTGCTAAATATTATTTTCTGTCACCTAGTTGAAAGGCAAATTCGATTTAATTCAACTTCACATGATATATAATACTAGGAACAATATTGGATGTCTTGACTTTGTGGCAGATCGGTCATGAAGGTGAGGGAAGAAGTAACGGAGAAAGAAGAGAATACTCAAGGCATACCCATTCACATTTGAAACAAGTTAAAATGGAAGGATTTCGTGACAAATGGAATGCCATGGAGCTCGCAATATATTTGCTAAAAAACACCATTGCACTTGAGCGAATGGTGGTTGTAGTCTCAGATTCCACCTTGCAGATGGACCTAAGACAGAGGGTCAACAATTTATTGCAAAAGGAGAAAGGTAATTCATCGGCTGAACTGATCATCCTTTGATTGCCATACTCTATTTGAGGACAGTTTAATTTCTCTTTGATAATTTATATTGTGTTCTTATTGTACTGATGCGGACAAGAAGAAAATTTCAAGATGCTTTTCATTTTATTAGTTTTGTATGAAGTTTTCTTATTGTAATAGTTTCAACTTGGCTATTAATTTGCCTATGCCGGATTAAAAAAACTGAACATAGGTACCATGACAAATCCAGCAGTTTCTTTTAAATTTCCCTCTTCACCTGCTTTGTGAAGTAGGGATGTGCCAGAGCAGCTTCTGCGGTGATTCTAGCATGAGGATCGAGAACCAGCATTTTCTGCAAAAACACACATCAACAAGTGAACATGATGATGACAAGAACAAATTTCATCATAAATTAATACTGAGCACAGAAAACAGCAGAACCCAGAAGCAGGAACACGCAGAGATCAAACTCCCAAACACCAACAAATCACACCCCAAGAAAGCGGATAAATTCAAAGCATAAAAACAATCTAAATTAATTGGAAAATCTTGAACATACGCAGCCAAGAGTGTCCAGTCTCAAAGCCACCCTTTCTTTTGTGTAGTTATATTATATAAACAAGTTCAAACTGGTACTTAACTCCAAGGAGATCAATTCCATCATCGTTCAACTGCGGCACCACTTCAGTTAAATCCTAGGAGCAGCAACGTAATTTTATGATTATAAAATAAAAATGCATTTAAAGCACTTGATTAAACAGCTAACCGCCACTTTACCTTGGGTTCATTATTGGGAATGGCCAGAGGGAATGATGGTAATGAACACAGCTCGTCCTCCTTGGGAGTTCCAATTATGCTTCATACGAAATCCCGAGCAAATGAGCAGCTTTGAATAGGATATAGACAATAAAATAAGCAAGAAAGTTAATCTTCACAAAATTCGTGATACCTGAATATCTCTTTTAATACCTCCATCTCTGAATGCCCTCCAAATAAATCCTTTCCCCTCACCATCTCAGCAAATATGCACCCTATAGACCAAACATCAACAGCACCTGTGTAGGTTGGAGCACCTAGAAGCATCTCTGGCGCCCTATACGCAATGGTAGTGACCTGACAAGCACAAGCATAACCACGTGCCCCAAGTACTTGTATGGGAATTCTGACAGTAAAAGGGAAAAAAAATAAAGGAGCTACTGCATTCTTTGCTGTTACTGGAACGCACCTGGGGGCTAAGTGTGGTGTTCGCGTTAATGAAACCCCGAGCTGATCCAAAGTCACTGAGCACCAGCTTATTTCCAAAGATGAGCACATTTTCTGGACTCAAGTCACGATGCAAAATTCCGAGGCTGTGGCAGTACGAGGTACCACGGAGAATCTGTTGCATAAACACCTGCAGCACCCAAAACTTTTCTCAATTAAGAACACAACGTAAGTTAAATAATCCTTTTACCTTTATTATGTCTGGATCTTTGAATCTCTGTGATTTTTGCTCCAAAAGCTCTTTCTACTGAAACTGAAGAGCTCAAACACCAAACACAGGTTGCCATCATGGAAGAAGGCACGCTGTAACCTGTGAATCAACTTCGTACATATATTAAGGGTCATCGAAGGACAAAACCTCTTTTCTGAGTGGAGGAAACAGCACACCTGACTATGTTGGGGTGTTCTATTTCATGCAGCAGATATATCTCTCCAGCCAACCTCTTTGTAATTTCAGCTTGCAAAAGAGGAATTATTTTCACAGCTACCGCTTGATTGGTAGCTCTTTCAGTAGCTGAATAAACAATTTCATAGGCTCCTCCTCCCAGTGGACAACCGTCCATGTTAATTTCGTAATTCTCCATTTCAAAATGTTCTGCGCCAACGAAACATAATAAATTCACAAATCAAGTATGTGAAACAAACAATTACTGTGGTTACCGAGAAAATAACCCTTTTTCTGTGTCCTCGCGGCCAGCAGAACCGTGAGGAAACAGCACATACTAATTTCTGTGTTCTTTTCAAATTTAGCAAGCCAATCACACGAATTATCAAACAATTATTTACTAAAACATACTAAATTCACAAATCAAGATTTCTGTATCCTTTGTTTGTCTGGCTACTAAATTGAACTCCAAAACTTGTTGCTTGTATAGAACGACCAGTAGATAATTAATTCTTCCGATATTTAGGTCTTTGATTTTGATTTTCTCTTCAGTTAGATTTTCCTAGCAACCAAACAGAGACTAGAAAACTCACACCTCTTAGAAGAAAGTTAAAACAAATCCGCTAGAGTTTGCTGCTGCCTTTGAGAGAAAATGAAAACCAACGAACATATATATTGCGTGTTCCCTGATCTAAGCTAATGTAAAGATGACACGTGTGCTAAAAAGAAAACAAGAGAAGAGCGGGAATTTGTGGATTGGTGAAATGCCTTAACTTCCATAACAAGATTGAGCGGTTTCTTTTAGTTTGTGGATTGGTGAATTTTCTGCAATGTTATTTTGTGTCTAACAAAGTGTATATATAGTTTGTTAAAACAAAACCCGTTTATAGTCACAAATTAGTCTCCGTTTCACGTTTTCTGTTTCTAACTAGCACCTCAGCTATAACAACTCTGGAAAGCTATGGTTCTTGCTGCAATAAAACCTATTAAGTCTGGTGTTGAGGAGCCTCAAGATTAAAAATAAATGACAAGTACTATAGCATATTAAAAATAATCTAAAACTATATATTTTATTTATATTAAGTGTTTTATTATTTCGCAAACTAATTTACGTGTATACAAAGGCGGAACTAAGGGGTGGCAAGCAGGGATCCGGGCCCCTGCAAACACCCCTGCAAAATATTTTAGAATTTATTTTTATTTACGATTTAAATTTAACAAGGATTTTTTGAATAATAAATTATTATTTTATTAGTTATTTTTAAATTTAAAATTATCTTTTCGTATAAGTTGGAAAAAAATAATTTTTTCAATTTAATTACCTCTCTTTACTGTATTTCTATTTTTCTTTATTGTTTTTCTATTTTCATTCTCTAGAGTCCTAACCTAAAAAATATAATAATACAAAGCAATGTAGAGTCCTAACCTAAAAAATATAATAATACAAAGCAATGTGGAAAAGTTAAAACAAAGTTGTCAATTAATTCATTGTTCATCAAAACAAGGTAATTAGTGACCCAAATTTAAAATCTTTCTTTTTGTTTGTTAAGAATTTGCTGCGGTGTGTGTGTGTATATATATATATATAATTATGCTATTTCTTTTATCTTTTTTTCTAGATCTACTAGTTTTACCATTTTTTTTTTATTTCTTGCTATAGTGAATAATGTTGTTTTTTCTAATGATTTGGATATATTTTATGGGTTTATTTCAATTATACATAGATTTTTTTTATATTTTGTTTTTAGCAGAGCCGTCAAAATTATCAATTTTTTTCCTCACATGTACCTTACTATCACTAGGTCTAATATACAATTAAACACGATATTTCTAGCCAAATTAAGTTCTTTGAAAAGCACATGCCCAGCTTTAATTCAATTTAAGTTTTCTTCTTTAGAAACCAATAATCTCATTTTTTTTATGTTAGATTTGTTTCTATATATCAGTTTTTTTAATATATTAATTTTGCTTTTATAAACCATTGTGGTTTACATGTAAAAAATTATATCTTATTATATTAATTTTGGCCCTCCCTATCAAATAATCTCAGCTCCGCCCCTGCATGTATAGATTTTTTATGAGGATGATTGTTAAGTTAAAAAACTAAGTAGAAAATCGGTTAAATAGCATGATAAAATACACACATTAAAACAATTAAAAAATAATTAATTAAGAAATAATAACGGAAAAGATTGTCCTCTTAATTAAGTTAAAAATATACCTCTCACAATAAGTAATTTTTTTGCAATTGAAAACATAGGTACCATGGCTTGTTTTGATTTCAAAGCAAGATATGTATTAATCAAACATTTCTTCGAAGGAAAAGCAGCTACAAACACGATAACACTACACAAACCAAACACTTGGTCATTTTGAATCTACAAACTCAAACCTCCTTTTAAGTGCGTCTTCGAGCCCTCACCCCATTTATTTTCGAGCGTGCCTTTGAGCCCTCGACCATCAAAGGTAGTGTATTTTCTATCCTATCTCATTTTGAGTGCGCCTTTGAGCCCTTACCTCATTTCTTTTCGAGCGCGCCTTCGAGCCCTCGACCATCAAAGGTAGTGCATTTTCTATCTTACCTTATTTTGAGTGCGCCTTCGAGCCCTCACCTCATTCATTTTGAAAAATCCTCGTACTTTTCCACTGGGCAGGTAACCCATTACAATGTGATCATCTGGGTCGATAACCCATTATAATATACTATCCTGAAAAATCATCGTATTTTTTCATTGGACAGGTAACCCATTACAATGTGACCATCTGGGCCGGTAACCCATTACAATATACCATCCTATACTGGGCAAGTAACCCATTACATTGTGACTAATTGGGCCGGTAACCCATTAAAATATACCATCCTGAAAAATCCTCGTATTTTTCTACTGAGCAGGTAACCCATTACAATGTGACCATCCTGAAAAAACATCGTATTTTTCAATCATCGAGCAGGTCGTTTGAAACAATTAGACCACTCGCGAAATTCTTCACGTTTCTATTATCATTGGGCATGTTGCCTTAAAACAATTTGATCCATTTCAAAAAAATAATAAAAAATAGGTCGTCTTCCAAATGACTTGTTTCTTGATTTCTACATCTCTCTGTAAAGGTCATGTGTCAATCTACTATTTTCAAAGTTTTCAAGACTAAAAAAACAAAAAAAAATAAGCAAAAGTTCTTTCTGTATCTAATTTTCTTTATAAATTTACACACAAAGCTAAAAGAAAATGAAATTTTTTAATATCTTTGCATAGTAAATATTATAAAGAGGGGGCAACTGTCATAATCCAATTTTTGACCTTTTTATTTTAATTATTTTATTTTTTGAAAAAATGATGAAAAACAAGTAAAAATAAAAATAAATGAAGAATGAATTAAAATTTGGGTTAAGGGCAACATAATTGGAAGTTTAAAGATTTAATTAAACTCTTGATTAGTTTAATTAATTAAATCAAGGGCTTAATTAGAAAATTGATTTAATTAAAATTTAGATTATTTTAATTAATGAAATCAAGAGTTTAATTGAAGAATTAATGAATTTGAGGACTTAATTAAACTTTGATTTAATTAATTAAAGGAATCAGGGGTGTAATTGAAGAAATACCAAAGATTGGAGCTTATTCAAAGAAAATTTGCTAGAAAATTAAAGTCCAATGACTAAATTGAATAGTCTAGAAATCCAGAACTGTCGTGTAAATGGCATTATAACTGAGGGTTCAATTAAAATTAATCCAAGGGCACAATTAGAAATTGATTATTACTGATTAAGATCTCAATTGTTAAGTTTAAAACGTTCAGGGACCAAAGTGAAAAATAGCCTCAAGGATATAAACGGCGCCGTTTGGAAGCTGTGTTCTTCATCCCTTCCGTTTCTCACGGAGAAAACCGATTCAACAGAAAATCTGCAGCAAATCGTGGACCCCGATCCCGTTCGTGGGGGGGATGGTTGGGGAAGCTCTTTGGCCTTTTAAAAGGCAGAGAGGAGAAATCGAGAGGAGGGGATTTTGGGGGGAAAAAGGACTGAAACCAAGGGGCCGAAAATCAGAGGGGGAACACTGGAAACAAAGGAAAAAAAAACCCAGAAAAACAGAGGAAAAAAACCAGTGAAGAACAACCCAGAACACAGAAAAGAGGAAGAAAAACCGGGGGAGAGGCCAGTAACCAGAAACAGAAGAAAAGCAGGGGAAACAAGGGAAAAACAGAGAGACGCGTAGAAATAAAAATGCCAAGAGCAGAGGAGAAAAGGGGCAGCATACGCTAGACAAGGATTGAATGTCCTTGCATTTGTTTTATCCCTGCAAAAAAAAAAAACAAAGAAACACAAACAACAATCGGTATCCACAGTAAACCGACATTTTCATTGTTGGTTCCTTCGTCGTCCCAAAAATCTACTGGAAGACAAAAGCAGAACGCGAGCACAGGAACAGAAAAAGCAGAAGAAAAGGTATCAAGCAGGCGAAAGTCACCACCAGCGTTCCAGCCAGAGCTTCGCCATCGTCCCCATCGCCAGGTACGCGACTTCTTCCTCCTGCATTGTTTCAGTAATTGGCATTTACACTGTGCAAGTGAATTTTAATTCACTTGCAAAGTGTAGCGCACGTGTGTTGCTCAGCCTAGCCAGGCCAGTGGCAGGGCCGAGCTGGCTGGGCTCAGCCCAGCCTAGCCTATATGGGCTGAGTTAGGCCCAGCCTCAAAGAAATTATGGCCCAGCCCAAAAATAAAAAAATAGAAAAATAAAAGGCAGAAGAATAAAAAATAAAAAATATGTATACATGAATAAAAATAATGTAAATTTATTGGTTTATTCACCGACTCCAGAGTCAGGAATAAAATACCGATTTAAATTTTTATTATTTTTATTCGTTGTATTTTATTTTATATAGCTAAAAAATAAAAAAAAATATGTGCATGCGTAAAAATAAATTTATTTTTATTTACGTATTCACTGACGCTAGAGTAGGGAATACAATTTATTTTATAGCTACGTAATATTTACCAACGCCAGAGTTTGAGATATTCGTGGTTGAATATTCACTGACGCTAGAGTCATGAATATTATAAGAAAATTATCATAGCGTAAACTAATAAACATTTAGCAATTTAAGACAAAACCAGCAATGCAGTCTGCCTCGGGCAGAACGTTTAAAGGGGTGATACTGACGCCAGAGTCAGGAATATTATAAGAAAATTATCATAGCGTAAACTAATAAACATTTAGCAATTTAAGACAAAACCAGCAATGCAGTCTGCCTCAGGCAGAACGTTTAAAGGGGTGATAGTATCTTTCCTTTTACGTAACCAGTCCCGAACCGTAGAATCTCTGTTGACCAGTTAGGGTTCCTAGTGACCATAATACTAGGTGGCGACTCCTTAAACAAGACCATTCACCATTAAAAAACAGGATGTCATAAATCTGTTCTTTCCAAGGATAATAAATTTTTAAGGCCGCTGAGTTGTCAGGTGCGACAAAGATTATAGAATAATCTTCTACACTTGTCAACTTCTCGTTCTAAAGCCCCCAAACCATGTCTTAGTTTTTCGCATCGTTGATCTACAATCCTCCTTTGTTCCCTCTTCATTGGTGAATACATGACACAAATAGAAAAAAAAACACCAAGAAGACGAATAAAAGAATATAGTTTATAACAGGAAGAACTCTGATTTAGATTCGAGATTACGAACTCGAGATTACGAATCTGACTTTTTTTTAGACCAGAACTTATCGAAAAAAACAAACAAATGTGAAAGTGATGAAAATGACTCAAACAAAACAACCAAATATCAAAATATGATTATAGTATAATGGCAGGAATGAAATCAACAGAAACAAAACAAGTTTTGAAAGATGACATCAAACAGACCGGTTACGACATAATATGACCCAATTCAGAAACCTAAAGAAACCGATATCCAACTGACCTTGAATTTAATTTATAGTATTCTGAGACTAAACAAACAACAAATCAAACTTTATAGGGCGTTATATTATGTCTAGGTACCAAAACCCTTTGTATGATCAGTTTGCGGGAGAATTGATCCAATTAAAACTTCCAGAAACGGATATCAAAATAAGCCCAAATTTTATATATGGTGCGATATCATCCCCAAAACACAGAATATGATGTTTCAATTGATTCTAATCTGGTTTGCTTATGGTTTACTAATAGTAGTGTTTCTGCGGCAAAATTGAACCTTGAATTAAAACCTCAAGCAAACAATGTCAGAATAAAACCAAATTTGATATATGATGCGATCTCACCCCCAATATACTGAACATGAACTTTCAATTGATTCAAAGGTGGTTTTCTTATGGTTCACTAAGAGTAGGGTTCATGTGGCAGAATTAAAACTCGAATTAAAACCTCAAGCAAAAAAAATAGAATAAAACCTATGGGTCTTGCTACAATAAAACCTGTAAAGTCTGGTTTTAAAGAGCGTCAAGACCAAATCCATCGTATTAGAATTACTCTTTCATCGAAGAATACCAAGAATCTTGAAAAAGGTTGTCTTTATTTTATTTTTTAAAAATATTAACTAGGGTTTTATGTTTTATGTTTTTTTAAAAAAAATATTTGTGTGCTAATCTTATTCATGATGCTAAGGATAAAAGCTTAAGGGTTAGGGCCCAATGAAGATACCAACCAAAGTTCTCTATGTTACTACTAGAAAAGCTTCATGAGAAACAAAGTATATCACTTTTGTTTTCCTATCTGACATGAAAAGGGAAAATGAAAATAACCTTCTTGTGTAGATGTTTATGTGATATTTCTGCCAGTGGATCGGAACTCCATTTAAGAGAACCTTTCCCTTGATTGGGTCATAAAACCTTTCAATCAAGTTTAGGGATTTTCTCTTTTTTTACTTCCTCCTTTATTTCTTTGCCTCTAGAGCTTTCGAGTCCTAAGAGTATGTTTTTGTACAGCTTTGAGTTTCTTCTTGAAGGCTATAGAAAGAGGATGAGAAGTTTTCTTTCCCGTTTTACCATATTATTTCTTATTGTACTACTTGGTTTGTTTTAGATATATGGTCACGTGTCGCTTGTTTGTTTGAGTTTGATGGTCAAAAGGTTTTATTGATTAAATAAAAAATTTAAAAATATTTAATTTTTCTCTCAACATATTTCAAAAGAAATTCTTGTGAACACTGCTATTGGTTGCGTTGATGAACGCGTTTAAAATTGTGTTACTTTAAATTTCAAAAACAAATTTTAAAAATTTCGGTATCATTTTCAATGTGAGCTATAACTAGATTAAAATTTCCACCATGAGATAACTTGTAAAAAAAATAATATGAGGAATAAATGGTATCAAGTTTTTGGAAAAAAAAATACTAAACTAAAAGGAAGACTGTTTAGGTTGTCATGCAAACTGACCTACACTAGATATTCACTTTCAGCATCCAAAGCACTAGTCGCTTTATCAAGGATGAGGATCCTAGGGTTCATCAGTATGGCTCTAGCAATTGCTACTCTGTTTCTGACCACCCGAAAGTCTAAGCCCACGTTCTCCTATGAAAGTTTGATATTTATCTACAAATTATGATATGAAATCATGTGCATTGGTCATTTTCTGCAATATCGACGATGTTACATTAGCTAAAGCTGAAAGTTAAAAGTTAGAGGAATTGTGTGGGAAGTTAGAAGAGGTGGAAAACTTACCACTGCATTTTCAATATCCATGCTACTGACTTTACCCTCACACCAATAGGCTATATTCTGCTCTATAGAGCACTTGAAAAGAACAGGCTCCTGGCTCACTATACTGATCTGTACAAATACAATAAAGGGTTGTGCCTATTATGGATAGAAAATCTCTAGACCATAAAAGAACCAAGTTATGAAACAAAAATCTAATCAAGCATATCTAAAATTTATACGAGCATCTCATGTCAGGGAGAAACAAAGTATATCACCTTGTGTTTTCCTATCTGACATGAAAAGGGAAAATGAAAATTACCTTCTTGTGTAGATGTTCATGTGATATTTCTACTAGTGGAACTTCATTTAAGAGAACCTTTCCATTGATTGGGTTGTAAAACCTTTCAATCAAGTTTGTTATTGTGGTCTGCAACAAGCAAAATAATATAAGCATATGAGGCATGTGACGTTCAACTTTATGTTTCAAACCTCAAACTTCGTCTTTAAGCACAATTTTCTGTGTAAATACTGAAGCAACATAAGAACTCAGTATATTTCTTAAAAGAATAGAAAAAAGGAAAGAAATTGTACTTTTCCTCCACCGCTCGGGCCAACTAGAGCAACTTTTGAGCCAGGCTGCAGTTTTAATGTTTTTTCCTGTAATTGAAAGAATGTATCCAGTTTTATCATCAGGATATGGCATGAACACATAGTAACATCAGAGAGGTAGTTAAGGGAAGCTAATTTACCTAGAGAACCATATGGTTAGGACGAGATGGATAGGCAAACCAGACATCATCTAATTTCACATCACCAACTTGTTCACTATAATAGAAGGAAAACCAATTATCACTTGAGAAATTCCTTCTCATTTTTTAGTCACAATATGCATGGATTTTATAATTTTTTTTATTTGATATTTGTTTTTTTTTCACACAAACCAGCAAGATAAGGAGGATCTTGACTGAAAAACTATAGCATGATCTAGAATAAAGAGTTAAAAGGAATATACTTGATTAGATGATTATTAAGTAATTTCATGGTAACTCCTTAAATTCATAATTTCATATTCAATTGCTTCCTGAAAAGCAAGAATGATGGATAAGCAAAATGATTCTTAGTTCAGACTCCACAAATATGTAATGGCCTAATTGGCACACTCAAAACAGGATTGTTGTTTACCATATTTGTACACCAATATCACCTATTTTATATCTTATTCTCAATTGTTAACAAGCATGGTTAACTCATGGAATCATTAACATCTAACTCATGAAAATTTTGGTATCATTTTCAAATTTAGCAAGTCAGTCATACGAATTATCAAACAATTATTAACTAAAACATACTAAATTCACAAATCAAAATTTAAGCCTTATAGAATGAATTATACAACTAATCTTTGTTTGTTTGGCTGCTAAGAAACATTTCAATATTGTTTTTAAATTTAGCAAGTCACTCACACAAATTATCAAACAATTCTTATCTAAAATACACCAAATTCACAAATCAAGATTTAGCCTAATAGAATGATTTGTGTAGCTGTTTGTTTTGCTACTGAGAAAATAAATTGAACTCCAAAACTTTTCGCTTGTATAGAACGAACGGTAAATGATTAATTCTTCTGATATGTAGGTCTTTGGTTTTGATTTTCTCTTCAGTTGAATTTTCCTAGCAACCAAACAGAGGCTAGAAAACTCACCTCCTGAAGAAAGAGAAAACAAATCCACCGGAGTTTGCTGGCTGCTTTTGAGAGAAAATGAACACCAACAAACAAATATATTGCACTGGGGATTGATTTGAAATTTAAGAACCCTGGATTTGGATAATGTACCCTCGAATCAAAGTGGCCTAGATATCATTACCTTTGCTTGTTCGAAACTTACGCTATTGAGAAATTGTTTATTCATCTTTTCAAAAAAAAAAAAAACAAGGAGAAATCCGTAGGTGGCTTTTTAACTTGGGGCTCAACGTGGAAACCGATAAGCTGCAGTATGGTAAGGGCAGAGGGAATTTATGGTGGATGGGTGAAATGCATTAACTTCCATAAAAAGATTGAGCGGTTACCTTTAGCCATTTCACCCATTATGTTTTTTTCTTCTTAAAATCCAAGCTCTCTCTCTCTAGCCTTCATTCCTTTTCACTTGTTTCCTTCAAACCTGAAATTAAGTGCAAATTTTGATGGGGAGGAAACAACGGATTGTTAATGTTGAGTAAAAAATGAATTTAAACAGAATTAAAAAGATAATAATTGAGAGACTGGCAACTTTTTGGGGTAAATATTGGATTCTGGAGAGGGAGAAATCACACTCTAAATGTTTCTCTTTTTTTACTTCCTCCTTTATTTCTTTGCCTCTAGAGCTCCCGAGTCCTGAGAGTATGTTTTTGTACAGCTTCGAGTTTTATCATAGAAAGAGGATGAGAAGTTTTCTTTCCCGTTTTATCATATTATTTCTTAGTGTACTACTTGGTTTGTTTTAGCTTGTTTGTTTGAGTTTGACGGTCAAAAGGTTTTATTAATTAAATAAAAAATTTAAAAATATTTAATTTTTCTATCAATATATTTCAAATGAAATTCTCATAAACACTGTTATTAGCTGCGTTGATGAACGAGTTTAAAATCTTGTTACTTTAAATTTTAAAAACAAATTATAAAAATTGTTCTTTTTTTATGTTTTTAAATTATTTTAATATTATATCTTAAAAATAATTTTTTTAAAATAAAAAAATATTATTTTAATATATTTATAAATAAAAAATACTTTAAACCATAATTATTACTACAATGCATCTCAATATTATTTTAATATTGTAATTGTTACCACAATTACTTTAAATATGAGTCATGTAGTTAAGTGTATATTATTTGTATTTAAGCAATCAAATAAATTTTTTATAAAAAAAATTAAGGTGGAAGTACTACAAAAAAAAATAAAAAATAAAACAAAACAAACTTAACAAAAAGAAGCTTATAGTTGAAAGAAGAAAAGGAGAATGAAAATTGTATTATTTTTTATATAAAAAAAATAGGATGATTTGAATGAGAAATACAATAAAAAGAGAAAAAATATGAGTTGTTTTTTTTATTTTGAAAACTAATTTAGAAACATTTTGTATGCCGTTTTTTGCTTTATATTTTTTTTTTCTATTTTTGCAATTTTTTATTCTAATGTTTATTAATAATTCAAATCATACTATATTTCCAAAAAAAAAACAAATATCATAGTATATAAGTTCACAAAACAAATCTAAAAAATCACATTTTATTTTAATTTTTAATTGTATTTCAAATTGAAAATAGTACAATATTAAAAAAAAATTGATTTATTTTTTATTTTTTTCTTTTTCCATCATCGTTTTTATGCCATTTATTCTTTTTTATTTTCACTTTTTCTATTTTTTGTTGATTTTTTTATTATTAAAATTTTTATTGAATATTTTTATTGAAAATGTTCCAGAAGCCTGTAAACTTAATAAAAATATTTAAAAGTTTGCTCATAAACTCTAATGAATTTAAATAATAAAGAGAAAAACTAAGTGCATATGGATAACAGGAGTACAAAAGAATAAATAAATGTTTTAAGCACAAAATCAAGAATAAAAAATAAAATCTGCAAGTATTAAATCCAATATCAAATTAAATTAACAAATGATGATGAAAATAAATATTTTTATTCTACTTCATTAATCAAATATTTTGAGATGCTAGCTTTCCTAGCCAACTTAAGGGTTAATTAGCTCAGGTTTTTCTTTCATAATTTATTTTTGATTTTTTGATTTATTTTAAATATAGTATTCCAACTTAATTAAGCTCAAGTACTTGATGATTATGGCTTGTCCGTCCAATTTCAAGTGTTAAATGCAATTTAATTATATATAACTTAAGTTACGCAGTTTATTAAAACAAGTTAAGCAATTTTAGTAGTATAAAAATAATTAAATATTTCATGGATTATATTTAATTTACTAATATTTTATTGTAAAAAAAACATCATCATTTATAATCATTTTCCCTTATATATATGCTTTTTCCTTTCCATATTTCTAAAAAGAAGAAGAAATAAAATTAAGTTATAAGTAATTTTTTTATATTGATTAAATATATAGTTTTTTAATCAATAAAAACGAATTAATTATTTTTATTATTATTAAGTTTAGTTATAATTTAATCCGTGCTAATTAACAATTAAAGCAAAAACCTTAACTTCTTCTTTACAAATACATATAAATACAACCATGGCCAGTTACTTCAATCTAATTCCCGCCTAACCTAATTATAGTGTGATTTGAATGAGAAATACAATAAAAAGAGAAAAAAATGTGATTTTTTTTTCTTTTGAGAATGCCATTTTTTTCTTTCTATTTTTGAACTTTTTTATTCTAAAGTTTATTAATAATTCAAATCATACTATATTTCCAAAAACAAATCATAGTATATAAGTTCACAAAATAAATCTAAAAAACCATATTTTATTTTTAATTTTTAATTGTATTTGAAATTAAACATAGTACAATATTAAAAACAAATATGATTTTTGAGTTTATTTTGTTTGGCCATCAGAACTTGTACAACTTTGAAGCTCAAGTTCTTTCGATTAAATCTTGATGGGGAGGGAGTGTGCTCCTTGAGCTTTACTCCCTTATCAGAAGTTGAAAGCTTATCTAAACAAATAGAAGTAATGGTTTATTTCTAGATTCTTTGCTGACTTGCAATGAATTTGTACCTTCCAATTGAACTTCAAACTAATAAAAAATATTCTCTTTTCATTCCTAACACCTCTTTTTTTTTTTTCTTTCTTTTTAGAACTTTATAGATTGTTATTTTCTTTTTCTTTCCTTTTCTCCTCCTTCCTTCCTTCGTTCCTGTCATTTCTCATCCTTTTATAACCTTTTTTTACAAGTATGAGGTTACAAAACCATCCTCCTCTTATAGGTATTCCAAAACTAGCTTGTAGAGCATTCACCTCTCAATTCTATTAATGATTGTTTTTCTCTATTTTTTGTTGGTTTTCCTTGTTTCTAGGTCTCTAACAAACTATAAGAGCTTTTAAAAAGGGTTGGCAAAAAGATCTGAAATTGGTCCAAAAAATAGTTGACTGATGCCCCGTTTGTTTGTTGGAAAGTGGTTTATTTTTGGAAAATGGTTTTATTGGAAAGTGAAATTTTGGAAAGTGAATTATTTTCAGTTGTTTGGTAGTATCATAGAAAATAAGTTGGAAAACACTTTTCAGTGTTTGGTTATGTCATGGAAAATGAGTTTGAAAATAACTTGTTAATATTTTTTTAAAATTTTATTAACATAATGAGGAACAAATCTTATAAATTAAGGACATGCTTGCTCTGTTATTGTTATACCTGCTTGCTTCTCCTCCACTGTTATTGTTATTGGTTTTTGAAAGTTTCTAGGGCTATTTGAATGACTTTGTTTTTTTATTTTTGGTTTTTTTTGTTTGGCCATGAGAACTTGTATAGCTTTGAGGCTTAAGTTCTTTCGACTAAATCATGATATATCAATTGAAAGAAATGATTTTTCAAAGTTAAATATCAATATGGAGTATTTCTATTTTGTACCAATTATTGCGCTTTCTGTTTTTGTTATCTTGGACTTATTTTATATCATAATTATATTTTATGATATAAAAAATTTAAAACACAACCATGAGAGGCCAAATGTGTGCCTAGTCCACATAAAACCCAAGCACACCTAGGCCTAGCTATACCCATGTAGTGGTTTTTTTTTTTTTTAAAAATATATATGGAGGCCACATCCTCCATAACATCATCTAATAAGCTCAAAAACTAAAATATCAAATGAATAATTTTTTTTAGTCACATTTGACCTTTTTACTGCAAAATTAAAATTCAAACCATCTCTATTGAATATCCACAAATACATTGACTTAAAAATTAGCATTTTTTTTTAATCTATAAAGGTGGCTTATAGAAAATTCTATCCCTTTTTTTTAGTAACTTTTTCTTTTATCTCAACATTCAATAATTAAAATGCAATAAAAATAAAATTTATGATTAAAATATAAATATCCAAAACTATAAGAACCAAGTAAATAAAAACAAAATAAGGATGCAAATTTTATTTTTACGCACCAAAAGCATGATAACTTTTTTCATTGTGGATTTATTGCAGCAATCAACAACTTATTTATATATGCAACTATAATATATACAATATAATCAATAATAAAAGCATAATCCCTTTTAATTTCTATTTAACTAATGTGTATAAATAAAAATATAATAAAAATATTAAAATTAATTTCAATTAAAAAAATAGTTCAGAGTTTAAAATCCATTATATAAGAATGAAACTTGAATTAAACCACATATCTTTTAATAAACACTAAATACAATTGCTGATGATTATTATTATTTTTTGTCCAAATAACTTTATGCTAAAAAAAAAGAAAAAGGGATGAAATTAATTTTTTGCAAAATGTGAAGGACTAAATTATCCTTGTTTCAACACAAACACTTGAAACTAAAGGGATGAAAAATGAAGAATTCAAAATTTAGGCATCAAATTGAATATTTTTGAAAACTTCAAGGATAAATGATTTTTTTTTGTTTTTATTTTCTTAAATTATCAATATTTTCAAAATAATTCATTTGTGAATTTTATCCCAATTTATAATACAAAATTTCCTCAAGTTTCATCCCTTTTCAGGTTAAACAATATGTGATTATATACAAGACTTGTACTAGCAGTCCGGGTCCTTCACGCATAAAACCATACATTAATTTATTTAAAAATCCCAAATACTTTTCTAAAAAGTTTCTCCCCAAATTCATAAAAATTCTCCATATTTATCTATAGTTTATCAATTTTTATGTTACGAATTTACACTATATTCTTTTAAGTTTATCGGGTCATATTTTTCAGATTCATAAATATTTTTAATACAAAATTTTAACTGACTACATCATATTTTATTAATATAGGAATATTTTATTTTAAAGTCTCAAAATCTAAAGTCATCTTCTTAATTCAAATATGCAATTTACTCATTTAACATAGTATTTCCCTTATTAAGTTTTTTGAATTCTATCCGGTGGTTTACATATATAATTTTTAAAAAACTCGGCACATGCATAGCTTTCTTTTGTTTTTTATATCTTTGTTTTTTTTTTCAATATAATGGATAATTTTATTTTTATTTTTATTTTTATTTTTATTTTTATTTTTTTTTTTCGTTTTGGAGGAAGGGCTGTTAGGGCAAGGGCTTCAGTTAAATTAGCTTTCCCGTTCGGCTAAGCCGGAAAGAGTTATCTCACTGGCTGAACGAAATAAGGAGCAAAAGCCGGATCTTCGAACTTAAGAGCAGAGAAAACCTACTTCCTTCAGTACGGGAAAGAGTTGCTCTTTCTGCTTTAGGTGCAGCCAGTGACGGGCCTAAGCGCAGGAAGGGAGCAGGGGTAAGTTACCGACAGTCTCGATCCTCAAAGATCACCCCCGGTTAATTCAATCTAATTCTCACCTAACCTAAAGGAAAGCCCTTTTCAAGATCAAGAAGCCTTTTTCTCCAAAAGCATACACAGATACATACATCTTCCAAGGCAACTCTGTTATTCTAAGGTATGAATGAATACTTGCTTGCTCCTCCACTGTTATTGTTATTGGGTTTTCAATGTTTTGAGGGCGGTTTGTATCATTCTGTTTTTTTTTGTTTTGGGGTTTATTTTGTTTGGTTATGAAAATTTGTACAGCTTTGAAGCTTAAGTTCTTTCGAATAAATCCTGATATATACATCGAAAGAAACGATCTTTCATAGTTAAATATCAATCTGGAGTGTTTCTGCTTTGTATCCATTATTGCTCTTTCTGTTTTTGTTATCTTGGACTGATTTTATGTCATAATTATTCAGGTAACAGAGAAAAGATTTTGTTTTGTTTTGATGGAAGATCGTATCAGCGAATTGTCTGATGACATTCTGTCTTTCATTCTCTCCTTTTTGACAATGCGGGATGCTGTTAAAACAAGGTTACTTTCACATAGATGGAGGTATCTCTATCCAACGCTCTCCCATCTCCAGTTTGATGCTTTTACTCTGTTTGGAACCCACGGGGAAAGTAGTTCTAAGTTTATTGCAGTGTTGATCAAGTTTTGCTAGCTTGCAGAGGTCCAAAAATAGGCACTCTCAAGGTCCGCTTTGGCCTAGGCGATGACTATGCTTTCCATGTTGATAGGTGGGTTTCATTTTCCTCTGCAATGCTGGTTGAGAAAATTGCTTTTGACTTCTCATGCTCTCCTAAAAGTTGTGGAAGTTATAATTTTCCATGTCATATTCTTCCCACTGATAAAGCATCTCATTTGAAGCATCTGTGCCTTGTTTCCTGCACGCTGAGGCTTTCTCCTAAATTCACAAGCCAACTCAATCCTTTAAGAACTCTGGATTTGGATTGTGTACCCTTGGATCAAAGTAGCCTAGATATCATCACCTCTGCTTGTCCGAAACTTACGCTGTTGAGAATGATTGAATGTGGACTGCGTAAGATTGTGTGCATACATGGCCAACTCCTATGTCTGAAGACATTGATCATTCACGATTCTTTGATCAGTGTTGAGCTTAAGTCTATTAATCTTGAAATCTTCGAGTTTTTGGGTCTGCCACTAAAACTCACTTTTGTTGACGTTCCGCATCTGAAAAAAGCACTAGTACGGTCGCTTTTTATTTATCGGAGGACATCGCCAATATGCAACGCGCTTGCGAAGGATCTTCCTCAGCTTCAGTTTTTGTCTCTGATAGTAAAGGATGAGGTGCATCAAGGAAGGATTACACCATCGCAAGTTTTAATTCCTGCAACTTTTGTGTAACCTGTATTCTTTTATCTATAGGTGCTGCCCCTTCCTGCAACCAGTCCTAAATTCATCTCTCTTAAACAACTGGATCTGTTGATATGGCCGTTTATAGGTTCTGACCTCCTCACAGTTATCTACCTGTTGAATGCCTCTCCTCTTCTGGAAATCCTACAACTGAAGGTTGGTCTTTACGTTTTATTCTCAGGCTAAATGCTTATGTGATGCTGTTAGCAATGAATCTCCATCATTCTTGCTAAATGTTATTTTCTGTCACCTAGTTGAAAGGCAAATTCGATTTAATTCAACTTCACATGATATATAATACCATGAACAATATTGGACGCCTTAACTTTGTGGCAGATCGGTCATGAATGTGAGGGAAGAAGTAACGGAGAAAGAAGAGAATACTCAAGGCATACCCATTCACATTTGAAACAAGTTAAAATGGAAGGATTTCATGACAAATGGAATGCCATGGAGCTCGCAATATATTTGCTCGCAATATATTTGTAGTCTCAGATTCCACCTTGCAGATGGACCTAAGACAGAGGGTCAACAATTTATTGCAAAAGGAGAAAGGTAATTCAACGCCGGAACTGATCATCCTTTGATTGCCATACTTTATTTAAGGACAGTTTAATTTCTCTTTGATATTTTATATTGTGTTCTTATTGTACTGATGCGGACAAGAAAAAATTTTTAAGATGCCTTTCATTTTATTAGTTTTGTATGAAGTTTTCTTATTGTAAACTTGGCTATTAATTTGCCCGTGCCGGATGAAAAAAACTGAACATAGGTACCATGACAAATCCTGCAGTTTCATTTAAATTTCCCTCTTCACCTGCTTTGTGAAGTAGGGATGTGCCAGAGCAGCTTCTGCGGTGATTCTAGCATGAGGATCGAGAACCAGCATTTTCTGCAAAAACACACATCAAGTGAACATGATGTTGACAACAACAAATTTCATCATAAACTAATCTGAGCTATCTGATGCTGGTGCTGCAGCCTCTGCAGCACAGAAAACAGCAGAACCCAGAACAGGAACACGCAGAGATTAAACTCCCAAACACCAACAAATCACACCCCAAGAAAGCGGATAAATTCAAAGCATAAAAACAATCTAAATCAATTGGAAAATCTTGAATATACTTTGTTTCTCCTTGACATAAGATGCTCGTATAAATTTTAGATATGCTTGATTATATTTTTGTTTCATAACTTGGTTCTTTCATGGTCTAGAGATTTTCTATTCATAATAGACACAACTCTTTATTGTATTTGTACAGATCAGTATAGTGAGCCAAGAGCCTGCTCTTTTCAACTGCTCTATGGAGCAGAAAATAGCCTATTGGTGTGAGTGTAAAGGCAGTAGCATGGATATAGAAAATGCAGCGATAAGTTTTCTACCTCTTCTAACTTGCCACACAATTCCTCTAACTTTTAACTTTCAGCTTTTGCTAATGTAACATCGTCGATATTGCAGAAAATGACCAATGTACATGATTTCATATCATAATTTTCAGATAAATATCAAACTTTTATAGGAGAATGTGGGCTAAGACTTTCAGGTGGTCAAAAACAGAGTAGCAATTGCTAGAGCCGTATTGATGAACCCAAGGATCCTCCTCCTTGATAAAGCGACTAGTGCTTTGATTGCTGAAAGTGAATATCTAGTGCAGGTGAGTTTGCATGACAACCTAAACAGTCTTCGTTTGAGTTTCTTAGAATTTTTTTTCCAAAAACTTGATACCATTTATTCCTCACATTATTTTTTTTAGAAGTTATCTCATGGTGGAAATTTTGTTCTAGTTATAGCCCACATTGAAAATGATACCAAAATTTTTGTTGGCACATGACATTTGAAATGGAGAATTACAAAATTAAAATGGACGGTTGTCCATTAGGAGAAGGAGCCTATGAAATTGTTTATTTAGCTAATGACAAAGCTACTAATCAAGGGGTAGCTGTGAAAATGATTCCTCTTTTGCAGACTGAAATTACCAAAAGGTTGTCTAGTATTTGTTGTATGAAATAGAACATCCCAACATTGTTAGGTGTGCTGTTTTCTTTGATAAGAAAAGAGGTCTTGTCCTCTGATGACCCTTAATATATATACAAAGTTGATTCACAGGCAACAACGTGCCTTCTTTCATGATGGCAAGCTGTGCTTGGTGTTTGAGCTTTTCAGTTTCAATATGAGAGCTTTTGGG
Organism: Populus tomentosa; assembly: GCA_018804465.1. Taxonomy (NCBI): domain Eukaryota; kingdom Viridiplantae; phylum Streptophyta; class Magnoliopsida; order Malpighiales; family Salicaceae; genus Populus; species Populus tomentosa. The sequence continues at coordinate 9,422,628 of CM031999.1, read as the reverse complement.
GGCAGGATCACATAAATTCAAAGATCCAGACAAAGTAAGGGTAAAAAGATTATTTAACTTGCGTCGTGTTCTTAATTGAGAAAAATTTTGGTTGCTGCAGGAGCTTATGTGACAGATTCTTAGTGGTACATCATACTGCCACAACCTTGGAATTTGACATCATGATTTGAAATCAGAAAATGTGCTCATCTCTAGAGAAAAGCTGGTGCTCAGTGATTTTGGATAAGCTCGGGGTTTATTCACTTTAACACCACACTTAGCAAAATTCCGAGGCTGTGGTAGTACAAGGTACCACTAAGAATCTGTTGAATAAGCACCTGCAGCACCCAAAACTTTTCTCAATTAAGAACACAACGTAAGTTAAATAATCCTTTTACCTTTACTATGTCTGGATCTTCGAATCTCTGTGATTTTTCCTCCAAAAGGTCTTTCATACTGAAACTAAAGAGTTCAAACACCAAGCACAGGTTGTCATCATGGAAGAAGGCACACTATAACCTGTGAATCAACTTCGTATATATATTAAGGGTCATCGGAGGACAAAACCTCTTTTCTGAGTGGAGGAAACAACACACCTGACAATGTTTGGAAGTTCTATTTTATACAGCAAATATCTCTCTCCAGCCAACCTCTTTGTAATTTCAGCTTGCTAAAGAGAAATCATTTTCACAGCTACTGCTTGATTGGTAGCTCTGTCAGTAGCTGAATAAACAATTCCATAGGCTCCTTCTCTCAGTGGACAACTGTCCTTGTTAATTTCGTAATTCTCCATCCTACGAAAACAAAACATAATAAATTCACAAATCAAGTATGTGAAATAAACAATTATTGTGGTTACCGAGAAAATAACCCTTTTTCTGTGTCCTCACGGCCAGCAGAACCGTGAGGAAACAAAACATACTAATTTCTGTGTCCTTTTCAAATTTAGCAAGCCAATCACACGAATTATCAAACAATTATTTACTAAAACATACTAAATTCACAAATCAAGATTTCTGTATCCTTTGTTTGTCTGGCTACTAAATTGAACTCCAAAACTTTTTGCTTGTATAGAATGACTAGTAGATAATTAATTCTTCTAATATTTAGGTCTTTGATTTTGATTCTCTCTTTAGTTTGATTTTCCTAGCAACCAAACAGAGGCTAGAAAACTCACCTCTTTGAAGAAAGTTAAAACAAATCCTCTGGAGTTTGTTGCTGCCTTTGAGAGAGAATGAAACCAACAAACATATATATTGCGTGTTCCCCGATCTAAGCTAATGTAAAGATGACACGTGTGCTAAAAAGAAAACAAGAGAAGAGCGGGAATTTGTGGATTGGTGAAATGCCTTAACTTCCATAACAAGATTGAGCGGTTTCTTTTAGTTTGTGGATTGGTGAAATTTCTGCAGTGTTATTTTGTGTCTAACAAAGTGTATATATAGTTTGTTAAAACAAAACCCGTTTATAGTCACAAATTAGTCTCCGTTTCACGTTTTCTGTTTCTAATTAGCACCTCAGCTATAACAACTCTGGAAAGCTATGGTTCTTACTGCAATAAAACCTATTAAGTCTGGTTTTGAGGAGCCTCAAGATCAAAAATAAATGACCAGTACTATAGCATATTAAAAATAATCTAAAACTATATAATTTATTTATATTAAGTGTTTTATTATTTCGTAAACTAATTTACGTGTATAGATTTTTTATGAGGATGATTGTTAATAGGGGTGAGCAAAAAAATCGATAAACCGATTAAACCAGAAAAATCAGAAAAAAATAACCGAAAAAATTGAACCGAAAAAAAAACCGAATTAACTGATTAAAAAATCACAAAAAAATTTTGGTTTTTGTTCGGTTTCGGTTTCTAAAGTCCGAAACCGATTGAACTGAACCGAACCGGTTCAATTATACCAGCACTTAAAAAAAAAAGCAAGTATAAATAGAAAAAACCCTAGACCTAAACTAACTTTCAGCAGACGTCGCCCCCCTCCCCCCTCTCATCATCTTTTTACTGCCCCTTTTTCTCTCCCTCTCATCATCCCCCTCTCTTTTCTTTGCCTCTCATCATCTTCTCCTAGTCACCTTCCTTTTTTCTCTTCTTTTCTCTTTACTTCTCATCTCTCCCCGTAGCCCCCTCTCCCTTTTTTTTCTCCTTTTCTCTTTGCTTCTTATCTCTCCCCGTAGGCCCCTTCTCCCTTTCTCTCTATCTCTCATCTCTTTAAGTTCACCTCTGCATCAACATTTTATTTAATTAAACTCCATGGGCAGATGGACAAATAAAAAAAGAGATGGCTTTTTGATGATTAAGATTCTAACTCCATTTTAAGTTTATCTCTACATCTTGTGGGTTGTTGTTTTTTTTATTATTACGTTATAATTTGCTTGGAGTTTGTGGGCAGATTTGTTTTCTTGAACAACAGAAACCAAGATTTGCTTGTAATTTGTGGGCACTAGACATCGAGATTTGCTTGTAGTTTGTGGGCACTACGATTTGCTTTTGGTTTTACCGATTTTTGAACAACGAACCGACCGATTTCGGTTTTAAAATTTTAAAATTAATAATATCGGTTTGGTTAACTTTTTTATATAAAAACCGAACTGAACCGAAAATGATCACCCCTAATTGTTAAGTTAAAAAACTACGTAGAAAATCGGTTAAATAGCATGATAAAATAAACACACATTAAAACAATTAAAAAATAATTAATTAAGAAATAATAACGGAAAAGATTTTCCTCTTAATTAAGTTAAAAATATACCTCTCACAATAAGTAATTTTTTTGCAATTGAAAACACAGGTATCGTGGCTTGTTTTGATTTCAAAGCAAGATATGTATTAATCAAACATTTCTTTAAAGGAAAAGCAGCTACAAACACGGAAACACCACACAAATTAAACACTTGGTCATTTTGAATCCTATACTAAATTCACGGGCAAATTGACCCATACGCAAACAATACAGAATTCATGGTGTTGATTCTGCTTTCTATATTTTGGACAAAAAGCAGAAGTAACACCAAACAGAAGTTGATCAATTACAAACCTGCTAGGGAATACAATAGCTTTTGTTTTTAGATTTTTTTAAATAATATATTAATTTAAAAAATATTAAATTTATATTTTTAATTATTTTTGATCATTTTCATATGTTATTGTTAAAATTTAAAAAAAATCTCAAAAAAATATGTTAAAATATTTTTTTGAAACAATATTTGTCACGATCTGAATCCCGGATCCATAACCGGCACATAGACAAGGTTCCCCTCTAAGGTTCCAAACCTATGCGAACCCAAACTTATAACAATCTTATCCTTTAAACAACTCAATCAGAGTTCAACACAGCATTAACAACAAAACTAATTTCATAATATAATGTAATTGTCTTAATACAAGAGTGAATATAAATTCATAGTTTTGGAGCACTAACTTGACATAAAAGGAAGGTACAAATTACAACAAAAAAGCAGGTTCAGAAGATTCAACAAAAGTGACCTGCTATCAAGTTATAAGCCTGAAAAGGATAAATAATGAGAGGGTGAGTTCAACAACTCAGTGAGTAGATAATATTCAATATACACACACGAGATAATATAACAATGGGAATATATATAATTATGGCTCTAGGTTCTTATATGAAGGTTTCTCAAATAAGTCATAACAAAAAGATCATATTGTAAAGTTCGTCAGAAAATCAAAATGCAATGAGCATGAGGCTCCGTACTGTGGGATGATCAGTCCACACAGGTTGGTGACTCCCCCGACAACTAGGGTTCAGATACGATGTGCACAAAGACTAACACTACCCTGATAGCATGGGTATTCTGACTAACATACCATAAGTTCATAATCATAATCTAACAAACATATTCATATCTCAAAGCTCAACTCATGACATCAATCAAATGAGGAGCTATCAATTCAGAAGTCAATTCAAAATATATGTTGGTTCATATCAAGAATTCAGATTCAATAATTGATTATGCTTTATCATAACAAGGATAATAATATATATATATATATATATATATATATATATATATATATATATATATATTTTGTCAAGAAGCATGATCCAATTCATATTAATTAATCAAATATTTATAATATTTCTCATGCATATGGAAAATTATCCACTCACATGACTCAAAAGCAAACAGAAGTCAAAAGCAGACATCGAAGAAAATCCTACTGACGTCTCGCCGGTAGAATATCAGGATTATCTGAATACAAAGGAGACATATTCAAGAATGACTTGAAAGAACATTTAACCTATTTAATACACTTAACTAAGGGTGTATTCCGTAACCCTATATGTTTTTAAACTAACTAGTCAATTTTCTCAAAAACCCAAATTCTAACGGTTTTCCCGAAATCTAATCTATAATATAAACAACTAATAAAATTGGTAATAATTCACTAAGTAACCCTTAATTATTCATCAAACTAATCTGAAAAAGCTAATATTATATCTAGGGACTAATCTGGAATTTATCATATTTTTAGGGTCAAATTGTAATTTTTATCTAATTGGAGGACCAAATTGAAATTTATCATAAATCCATGAATATATTGAAATTCTGCCCATAATTAATCCTCAATTCTGTCCAGGATTTATCATTATGCTCCAGGGATCATTCTGGAATTTTACCAAATTTTTAGGGTCAAATCGTACTTTTTGTCAAATTGGAGGACTAAATTGAAAGTGTTAAATTCTCTTATTTATACAGTAGTTCAGTCCATAATTCATATGTTATTCTGTTCAGAATATCGGAATATGCTCTAGGAACCAATTTGTAATTTTTCAAAGTTCAGGGACTAAACTATAATTTTCACAAATTGAGGGACCAAATTGAATTTTTATCATCTTCAACCTCAAACTCAGAATTTCAACAGATCACTTACTGTTATCCGCTGATTTCTAACACAATTTCACCATTCAAACAAAACCATAACTCAAAATCATCATTTTTATCTACAATCTCTCAAATTCAACTTAATAATCAATTACCCACAACAATCAACCCCTAACCTTCAATTTAATTCATCAATTAAACCCAAAACACAAACTTCATAACCCTAACATTTATCAAAACCGAAATTAAAGCTTAATTAACACATAATTATACATTTAACAACTTAAATCTTACCTTTAAACTTATTTCCTCCAACTCCTTTCCTTTTTTCCTTTATTTTCCCCTCTTTTCTCTTCTTCTTCTTTCTCCTTTCTCTCTCCTGCCAATTCTGCTCTCTAATTTCAGATCTTTTTTTTTTTACTTATTTATATTTATCAAGTTTTGCTGAATTACCAATATACCTCTCATTCATTTATACCCATACTTTAAGCCTTTAAGGGCTTTATTGTATTTTCTAATTCATTAATTCAAAACATTACAATCTCCCCACCTTATAAAAGTTTCGTCCTCGAAACTTAATAGAAAAGATTGAAAACTTACCGATATTATCGAAAAGATGAGGATACTCTTCATGCATCTTATCCTTGAGTTTCCATATACGCACAAAATAAGGTGAGGAGTATCCTCATCTTTTCGATAATATCGGTAAGTTTTCAATCTTTTCTATTAAGTTTCGAGGATGAAACTTTTATAAAGTGGGGAGATTGTAATGTTTTGAATTAATGAATTAGAAAATACAATAAAGACTTTAAAGGCTTAAAGTATGGGTATAAATGAATGAGGGGTATATTGGTAATTCAACAAAAACTTGATAAATATAAATAAGAAGTAAAAAAAAAAAGAAAAAAAAAGAGAGATCTGATTTTGAGAGAAAGAGAATCGGCAGGAGAGAGAAGGAGAAAGAAGAAGAAGAGAAAAGAGGGGAAAATAAGGGAAAAAGGAAAGGAGTTGGAGGAAATAAGTTTAAATATAAGATTTAAGTTGTTAAATGTATAATTATGTGTTAATAAGTTTTAATTTCGGTTTTGATTAATTTTAGATTATGAAGTTTGTGTTTTGGGTTTAATTGATGAATTAAATTGAAGGTTAGGGGTTGATTGTTGTAGGTAATTGATTGTTAAGTTGATTATAGAAGATTGTGATGATTTTGAGTTATAGTTTTGTTTGAATGGTGAAATTGTGTTAGAAATTAGGGGATAACAGTAGGTGATCTGTTGAAATTCTGGGTTTGAGGTTGAAGATGACGAAAATTCAATTTGGCCCCTCAATTTATAAAAATTACAGTTTAGTCCTCGAACTTTGGAAAATTACAATTCGGTCCCTGGAGCATATTCTAAGATTCTGAACAAAATAACATATGAATTATGGACAGAATTACTGTATAGATAAGAGAATTTAACACTTTCAATTTAGTCCTCCAATTTGACAAAAAGTACGATTTGACCCTAAAAATTTGGTAAAATTCCAGAATGATTCCTGAAGCATAAAGATATATCCTGGACAGAATTGAGGATTAATTATGGTCAGAATTTCAGTATATTCATGGATTTATGATAAATTTCAGTTTGGTCCTCTAATTAGACAAATTACAATTTGGCCCTAAAAATATGATAAATTCCAGATTAGTCCCTAGCTGTAATATTAACTTTTTCAGATTAGTTTGATGAATAATTAAGGGTTACTTAGTGAATTATTACCAATTTTATTAGTTTTTTTTTGTTATAGATTAGATTTCAGGAAAACCGTTAGATTTTGGGTTTTTGATAAAATTGACTAGTTAGTTTAAAAACATATAGGATTATGGAATACACTCTTAGTTAAGTGTATTAAATAGGTTAAATGTTCTTTCGAGTCATTCTTGAATATGTCTCCTTTGTATTAAGATAATCCTGATATTCTACTGGCGGGACATCAGTAGGATTTTCTTTGATGTTTGCTTTTGACTTCTGTTTGGTTTTGAGTCAGGTGAGTGGATAATTTTTCATATGCATGAGAAATATTATAAATATTTGATTTGTTAATATGAATTGAATCATGCTTCTTGATAATATATATATATATATATATTTATTTATTTATTTATATATATTGATTATTATCCTTGTTATGATAAAGCATAATCAATTATTGAATCTGAATTCTTGATATGAACCAACATATATTTTGAATTGACTTCTGAATTGATGGCTCCTCATTTGATTGATGTCATGAGTTGAGCTTTGAGATATGAATATGTTTGTTAGATTATGATTATGAACCTATGGTATGTTAGTTAGAATACCCATGCTAACAGGGTAGTGTTAGTCTTTATGTACATCGTATCTGAACCCTAGTTGGTCGGGAGAGTCACCAACTTGTGTGGACTGATCATCCCACAGTACGGAGCCTCATACTTATTGCATTTTGATTTTCTGACAAACTTTACCATATGATCTTCTTGTTATGACATATTTGAGAAACCTTCATATAAGAACCTAGAGCCATATATATATATATATTCTCATTGTTATATTACTCGTGTGTGTATATTGAACATTATCTACTCACTGAGTTGTTGAACTCACCCTCTCATTATTTATCATTTTCAGGCTTATAGCTTGATAGCAGGTCACTTTTGTCGAACTTCTGAACCTGCTTTTTGGTTATAATTTGTACCTTCCTTTTTTGTCAAGTTAGTGCTCCAAAACTATGAAATTATATTAACTCTTGTATTAAGACAATTACATTATATTATGAAGTTAGTTTGTTGTTGATGCTGCGTCAAACTCTGATTGAGTTGTTTAAAGGATTGTATGTAAGTTTGGGTTCGCATAGGTTTGAAACCTTAGAGGGGAACCTTGCCTATGTGCCGGTTATGGATCCGGGTTCGGGTCGTGACAAGCTTGGTATCAGATTTAGGTTAAAGAAACAATAATATAATTAATTTCATAATAAGTGGAGCATTAGGATCTATATCGTCTTGTTTGTTGTTTTTGAAATTTTAAATTCTCATCAAGCATGTCTTCTTCCTTGTGATAGATATGCTTTCCTATAGTTCTGTGATAATTATCATGCTATTATTCTAGCATGACTTAAGTGCTCTCTTTTATTTTAGGAAATGCCGAGGAATAGATGAACAACTGATACTATTAGGGTAGATGATGATGTCCCTATTATGCAGTTGAGAACTGCAAGGCAGAGAAAGAGGCGTGGTGCACCCATGCCTCAACATGTTGAGGAGGTAGCTCCACCAATGGAGGAAGAGCCTCAGGAGATAGAAGAGGAGGATATGGTTGATGAAACAGGTGTGGGGGTAGTTGACCCTGAGCCTGTTACAGAGGTTTAACAACTTAGCTAGGTTGTGCGGACTTGGATAGAGTTTACTATGGAGAGAGACAGAATGAGGGATAGAGATGTACCTTCGACATCCCACACTGTTCAGGGAGTTAATGTGCCATTGAATGACTTTATGAAGTTGGCACCTCCTATTTTTACTGGGATGGACAGTTCAGAGGATCCTCAGAGGTTCCTAGATGACATTTGGCGACGATGTGAAGCTTTGGGATGTATAGACGATCGAGCTGTGAGTTTGGCATCGTTCAGGTTGGAAGGAGATGTGACAATCTCTTGGTTTAAGTCTAGGAAAAGAGCAAAACCAGTAGAGGCTCAGTGGACATGGAAGGAGTTTAGCTCCATATTCTTAGACAGGTTTCTCCCTCAGAGCGTCAGGGATGCTCGACTTTATGAGTTTGAGAGGCTATCGCAGGGGAGCATGACAGTGGATGAGTATGATCTGAAGTTCACTCAGCTATCTAGGTATGCAGAACATCTTCTACCCACTGAGGAGTGTAGGGTTAAGAGATTCATTACAGGACTCAAATCCTCTATGTATATGGTGATGGTGCCACAAGTGTTTCCATCCTATTCCTTAGCTGTTGATAGCGCCAGGTTGCTAGAGGCGCGTGAAATAGAGGACATGACTGCTGGCCAGTCTAAGAGGCCTAGAGAAGAGGGTCAGTCTTTTAGGCAACAGGGATTAAGTGCAGGTCCGTCTAGGGGATGAAGTGGCCGTCAGGGCTCATAGGTTCAAAGGAGGTTTAGACATAGACCGTCAGTTAGTGGCTCAAGCGGTTAGAGTGGCAGTAGTGGTAACCAGAGTTTAGTTCAAACTGCACCTCGTAGTTCATTTATTTCACCTGTGGATAGTTCTTCATGTCTGTACTGTGGAGGAGGTCATACCAGTGCAGAGTGCTACAAAAGAACTGGGGCTTGTTTTAGTTGTGGTCAGATAGGTCATAAGATTAGAGAGTGCCCGTGGAGATAGTTGTCCACTTCAGGGTTATCTACTTTAGTCCAGCATCCTATTCAGGCACCATCGAAGAGCCAGTTTGTGGCTTATGGGGTAGAGGTTTTGGTGGCCATGGTTAGAGAGGTCAGGGTGCAGGTGATAGAGGTCAGATACAACACGGTCAAGGGCATGCCAGAGTTTTTGCCTTGACTCAGCAGGATGCTCAGGCATCCAATACAGTTGTTTCAGGTATTCTTCCTGTGTGCTCTTTTGAAGCAAAAGTTTTGTTTGATACGGGTGTAACTCATTCATTTGTGTCTCCATATTTTGCCATGAGGTTAGATAAACAACCAACCTTGTTAAAATCCCTCATTTCAGTCTCCACTCCCTTAGATGAGTTAATATTAATGAAGTATATGTATCTAGATTGTGAAATAGAGATTGGAGATAAGATCTTTATGAGAGACTTAAATGTCCTAGACATGGTTGATTTTGATGTGATTTTAGGAATGGATTGGTTAGAAAAGCATAGGGCTTCAATAGATTGTTGGGGTAAGAAAATAATGTTTGATCTAGATGAAGAAGTTAGGTTGATATTTCAAGGAGATAAGATTGGGTCTCCATCAATTATGTTGTCGGCTATCTCGAGGAAAATGGCCCGAAAAGGGGTACAGTGCTACCTAGCATATATAGTGGATGTAGAGAAAGAAGTTCCCCAATTAGATGAAGTCCCTATAGTTAGGGAGTTTATTGATGTCTTTCCTGATGACTTACCTGGATTGCCTCCATATAGAAAGATTGAGTTTTGTATTGATTTGGTTTCGGGTACCGAACCAATATCAATGGCATCATATAGAATGGCGCCAACAGAATTGAGGGAGCTAAAGGAGCAACTGCAGGATTTGTTGGATAAAAAGTTTATCCGACCAAGTGTGTCCCCTTGGGGAGCCCCGGTGTTGTTTGTGAAGAAGAAAGATGGGTCATTGAGGTTGTGTATAGATTATAGGCATTTGAATCGGGTGACAGTTTGAAATAGATACCCACTCCCTCGCATAGATGATTTGTTTGACTAATTGCAGGGAGCTCAATTCTTTTCTAAGATCGATCTTCGATCTGGGTATCATCAGTTGAGGATTAGGGAGACAGACATTTGAAAGACAACTTTTAGAACTCGGTATGGTCATTATGAGTTCTTAGTGATGTCTTTTGGGTTGATAAATGCACCAGCAGCTTTTATGGACTTGATGAATAGAGTGTTTGGCCAATTTATTGATCGATTTGTGATAGTTTTTATTGACGATATTTTGGTGTATTTGAGGTCTAGAGAGAAGCATGAGCAACATTTGAGAATGGTGCTTCAAACTCTGCGAGATCATCAGTTGTATGGCAAGTTCTCAAAGAGTGAGTTTTGGTTGGAGAGTGTAGCATTTCTTGGGTATGTAGTGTCAAGAAATGGGATTGAGGTTGATCCTCAAAAGATTGAAGCAGTTAAGTAGTGGCTTAGGCCTACTTCGGTGATAGAGATTAGAAGTTTCTTAGGTTTGGTCGGCTACTATCGGAGGTTTGTGGAGAACTTTTCTCGGATTTCTGCACCATTGACTAAGTTAACGCAGAAAAATGTTAAGTTTCAGTGGTCTGAAGCTTGTGAGAAAAGTTTCCTAGAGTTGAAGGAGAGATTGACTATAGCGCCTATTCTAGCAGTACCATCAGGTTCTGGTGGTTACACGGTGTATTGTGATGCTTCGAGGGTGGGGTTAGGATGTGTTCTAATGCAGCATGGCAGTGTTATTGCCTATGCTTCACGACAGCTGAAGAAGCATGAATAGAACTATCCTACACATGATTTAGAGATGGCAGCTGTGATTTTTGCTTTGAAGATTTGGAGGCACTACTTGTATGGTGAAACTTGTGAGATTTTTACAGATCACAAGAGTTTGAAATACATCTTTCAGCAGAGGGATCTAAACCTGAGGCAGAGGAGATGGATGGAACTGCTGAAGGATTATGATTGTACCATACAATACCACCCTAGTATGGCAAATGTAGTTGCCGATGCTTTGAGTAGAAAATCATCAGGGAGCTTAGCTCATATTCAGGAGGTACGAAGACCTCTGATTAGGGAGCTACATGAATTAGTGGATGAAGGAGTTAGATTTGATCTTAGTGAAGTTGGAGCAATGATTGCTCATTTTCAGGTTAAGTTAGATTTGTTTGATAAGATAAAAGCAGCTCAGAAGAAAGATGATTTACTACTCAGGATTAGAAATGAGGTTGAGCAGGGTAAGGCTGCAGGTTTTGTGATTGGTGATGATGATGTGCTGAGATATAGGGATAGGCTTTGTGTACCTGATGTTGATGATCTAAGGAGAGAATTGATGATAGAGGCACATCAGACAGTTTACACAATGCATCCAGGTTCCACCAAGATGTATAAAGACCTTAAGGTGTGTTATTGGTGGAATAGGATGAAGGCTGATGTAGTAGATTTTGTTTCTAGGTGTTTGACCTGTCAAAGGGTAAAGGGTGAACACCAGAAACCTCCTAGATTGTTGCAACCATTGTTGATTCCAGAATGGAAGTGGGAAAGGATCGCAATGGACTTTGTGATAGGATTGCCTAGTAGTCAGGAGGGTTATGATTTGATATGGGTTATTGTTGATAGGTTGACAAAATCAACCCATTTTCTGCCAGTTAAGATTACTTATGGATATGCAAAGTTGGCTGAATTGTTTATTAGTGAGATTGTACGATTGCATGAAGTGCCAATCTCGATAGTGTCTGATAGAGGTCCACAGTTTACATTGCGGTTTTGGGTGAAATTCCAAGAGGCTATGGGTACTAAAGTGTAGTTGAGTACAACTTTTCACCTTAGACAGATGGTAAGTCTGAGAGGACTATTCAGATCTTGGAGGATATGTTAAGGGCTTGTGTTATGGATTTTGGAGTTAGTTGGAGTAAGTTCCTACCATTAGTGGAATTTGCTTACAACAACAATTATCAGGCTAGCATAGAGATGGCACCTTATGAGGCTTTGTATGGTTGGAAGTGTAGATCACTGGTTTGTTGGTTTGAGGTTGGTGAGAAGAGGCTAATGGGACCGGAGTTGATTCAGATTACCTCAGAGAAGATAAAGGTAATTAGAAAGAAGCTTCAAACAGCTCAGAGTAGACAGAAAAGTTACGTGGATAGAAGAAGGCGTGACTTAGAGTTTTCAGTGGGTGATTGTGTGTTCTTAAAAGTATCACCGATAAAAGGAGTATTTAGGTTTGGGAAGAAAGACAAATTGAGTCCTCGATTCATTGGACCATATGAGATTCTGGAGAGAGTTGGGGCAGTTGCTTATAGGTTAGCATTACCACCAAACTTGTCTGCTATTCATCCGGTATTTCATGTTTCTATACTAAGGAAGTATATGTCAGATTCATCACATGTATTAGAGGTTCATCCCATTGACTTGAGGGATGATATGGTTTATGAGGTACAACTGAAAGCTATAGTCGACCGACAAGTGAGGAAGCTTAGGTTGAAGGATATAGCTTCAGTGAAAGTGAAATGGAAAGGCCATTCACGTGAGGAAGCGACATGGGAGCTCGAGGATAAGATGCGTGAGGAGTATCCTCATCTTTTCAATAATCTCGGTAAGTATTCAATCTTTTCTATTAAGTTTCGAGGACGAAACTTTTATAAGGTGGGGAGATTGTAATGTTTTGAATTAATGAATTAGAAAATACAATAAAGACCTTAAAGGCTTAAAGTATGAGTATAAGTGAATGAGAGGTATATTGGTAATTCAACAAAAACTTGATAAATATAAATAAGAAGTAATAAAAAAGAAAAAAAAAGAGGGATCTGATTTTGAGAGAAAGAGAATCGGCAGGAGAGAGAAGAAGAAAGAAGAAGAAGAGAAAAGAGGGGAAAATAAGGGAAAAAAGAAAGGAGTTGGAGGAAATAAGTTTAAAAGTAAGATTTAAGTTGTTAAATATATAATTATGTGTTAATAAGCTTTAATTTCGGTTTTGATTAATTTTAGAGTTATGAAGTTTATGTTTGGGGTTTAATTGATGAATTAAATTGAAGGTTAGGGGTTGATTGTTGTGGGTAATTGATTATTAAGTTGATTATGGAAGATTGTGATGATTTTGAGTTATAGCTTTGTTTGAATGGTGAAATTGTATTAGAAATCAGGGGATAACAGTAGGTGATCTGTTGAAATTCTGGGTTTGAGGTTGAAGATGATGAAAATTCAATTTGGCCCCTCAATTTACGAAAATTATAGTTTAGTCCCCGAACTTTGGAAAATTACAAATTGGTCCCTGGAGCATATTCCGAGATTCTGAACAGAATAACATATGAATTATGGACAGAATTACTGTATAGATAAGAGAATTTAACACTTTCAATTTAGTCCTCCAATTTGACAAAAAGTACGATTTGACCCTAAAAATTTGATAAAATTCCAGAATGATCCCTGAAGCATAATGATATATCCTGGACAGAATTGAGGATTAATTATGGTCAGAATTTCAGTATATTCATGGATTTATGATAAATTTCAGTTTGGTCCTCCAATTAGACAAAAATTACAATTTGGCCCTAAAAATATGATAAATTCCAGATTAGTCCCTAGCTGTAATATTAGCTTTTTCAGATTAGTTTGATGAATAATTAAGGGTTACTTAGTGAATTATTACCAATTTTATTAGTTTTTTTTATTATAGATTAGATTTTAGGAAAACCGTTAGATTTTGAGTTTTTGATAAAATTGACTAGTTAGTTTAAAAACATATAGGATTATGGAATACATCCTTAGTTAAGTGTATTAAATAGGTTAAATGTTCTTTCGAGTCATTCTTGAATATGTCTCCTTTGTGTTCAGATAATCCTGATATTTTACCGGCAGGACGTCAGTAAGATTTTCTTAGGTGTCTGCTTTTGACTTCTGTTTGCTTTTGAGTCAGGTGAGTGAATAATTTTTCATATGCATGAGAAATATTATAAATATTTGATTTGTTAATATGAATTGGATCATGCTTCTTGATAATATATATATTGATTATTATCCTTGTTATGATAAAGCATGATCAATTATTGAATCTGAATTCTTGATATGAACCAACATATATTTTGAATTGACTTCTGAATTGATAGCTCCTCATTTGATTGATGTCATGAGTTGAGCTTTGAGATATGAATATGTTTGTTAGATTATGATTATGAACCTATGGTATGTCAGTTAGAATACCCATGCTAACAGGGTAGTGTTAGTCTTTATGCACATCGTATCTGAACCCTAGTTGGTCGGGGGAGTCACTAACCTGTGTTGACTGATCATCCCACAGTACGGAGCCTCATGCTCATTGCATTTTGATTTTCTGACGAACTTTACCCTATGATCTTCTTGTTATGACTTATTTGAGAAACCTTCAAAATCAATATTTCCAAGCACACCCCTGAAGATAACTATTAAAGTAAAATCTTACGAGAGCGTGAAATTGAGTTTATCTCTGTGTGGAGCGTGGAATGAAAGAGCGTATTCCCTGCTTTCTTCATTATTATCTTGCAACCCTTTTTAACTGTTTGTACTCTTTGGAAAGATAGCAACAGGAAGGAAACACTCATGCATGACCCCTTTTACTTGCTTGTTTCTGCTGTCTGTATGAGTATATATAGTGAGGAGGCTCTCGGCTAACCCGAGTCCGTCCAGAATGCCATGAACCGGAATATGGTGAGATTAAAACTAAATGCACGAGCTTAATCTGAAAAGATTTAACTTTGTTATTCTTGAAATCTGCAACAACATATTTAATTTTAGTTTTATAACTTATAGTTCATTGGCATGAGAGGTTGAAGTGCAAATAGGCTTAATTAATAGCCCGACAGGATTTGAGATTTCATTTCACTTCTTTAAAAGAAATGGATTTGAACCAAATCTCCTATTACAAACAAGTGTAAACCAGATGACTGTAATTGCCTACTAGAAGATGTAACTAATACACTCTAAACCAAAATTGCAATGCGATTATACAAAATGGCAAGTGAATTTAAAGCTAACCAAAACATAATTAAAATGCCACCATATCAAAATTAAAAATTTTGGGTCACAAGATTCTCTAGACTATTTCACAACCAGATGCTAGTAAGATGATAACCCGGTTAAATCACCCGGGTAAAGTTAACGAAGACATTCAAAACAGCCATTGACCTCTCCATTTTAGTGTACCAAGCATTCCCAACAGTGACCAAATTTGATAATCTAGAGTCGGCTAATGAAGTGTTACAAACAGTAAAGACAGTGACAAAGGAGACGCTTTCTCCAGCATTCGAGGAGCTCCGCGTATGGGTCTTGTTCAGCGCTTTCGTGCCTGCTCCGCCATATGGAAAACGTAATAAATTACACATTGTATCTACAAAAAAAAAAAAACTTTGGGAAATTAAGAGGAGATTAAATTAAATTAAATTGTAAGAACCTTGACATTGCAAGCGATTAGGCAAGCCATGACCGGCAGCAGGCCCAAGAACTAAATGATCGAATTTCGTGTTCATTTTCTTCGGCAGGGGTTGTGCAGCTGGGTTCTGATGCAATTCTAGAACTGAAAAGGAGAGAAAAGGAATGATAGTATCATTCATTTTGAATTTTGTTTTCAACGTTATATAAACTACAAGGAAATTTATTGAGAGGATAATCACCGTAGAAAAGATTAAGAAGGATGAAGAGAAAAGGCAAGAAAATCACTAGAGAACGTCGCCATCCATTCCATGATGATGGTCTCATCGCTAACCAATCTTTTCTACCCATTATTTTATTTTAATCTGGAAAAACCAAAAACACAGAATCAAGAGTGTTGAATCTCCAGTGAGATCTTGTAAAGCAAAATTTTGCTTCTTCTTCTGCGAAATAGCTGGTTTGATTTCAGCCAGATCTGGATTTGAAGGGCTTTGCGTTTTAACTACGATCAAAGAAAAGTGTGAGTGTGAGTGTAAATTTTCCTCTTCACCTGCTTTGTGAAGTAGGGATGTGCCAGAGCACCTTCTGCGGTGATTCTAGCATGAGGATCGAGAACCAGCATTTTCTGCAAAAACACACACCAATTACCTCTCATAATGTAGTACACATTATCGCTGATGTCATTAACAATAAAAACAATAATACATTGTATAATTTAATTATCATTGTAATTCTAACATAACTTTCACATCATTATCTTAAAATTTATCTGTAGAAATTTCTATATAAAAAATCCAAAAATCCAAAATTTTTTTTTTTCTACTAGCACTTCAAACATTAATTTTCTATTACACTTAACAAATCAATACCAAACGTACATATATTTTTATTCCTACAGCCATTTTCATAACATGGATTCTATGTTATCACTCATATTTCTCCATAATTTACTTATTCCTTACATCTTACTCCCGCTCTAACTATATAATCCTCATATAACTTAATCTTTAATTTCTTTCTTTCTATTTTCCCGTCACTCACTAACCATCATTCATTGGTGTTCATCGTCGTAAATGATTTCTCTACATTTTTTATTCAAATCTCCTGTACTTAACATTGCTAAAACATTTACATTTAACACAACATATAATGCCATTTGCTAACGCCAACTAACAACCCATCCACCTATATTTTTATAATATAAAAAATACCATTTACGTTACCATATACAAGATTCCTTATATTAATTTAATTTCTTAAGAATTCTTCTACAGTAAACTTTATTTTTTCTCCTTTAATCTTTATTCCAATATTCATCATAATTAACATTATTATAATTCTTTACATTTTCATCACACCAATATCAACATGCTTTCCTCATTTTCATCTCAAAAACCCAAGCTTAAGGCACACTAATAATTCACTATAACTTAATACAACAAAAGTTTTTATCTTAGGTCATCATCCACACATTTACACACATCAATTATATCCAAATAACAACAATTACATCAACTAAACAAATCCTGAATTTGTTCTATACTTGGCTGGCTAAATAGCTCTCAATTTCACCATGATTTATTTAAAATCCTTTCATGATATTACATCCATTACAACCTTCTACAACCTAATGTATTCAATTCTAAGCAAAATCACATTTTTCAACAAAATTTCACCAAGAATCCCAACTTAAAAATTCCTAACTTACTCAAAATTACTTAAATCCTACTAAAACTTGTATAAATGAGTTCTAGTCACCTTCCCAATTATTAATTTGAGCTTTGAAATGTAACTAGTCAAATTTTTCCCAAACTTCCTTCTTGTTCCTTCTCTTTCATTGTTTTTCCTCTTTATCATTACTCCCTCTCTCTAGATGCTTTCTAAGTATGGTGTTTGGGTGTTTTGATCATTAACTCACAACTTGATTAAATCAAACTTCCATAAGATTTATCCTAAATAAAAATATGAGAGAATGAAGAAGGAAAAGATGAATAGGCTATGTTTTTTCTTCCCTTTTGTTTCACTTCTGAATGCTAGCCTTTATAGGAAAAGAGAAGAAGAATTTGGTCAAATGAAGAAAATGCGCTTAATGAGTTTATGGGTCATTTTTCCGTATTATTCGACTGCTAATATTTTGGTAAAGGCTTCACGATCTTCTATTAACATGATATTTGAACCCAAAATAGAAAAATATATCAGGAGATGCCTTATAAAATTTTAGCCTGATCTAATGATTGGATTGATAGTTATGTCTGATAGCGTAAAACTAGACAATAAGTAATTTTTACACTAATTCATGATTTGTTTTTTGTTTTTATTTTCTTAAATAATCAATATTTCCAAAATAATTCATTTGTGAATTTTATCTCAATTTATAATACAAAATTTCCTCAAGTTTCATCCCTTTACGGATTAAAAAAAATATATGATTATATATAAAGCTTATACTAGCAGTCCAGGTCATTCACGTATAAAAACATATATTAATTTATTTAAAAAATTCCAAATACTTTTCTAAATATTTTCTCCCTAAATTCATAAAAAAATCTCCATATTTATCTATAGTTTATCAATTTTCAGGTTACAAGTTTACATTATAACCTTTTATGTTTGTCGGGAAATATTTTATAAATTCAAAAATATTTTTAATACAGAGTTTAAACTGACTGCATTGAATTTTATTAAATTATATTCCAAAACATTTCTTTCCCTTTTTATATATTTCTTTTGGTTTTATCTGCTTTTCTCTATTTCTTTTTATTTTCCCACTATTTTTTGACATTTCTATTTTTAAATTAACATATGAACAAATTATTTCAAATTCCTAAGATCTAAAGTCACCTTCTAAATTCAAATATGCATTTTACTCATTTAATTAAGCTTTTTGAATTTTATCCAAGAGTTTACATATATAATTTTTAAAAAACTTGACACATGGCTTTCTTTTTTTTCTTTTTTTTTAAATGGTTGTCTGACACCTCATCCACCATAATATTTCTTTTAATATAACGGATAATGTGTCAATCACCTGGAAGATGACTTATCATCCACCTTGGTACACATCATGTCATCTTCTAGTTCAAATTTTGACAAACTCTATTGACTTAAAAGCTAGGGTCTGGGTCTAAGTTTTTTGGACCTCAAAAACATAAATTTCAACTTGTTTTAATAAAAATAATGAAAAAGCACCTCAAAAAACAGCATAGAGCATTTATGTAGCAATTTTCAACCTAAAAACACCTTTTAATCAGTTTAAACATTGTAAATAAAGTTGAATCAAAACAAAATTCATGAATCTCAATTTTATTTTATTTTACACATTTGAAGATCAAAATTACCTTCACTAAACTTCCATCTGTAAAACGAATCCATTGACACTAAGATTAACCTTTTTATGAGTGAAATGTGGCTAACTAAATACTTTCTCTTTCCTTTATCTTTAATAATAACTTTCTATCTTATTTCTCAACGTTTAAGGACTTTAATACAACAAAAATAAAATTTTAAACCATCATAGAAACCTAAAATAACAAAGATCAAATATGAAAAAAAATTAAAACTTAAGGGACTAAATTGATGTTTTTTGTGCCTTTTAAACAACGCAAATGAAAAAGTCTATGGATTTTTATGTTATTTTGGTCTCTCATCTTTCAATTCTATTTTGAAAAATCAATCTTTAATTTAACACTAGAATATTCCATGCCACATTGAATATACTAGGGCATGTAAATCCAAACCAACCCCAACTTATAAAACCATGCCATCATAACTTATAAAGATAAAATCAAAACGAAGTAAAGTTCAATGACCAAAAAATCAGTATCCAAAACATCAATCTACACATTGCTTAAATATGTTTGAATGGCTAGATCCCCTAAAACTTCCTCTTGATTTCTCATGCATATAAAGAAATGCATTAAAATCCCAAACTAAACATTATGGTTCCCATGATTGTACTAGCCAAAGATCCTGACTCCTTATAGGACTAATATACACAACTGTAAACAAAAAGTTTCATCCTTCACAGTTAAACCTTCATGTGGATAAATTATCTATGATTCTCGAGAATAAACAAATTGACAATATCTTCTTTAAGAATCCATATACCCCCACCTAATCCATTAGCTTCAAATATTTGAGATCATGAGAAACCCAATTTTTTAATTGCTCGAGGATATGTAACAAAATTAATTATAGGCTCCACAAGAATAACCAAACTTGGTTTGTGAACTTGAATAAAATTCTTTAGAATCCTTATGAAAACAAAACCATTTATGCCTTGACAACTCCATATAAAGAAATTCATTATGATTAGAAGAATTATGTTAAGGTGCCTTCACATTTAATGTAAACCTCGTGATCACGCAACTTACAATCAAGATTGAGATATGATATTAGAAAGCTGAAATAAATTTGATAGGAGTGTGACATAATAAAAACCTGTCCCAAGGCATAAACACTATTGAAATAAAATAGAATGATGCCATGAAGCTAGTTAATCTTCGATAAGTCAGATTTAGTTCATTCAAGAACTAAAGAATGCAAGAATCACTCTCATACATTGAAACTTAAAAATTTAAAAGTAGTATTCATCAAAGGCTGTCGAAATTTAGGTTATATGAGTTTAAATAGTTTTTGAAAAATTAACCCTAATGGATTTACCCTAGTAGACTGTTTTAGTGCACTTACAAAACTGACTCAAAAGTCCTAAACTGAAAAGCCTAACCTGATCTAAACAAGCCTTGGATACTAGCTGAAAACAAACTTAAGCCTAGATAAGCCTTGAGCTGCAGCTAACAAAAATAAAGATAAAACCCATCTGCCTAATGATCATAGAAACCAATGTCAATAAACACTACCAGCCTTTCTTTTCTTGTGTAGGTAGGATGGATAATGAATCTTTGTAAGAAAAGGATTATGAAACATTAATGAATCCTTGCTACACTTAAAAACTATATTGCAACCTATTAAAGGTCCTTTTAGAACTAGGAGATTTCCAAAACAAGTTACCACATCCTTGTAGGAACAGGATCATTGCCAAATAGAAAGTCCACAAGTCAAAAGAAAGTAAATAATATAATTTATACAACCTATTCTGACCTGTATTGCAAGTCCTTCTTGAATTTCGATTCAATCAAAAGTTTACCTAACATAGACAAAAACCTTTAGAGTTTTCTAGTAAAGTTTCAGCTCAATCCAACGGTTGGATTTGGATTTACGAGCAATAACATAAAGCTGAACAATATAAAATTTTACGCTAAAATCCGAATTTGACCATGCTTTAATCGTATAATTCCCTCTCTCTTCAAGATGATTTGTCCTCGAATCACCAACAGGTTTAATGGACAATTCATTTAGTGTTTATTTTCAGCCTTTGGAGTTCTTTTCTTGCATGCACTTGCATCCAACAACATTGTATGAAAGTAGTAGCCCATAATAATTTCAAATAAGCACACTTTGCCATCGACTTTCGTGTATATTTTTGAATGATAACCATTGTTGCCCTCTTTTGTTTTGCACTCCTTTTGGGATTGTTCCTCCTTTTTCATCAAACCTTGAAGGTCATAGAATAATAATTTATACTTGTCAACCTTAGCATTAGGTGGTTCGACTTTAGTAGCGATAAAAGACTTTGGTTGGGTAGCCCCATCTCTTCTCTGATTCGGCCTCTATACTGATGAAGATGAAGCTGAATTGGTCTGAAAACATGTGCTACCCCTTCTCTTTATCTGTCTTTCCACCTTCGTTGTCATATGGACCATATCCTCCAACTCGATGTAATGTTGTAATTTCACCATATTTACAATCTCCTTATTTAGCCCATTAAGAAATCTAGCCATGATGGCCTCACTATCCTCAGTTACGTTGCCTCGAATCATCGTGATCTACATTTCCTTATAATACTCATCTACTGACTTCGAACCCTGATTCAAACTTTGTTATTTCAAATACAAATCCTTATAATAATGATTAGGCACAAATCACTTGATCATCAACACTTTCATCTCTACCCACGATGCTATTAGACTTTCTCTATTCCTACTCCTACCAATCGCATATTGATCCCACCAAATCAATGCGTAATCTATAAATTCAATGACTGCTAATTGCACCTTTCTCGCATCCAAATAGCTACAACAATAAAAATATCCAATCTACCTTTTTCTTCCATTCCAAATAAGCCTCGAGATCACTTTTACCTTGAAAGTTAAGAATTTTAAGTTTAATGGAATCCAAGTCCCTATCTACATTTTCATTATTCCCCATGCCATGAAAATTCACATTCCTCTTAGCCTTATCCAGTCCAGATTTGATTCCATGGCCAGTAGATGCAAAATCATAATCATCTTCACCCGCATTTGTGTTTTCATCAACAAACTCGTTAAAATTAGATTTGACATTCTATATGGCCTTATGAATTGTATTTCCTTGATGATTAGCCACACTATTTTATTGCTTTATTGAATGCACCTTAATTTTTATATTCTTATATGTCCTAGACAAGAACTCGAGTTGCTGACCTAAGACTTGCAATTAAAAAACGACGTCAGCGTTTTATGTCATTAATTCATTGTTTTTAGACATTCTTTGAATCTGTAAAATTTGATTAGTAGCACAAAATATATCCTCGCACCTCTCATGTTTCACACAAAAATCAAGGTTTTTCACTCTAACATGCTCACTACACCTTTTACCTCACAACTTGTTTTCTTTTGGTTCCTTAGGAACTAAAATCAACAAATCAAAGTCAATAGCCTTCACAATGCATTCCAATTATAATTTTCAAACTCAAGAATCAATAAATATACTGAAAACAAATTATAACAAAACTATAATTATGATTTCATGAATAACAATGCAAATTCGTATAAATTGTGGATGAAATGAAGAAACAAAATAAAACAAAAGAAAATATTAGTGAAAACAATCACTTGACTCCTAAATAACCCAATTATAATAGAAACAAAAAGATTTGGACAAAAATAAACATTAAGGATCACGTTTTGGAACTTAACACAAATTTGACCTATTCTATAGTTTTGATGTAATAGAATTGAAACCCAGACCAAATGATCTTGAAATGACCTAAATTTGAATATTTAGTATTCTGATACCGAACAAATAACAAATCTCTTATGTATAGGTATCTAGACCCCTTGTATGATCAATTTGCGGCAAAATTAAACCTCGAATTAAAACCTTAAGCAAATGTTATCAAAATAAACCCAAATTTAATATGTGGTGCGATCTCACACCAAGTAGACATAATATGATGTTTTTATTGATTCTGAGATGATTTGCATATGGCTCATTAAGAGTTGTGTTTCTGCAACAGAATTGAATCATCATTCAAATTTCATCTAATCTCTCTCTCTCTCTAGATATATGCTACTGATATGATTAGAGACAGTAACAAGATGAAATATAACCTTTTTTTTTTTTGCTTAATGTCAAAGACACAAAGAATAAGAAAATGAACGATGCAAACACTAAAAAACTTAAAGGAACACTAAAAAGAAAATACATAACAAAAGGTTATG
The DNA here is from genome assembly GCA_018804465.1 of Populus tomentosa. NCBI lineage: Eukaryota > Viridiplantae > Streptophyta > Magnoliopsida > Malpighiales > Salicaceae > Populus > Populus tomentosa. Next base: position 9,399,479 of record CM031999.1, on the reverse strand, counting down.
ACCTTGTTTCAGAGCCTAGATCTGATACTATTTAATGCAAACCATTACCAGAAAATTGGCGAAAACCAACAAAATTACCGATAGAATTTTTTCATTGGTAATTTTTACTGAAAAAAATAATTTCGTCTCTATTTTTACCGGTATATATTGACAGAAAATTTATGTCAGTGATACGGTCGGTATACACCAACAAAATACATCTGTCGGTATATACTGACCATATCGCCAACGAATTAATAGTTTTTTTGAAAAGTTGCAACGGTGTGATTATGTGAATTTTTTTCAGATGATTTTACCGACAAAATGATTGAGGGATTCAAATCAAGATCTCTGTATAATGATGTGGCACAGTCACCGATGGACTCACCGACAGGTATACCATTAGGACGTGTCCATCAGTGATTCCATTGGTAAAAGCCAATATATCCCCACTTTGCTGACACTCTCTTCCTCTATTTCTCCTTATTCTTTCCCTTCTTCTTTCCCATTCTAAATTGTATTTGTTTGTAAATTATTGAAACTTTGTTTGAATTACACCGAATTAGATGTGTTGTGATGAAATAAATAATAGCTTGTTTAACGGGTTTGTTTTAATTTTTATCAGTTCTCTTGCGAAGTTATGATTTCCGTAAATTTGTATATGTATAAATTTGTATGGACATTGATGATTGATAATGAATATTTAACATAAGTGTTTTTTTAGTTTGTTGGATAATGTAAGGGAAAACCAATATTTTTGTAAATTTATTTACGTAACATAGTTAATTAATACATATTGTCGTCATAATTTTATAGAGGTTTGATAAAAGTCATGGATGATTGTTCATGGATGTATCGGGACTCACCCAAGGATTGTGGAGGATGGATTATTGTAACAGGGTTTAGGGTTTTATTAATTTTACAACATCTATTATGAGGAATTTTGCTGATGGCGGTATTAGTGTACATGCAGCAAGTGTAAAAATAAAAAGTTTCTGCATCAAGATGTTGAACGATGCATCTTCTAATCAAAGGGTTCATGGAGGGTTACCTGTGTTGGTATGCACATAGAGAATTATTTGTTTCTAATAAGAGCATGGTAGAAAGGGTGGTTGAGTCAACTTCTAGTGCTAGCAATGTACATGAAGTTGGAAATGACAATAGTAATCCTTAGAGGAATATGGTTATGGATGCAATGAGAATGAGTGAAAGTAATGTCAGTGAATGTCCTATCATAGAAGAACTTAATGCAGATGCAGCAAGGTTTTTTAATCTGTTGAAAGATTTTGACGAACCATTATAGGATGGCTGCACGAACCACAGTAAATTATCGGTTGTAGCATAGGTGTTCATCATTATATTAGATCATGGGTTGAGTGAGTCCAATTATGACAAGATTATCGAATGCGAGAAGCATTTTACCTTAAGGGAACAGACTGAAAGAGAACTTCTATGTTGCAAAGTCTATTATGAAACCCCTTGGTTTAGGATACCAGAAAATTGACATGTGCCCTAACTTTTGCATGTTATACTACCTTGAAAATGCTGAGCTGACCGAGTGCATGACATGTAGGAATTCCCGTTACAATCCCAGAACTAGCAGGGGAAAGACTCTCGTGGCATATAAAAACTTAGATACTTCCTAATCACACATAGACTGCAGAGGTTATTCATGTCACCAAGAACTGGTGAGCACATGACATGGCCCAATCACATCATGCGGTTGATGGAGTGATGGTGTATGCTTTTCACTTTTCAGTTGAATTAAGGAACATGCGTCTTGTGTTGTGTATAGATGGATTCAACCTATTCGGGTCATTTGCAGCTCTTTATTCTTGTTGGTCGATCATATTGACAGTTTATAACTTGCCACCAGGGATTTATATGAGGTCGAAGTTTATATTTTTATCTATGGTCATACCAGGTCCGAGCAGTCCAGGGCGGAATATATATGTTTGTCTAAAACCATTGATTGCTGAGTTGATGTAGTTGTGATCCTCTAGAGCTTTGACTTATGATATCTTGAGGAAACAAAATTTTGTTATGAGAGCGGCTTTGATGTGGACAATCAATGATTTCCCAGCTTATGGAATGGTTTCTGGTTGGAGCACGCATGGAAAACTAACATGTCTATACTGTATGGAGAACAACAAGGCATTCACGCTAACAAACGGGGGTAAAGCTTTTTTATTTTTACTCTCACCATCATTTCTTGCCACTAAATCACAGGTACAGAAAGAACATAATGGATTTCTTTGTTGGCAGAGTTGAAAAGGATGTTGCACCCCTATGTTTTTCTAGTGAAGAATTGCATGATGTTGTGTCAGAGTACGGTGACATTGTGTTTGGTCCCCAATTAGGTAAGCAGAAGTTTCCTAGTTTTAGTTTGACCTATAATTGGGTAAAACAAAGTATCTTTTGGGAGCTTCCTTATTGAAAGACCAATCTTCTTCACCATAACCTTGACGTCATGCACATTGAAAAGAACGTGTTTGAGAATATTTTCAACACCGTCATGGATGTGAAGGGGAAGACAAAAGACAACATCAAGGCTAGATTGGATTTAGCGTTGTTCTGTAACTGTAAAAGTATAGAGTTGGTTTGTGATGGGTCACGGGTCACAAAACCAAAAGCAAGCTTCCTGTTAGAGAAAAACGCACAACTACTAGTCTACAAATTGGCTTAAGAGTCTAATTTTCCTAATGGACATGCCTCTAACATATCAAGGCTGGTTAATATAGAGGAATACAAATTGTATGGAATGAAGAGTCATGACTGCCATGTGTTTATGCAAACACTCATCCCATTAGCTTTTCGTGATTTGTTGCTAAAAGGGACATGGAATGCACTCATAAAGATCAGTCATTTCTTCAGAGATATATGCTTTATCAAGTTGAATGTTGATCACATTGAAAGGCTTTAAACGAATATCGTCGAGACAATATGCAAACTTGAATGATATTCCTTCCATCATTTTTTGACTTAATGGAGCATCTACCCGTACATTTACCATTTGAGGTAAAAGTTGGATGACTGGTCCAGTATAGATAGATTTATTTATTCGAGAGATTAGATATTGCAGTTGCTATGTAATTCAGAATTAAATGTTTTTTTTGTTTTTTTATTGATAATTTTTTTTATATAATTTTATATATGCAGGTACTTGTTTAATTTTTTTAAAAAAGGTTAAGAACAAGGCGCGTGTTGTGGCGTCAATATGTGAGGCCTATATTGTTGAGGAGGTCTCAACATTTATCTCATACTATTTTGAACCTCATTTGAGAACGAGGATCAATCATGTTTCATAGCATGATGATGGTGGTGAAGTGCCTTCAACTGGAAGCTTGTCAATATTCTCTAATCCTGGACGATCCACACCTAAAAATATCGTAAGAGGAAGATATTTATCTGAAATAGAGTTTAGACAATCACATAATTATGTCCTATTTAACTATGATAAGCTAAGACCTTTTATTAAGTAAGTAGATGTTCAACTTAAACTTTGTCAAGAGTGTACTATTTATATATTGTGATATCATAAACTCATATAATTTGGAACAACCTTGCAGGCAACATCGACGATACTTATTGTCCAACAACTCACAGCTGACCGAATCCCAGATCTTTCAATTACAAGATGAATAATTTGCCACGTGGTTTATAACACATGTAAGTATTATCACAAACTTATTATCTCTTGCAAGGTAATTACAGAATATCTGTTTATTGATTATTGTTGTATTTGATATACAATGTTTATCAAATGGGAGGTAATGCTGCTATTTCATTGTCTTTACTAAGCCTGGGTCCTGAAAAAAAAGTCAAGTGCTATAATGGGTATTTTGTCAATGGATATGTCTTTCATACTGAAGAATACGGGCATGGAAGAAAGACATACATCAACAGTGTTTGTATTAAGGGATCAACTTCTAGTGAGTTTCAAGTTGACTACTACGGTAGATTGGAAGAGGTCATCAAACTGAAATATCATAGCGAGTATAATATAGTGTTTTTATTCAAATGTTATTAGCATGACACAATTGATAGAGGAATCAGAGTAGATCCTCACTATGGTCTCATTGAAATCAACTCAAAAGCTAGACACCACAACGTAAACGATGTCTTTGTTTATGTAAAGCAATGCCAACAAGTTTATTACACATACAGCCATTTCCTTTAGAAAAGACTGGTCAAGAGTTGATTGGTTATCCGTTTTAAAAACCAAACCCAGGGGTCGTGTTGAGGTTGTCTAGGATGAGAACGAAGACACAAGTGTGATAGATGAAGTCTTTTAAGCTAGTGAGTTGGTTGAACCATACCAAGTTGCTCCTTTGATTGACTTAGAAGAAAATTTGAATTTTCGTGTTTTCGATGATAGTCTTATTGATGTTGACGCAGAGGAGTTGAATATTGTTTTGAGCTCTAGTGGACTAGAGAATGTTGATGAAGAGGATGATAACCATATTAAAGAGTGTGATGAAGTTGATAACAATTCAATTGAGGACGAAGATAAAAATTCTGACTAAATATGTTGTAAAGCCTTTTTATATATATAATGTAATATTATGGATGATATTTTGGAACATGAAATATTTCTTTTATAATTATTTGCTCTTGTTATTGTGTTGTGCGTGCTGTGAATTTGCAATTCAAGCTTTTATGCAAGAGGATGGACAAACAATACAAACAAAACATACAAAAGCCTAACACAACACGAACGGATAGACCGACGGCTTGTGACCCGTCGGTATTTTACCGAGAATTGCAAAACAATTACAGCATTTTACCACAATCATCGACGACTATACCGACGGACTGTGACCCGTCGGGATTTTACCAAGGGTTGTAAAAAAATTACAGCCCCTGCCATAATCACAAACGCATTCACCGATGGATGACGCACATTCCAATGCATATGACTGTCAGACTGCTTGGTCGTTCATCACAGTTACCGAAGGATGCAGCCAATCCAATGTGCATGTGCTCTAACACATAGTAATAGAAAGATTTGCCGACGGACATTGAAAAGGGATTTTTAAAATTTTGGTGCGAAAATCAATTATATACTGACGAACATTACCTACAGAATTTAATGCCACCACCTAAAAAAATATTATTTTATTTTTTGTCGGTATTTCCGTTGGAAAAATTGTACTATAAAACCCTTTCCCCCCCTCAGTGGTTCATTTTTTCTCCATTCCTCATTTCATCTTCTCTTCTCCTCTCCGTTTGTGTTTTGTTTTTGCAAGAATTGGCGCAAGTTTTTATTATTTTGATTGTAGTTTTCAATATATTAAATGATATGTATTCTCCTTTCTTTATCTTTGTATTTTTTTGACTTTTTTTTTTTATTTTAATTATGATTATTTTTGTGGTGTTCTTTGTTTTGTGTATTGTTTGTAGATAAAATCTTGAAATCAACACACTATTAAGGTAAACATTTTTCATTCCTAAAATCTTTAGTTTTTTTCTTTTTATTTGTTAAATTTATTTTATTGTTTGTATTGCCATAATACCTTGAAAAATTTGTTAAATTTGAATTGTTATTGTTGAATGTACCTTTAAAATGATAATTGAGATATAGAATTAAATTTAATTAGTTAATCTTAATTTTATTATATTATTGTTTGTTATGTTTTTTGTTATTTTGATTAATTTTAATTGTTATTTATGAATTTGTATAGATGTTAGTTGAAAATATATAGATGTTGAATTTCTATAGATGTTAGGTTTTATATAGTTGATTTTGCAATATTTGTGTAATTATCAATATTTGTAAGTATGGAAACTGTGGGTAGTCTCTAATATAGGGAAGGTGCTGATAATTTTTTTAAAATAATTGAATTTAATTATTCGTATAAATTTGTGTAGATGTGTTGATTGAAAACTTAATTATTTTATTGTTTGTATTGTAATAATTATTTGATAATTTAGTCTCTTTTAATTGTTATTGTTGAATTTTTCACGAAAATGGTAATTGGAAATGAAGAATTAAATTTCATTGTTTTATCTTAATTTTATTCTATTATTAACTATTATGTTTTTTTTTTTATTATTTTCATTAATTTTAATTGTCACTTATGCATTTCTACATAAGTTAGTTGAAAATATATAGATTTTGAATTTCTATAGATGTTAGGTTATATATAAGATTTTCCAATGGAGTCAATTGGTTTGTGGTTATTGTAAAAATTTGTAGATTTGAAAACTGTGGGTAGTCTCCAGTATAGGGGAGGTGCTGCTGAATGTTTTTTAAATAATCAAAGTTAATTATGTAATTATTCATAGAAATTTGTGTAGATGCGTAGAATGAAATCTACAGCACATTGTCCGTAGACAGTTGTAGCTAGTTCTTCTAGCAGCGAGGAAGACTTATCCTTAGGTGCTGATCATGGCGAGGAATCTGCATCAACTTGTGATGCTGCCTCTTCTACTGCGGTTTCACAGCGCAGAGGTGATGTGCCTTCACAGCGGGGTCAATTCACCTGCAAATACCAGGCACAATGGAATGATAACCTCTCAATGTCAGTTTGTTTAGGTTTTAGTTTTTTTATACTTATAACATAATTTATGAACAACTTATTAATATTTTATTAATTTAATTTAATTTGAGGTTTACAAACATTGAGGCTACCTAAACAATAACATCGACGTTTAAATCGTCGATAGAGATTTTATTGTTTTAATGGAGTCAGGTTTCCATACATCCTGAGTGGAGACCTAATATCGATGCATGGTTTTGATGATTTTTAATAAATTATTTATATATACAGCATAAATTTGACTGAGATAGCGTGGACAACAATGTTGTGAGGAGGGTATAGGAGAATCACAAGACAACTAGGTAACATCGAAAAAAAATATTTATTTTTATTTTTTAATTTTATGTTCTAAATTCTAATTTATTACTATGGAAGTAGGTTGCGTGATTTTTGGTATGGCATACACAAAAAAGCACAAAGATATGCGAGAGATAACAATCTTAAAGGATGGAATGAGGTGGCGGTTTGGCGGGAATTCAAACCGCCATTCATCTCGGGGGATATATGGATGCCATTTATTGAGCGGTTCACACGATGCTCACAGTCCGATACCGACAACAAAAACTAGCAAATTCATGGTTTGGTGACCATACACACCAGCGGCTTTGTCTCGTTCAATGCACTTGCGAAGCAGATGGTAAGATTAATTTAAATGAAATATATCGTTAATTAATTTGTTGTTGCTTATAAATATATTTAACTTGCAATCGTTTTTTCCTTACAGGCTACGTCTCTTGAACGTGAGCCGAGCCCAATGGAGTTGTTTGTAGAGACACACGTGCAGAGTTAAGACCGCCAAAAGGGGGTGCAACAGTTCGTGGACAACCGTGCTCAACACTTCGTGGTATGTTCTTTCAATCATTTTATTTTGTAAATTATTATTTTCTTGAATTGAATATGATGATTTTTTTTAAAAAAAATCAGGAGATCTATAATAGCCGGTTGAGGGAGAGATATGGGGACGATCCTTTGACCCATCCAGATTAATGGATGGAGGCAGTATTGTCGGGTGGAGCTGATAAAAATCGGGTCTACAGGCTCTCCAACACTAGGGCTAAAAACTTGCGGTTGGCATGTAATGTCTCAACCGTTGGGAGCTCTCTTCAGTAACGAGCACCCAATTTGAGGAGTTCATGGCCTTGAAACAACAATATGAACGACTCTCAACGGATTATAATTAGCTCCGTCAAATGGTCATGGAGATTAGGTCAAGGATGAGTGATGATACATGTGCAGCCCCTTTTTGGCCATATGGTCCCAGAAACAACCAGCCTCCTCCTCTAGCTCCGTCGTTATTCTAGTTTAATTTTGTTTTTGAAACACATTATATTTGTAATGAATATTTGGATGAATATTATTTAACATTATTTTTATATTTGTAATGTTTAAAACAATTTTATTTGGTTAATTAGTTTTTTTTACTATTAATAAATAATTTTTCTTAAAATATTTTAAATAAATACCGACGGCCTTACAGATGGAACCAGACCATTGGTATTTTACCGAGAGTTGTAAAAAAACTACCACCCATGCCACAATAACCGACGGATATATTCCATTGGTGTTTACTGTTACTATTACCGACGGAACACCGACAGAATATATTCGTCGGTACTTGACAGAGAGTTCTAAAATATTTACTGCCCATGCCATAATCATCGACGACCATTCTGTCAATGATTACCATTGAAAATACAGATGGAATGATTCTGTCGGTAAAGTTATCACAAAAAAAATTTTTTAGCGCGCTTCACCATCGTCGGTGTTTGGTTTTTTTTTTTAATTTGCAATGGAATTAGCAACGAAATGGGGAATTATCGATGATCAATATTCTGACGGACGGATTTCGTCGGTGAGGCTGACAGTAAAATTTTTACCAACGAATTGTGTGCCTTACACAGATGGAATGAATCCTTTGGTAAAACTGTTTAATGGTGTAGTGAACCTCGTGATTATATGGTCACGCAACCTACAATCAAGATTGAGATATGATCCCGGAAAGCCGAAATAGGTCTGATAGGAGTGTGACATAAAGAAAATTTATCCCAAGGCATCAACACTATTGGAATGAAGTATAATGATGCCACAAAGGCAATTAATCTTTGATAAGTCAAATTCATTTCGTTTAAGAACTGAGGAATACAAGAATCACTCTTACACATTAAAATTGAAAAATTCAGAACTAATATTCATCAATGGCTACCGAAATTTAGGTTACATGAGTTTGAATAGTTCTTGAAAAATTAACCTTAATAGATCTACATTAGTAGACTAATTTGGCCCACTCACAAAATTGATCTAAGAACCCTAAACTAAAAAGCCCATAATTTGATCAAAACAAGCCTTGGATTATAGCTGAAAACAAAATCTGAATTAAACCCAAATAAGCATTGGGTTGTAACTAACAAAAATAAAGATAAAGCCCATCTGCCCAATGATCCTAGAAACCAATATGTTATTAAATATTATCAGTTCTTCTTTTCTTGTGTAGGTAGGATTATTAAGGAATTCTTATAAGAAAAAGATTCTGAAATATTAATAAATCCTTATCACACTTAAAAACTATATTGCAACCTATTAAAGATCCTTTTAGAACTAGGAGATTCCCAAAACAAGCTGTCACATTCTTGTAGGAAAAGAATTCTTGCCAAATAGAAAGTCCACAAGTCAAATGGAAGTAAATAACAAAATTCGTACAACCTGTTCTAACCTATATTACAAGTCCTTCTCGAATTCCGATTCAACTAAAAGTTTACATCAACATAAACAAATACCTTTGAATTCTTCTATTAAAGTTTTAGCTCGATCCAAAGGTTGAATTTGGAGTTATGAGTAATAGTATAAAACTAGACAGTAAAAAAGTTTACGCGAAAGTCCTAATATAACCTTGCTGGGATCATATTATGAACAGTATTAATTATCAACTTCTGAGGGGTTATGAACAGACTCGCCCTCAGCATTCAAAGAGAAACTCAAGTAGGGCATGCTAAATAACTGAGGCCCTGACCTTGATTTCACCACCTCACACATGATCTTTTTAACAGTTATCCTTGTCACATGAGGAGGTTTAGGAGAACACCCCTCGTTGAAAACAAGAGAATATCATGTGTTATATTCGGTGGTTCTGGCTCTTCCACTCTAGGCATCATCTCCTCTGTCTTCTTATAAGAGCCCATCTCCTTGCCATTCTGATGAGCAACAAGTAATTTAGTTTGTATGTCCTTGGGAATAAACACCAACGTATGCTTCCCTGTTTAATCACCTCTTTGTTTCAATAGAGTTAGTTCTGTTTTTGGAGGAACAGAGATAGCATTGAAAGTAACCTTTTTTATGTTCGATTTGCAGGTGTCTTCAAAGTTTGAAAGACTAAACAGTTAACGTCATGGGCTTTAATGGAACTCTAGCTAGTAGCATTCAGATGAATTGTTGGTTTGTGCCTAAAATATCTCTGATAGTCTCTGATAAACTTTAGCTGGCACTCTTCAGGAACATAGAAGGAGCCTTTTTGCAGACAGGGTATGCATTTTTCCTATAATATAGCAATAGTTACCTGACGCCATGGCATCTTTCCTTCTTTCTAAGTTGCATGATCTCCTTCCTTGGACAACTTGCTCGATCTTTGGGTGTCTTTCATCCAAATGCTCCTGTTGAAGACAAGATCCATTGCAAGTCTAATGTTTCTCTAGGATGATATACAAGTAGGGGCTTCAGTGTAGACACACTCACGTTTTCTCCTGCATGTCATTTAAACCATAAAAACTGGCAGTTAATTAGTCTCTTGACCATTTTTTGCAGAATAATTTACTAATCAAGGGGGAATTTCTTGCAGTTGCTTTAAGATTATATGATTTAAGGCAAACTGGTTTCATTGAACGAGAATCTTCTGATGCAAAGAGTAATGCAATCTACCACACGGCCCGTCTCAAAACCTTCACAATAGCAGGACCTCTCCGACTTTCTCCTTTACAATAATATTGATATTGCCTCTTCAACTTCGATATCTTCCATTAAAAATCATAACTATCATTCACAGGAGAATCCTGCATGTATGGCTGCATTCTTATGATTTTTATCTTAAAACTCGTTCATGGGAAAATCAGAAGATATGCCCATATCACTTTTACAGTGACACTAGTGATTATTGGGGACTAATTTCCATCACCACCAGTGAAGCATTATTCATCATTCTTATGAAATTATTGTACAAATTTTCAATTACAGTTAAATGTGTTCTTTTACTTGAACTCGGAATCCTATTACCTAAAAATTCTCAAATGAACGTAGTTAATGCTAAATGATGATAGATTAACCCTTTAATCAACAATAGAGATAACAAAAATACACTTTTCAAGGTATAAAACACTAAAAATAATATTTATTCCTCATAAATATAATGCACAAATATCACATAAGTTTTACTACTAGAAAATTGATAAATACAAACAGAAATACCGAGAGAATATTCTCATCAACAATTTACGAACAGATTTTACCGACGGATATATTCTCTCGGTATATACCGAGGGAATTACAGTGGGAAAGAAAATAATTAAAACAAGACAAAAAAATAATGACATGTCATTTTTACCGTCGGTAAAATCCATCGGTAAAAGCATTTGTAAACTATGAACATTGTTCATCATGTCAATTATAAAGGGAATCACCGATGAAAAATTCCTTCGGTATTTTCCTGAGAGCTCTGAAACTATTCATATCACAATTGCACTGTTAATTGTTGTTCTTTACACATAAAATTACTGACAAATTGAAAAGTCATCGGTGTTTTTTGATGGTTTTCTGGAAAATTTAGATTAAATTAAATATTACAGAAGAAATCATTGACGGATTGAAAAGTCATCGGTGATATTTGGTGGTTTCTGAAATTTTTTATTAAATTAAAAATTTTAATTAAATATTATAAACGGAATCACCGACAGAATAATTAAAAATATTAATATTTAATTATCCATCTGTAAAACCGTCGATAAAACACAACAATAAAAAGCCTAGATCCCTAATTTCACAACAGATCCGTCTCCTTTCTTCTTTTTCCCCATATGTAAAAAACATCAATATCCATTTTTTTTCTTCTCTTCACTCCCAAACTCCTTCTCTTCTCCTCCATGCTCAGGTATGTCTTCTCTTCTCCTTTTTTTTCTCAGTTTTTTTTTCTAATTAGTATACTTTATGAATATGTTTTTTTTTCCTATTCTTAGCTTCATTTGCAACTACTTTAATGTAAGATTTTTTTTATTTTTTTTTCATGTTTTTTTCACTGTATTTTTATTTTATTTTATTTTTAATTATTTTTGTTCTTAATAATTGTATGAATGTTGTTGTAAGTTTTTTTTTTTCATATGAGATTAATTTTTAGTTGATTTATTTATTTGTTGCAAATTTGTTTGAGTTGATTTTCTTCTTCCTTTTTTCCAAGCATTTGGAGTATTGTGGAGTGTTGATATATATTAATTTAATTATTTTATAGTTTTGTAAAATAGATTTTTTAAAATTATATTTTTAAATAATTACCGATAGAATTACATACAATATGTTGCTGAGGGAAATACTGATAGAATGAAGCGGGTAATTTTTTTTTTGCGCGCTTTTTTCGTCAATGAATTCATCGGTAATAATATGTTTTTATTACCAATGAACTTACCGACAGACAAAAAATTACTGACAAAAGATTCATTGACGGAACATCTCCGTCGGTGATTTCGTTGGTAAATTAATTACCAACAAAATGATAGTGTAAATACCAACAAAAAAATCCATCGGTAAATATAAAGATTGTGGTAGTGTTTGAAAAATAAAATTATAACTATTACATCCAATCAAAGAATTTGAACTCCTATGGAGGGTGTGATTAAAAGTATATTAATCATTGTTCTTTAAAATATTTTTATTTAAAAATATATCAAAATAATATTTTTTTTAATTATATTTTACATCCACAAAAATTAAAAAAAAATCATTAAACATTATTTGAACGGATTTCTAAACAGCTACAGTGATAATTGATCCACAACTTTCGTCGTTGCGCAGGGAAAGAAATAAAAGGGAGAGAATCGTATTATATGGAAACAACAATGAAGACCGAGTCGTCGGGATTCTGAACAATTACTAACACTGAGGCAGATCAACTGGAGGTGGTGGCAAAGTAGATTCCGGGGTCGGTCCATTCTCAACCACGAAAGCGGTGGCTAATCCAAAGGGCAAATGCACATCCAGATGACAGTGAAAGAACCATACACCAGGATTATTGGCTGTAAATCTTATGACTCCCCATCCTCCCACCGGCACATTAATAGTGTTCCGTGATAGTGGATTGATAAGGTTGAACTTCTTAGGGTCGTTGACAGGATCATAATTTTCAAACCCTTGAGCCAACACATGGAAATTGAAACCGTGAAGATGTATGGGATGATTCTCCACACCAAGTAAGGCCGTGTTCTGTAACACCATCTCCACCGTAGCGTTATACTTCAACACCTTCACACTTGTTGATTTTGGTGTGATTAACAGGGATGGATTTACGGCGTTGATGACATTAGTGTAGTCAAATTTGACAGGAGGAGTATCAGGGAAGTCAGGAGTGTAGATTCCACTCACGTTGAAAAAGAAGGCTTGCAACAATGACAAACTTGAAGGGCGCTCAAAAGAGAAATTGTTCATGCTAGCAGAGAGTCGCGTCCCATTTAAACATGTTGGACAAATTGAAAGCCCCAAGCCTACTGTCACAAACATGTGCTCATCAATTTGATGTGGGACTGGGACCCAATGAGGCCCACCAGCAAGGCCATTAATGCTGGTGAAGAACTTGTGGGCAGTGGGGGTGTCAGTGAACGCCGGCATTAGTGGCATTATCGGAGTTGCTGATGTGGGTGCACCTTCGTAGACAACAATTCCTCTTGTGGTTGTATTATCAAAGGGTGGAGCAGGAAAAGCAGGAGGAGCAGGACCAGCACTAGCATATGCGTTTGCAGCCATGAAATAAGACCCCACTTCCTGGTCGGCTGCGAGAAGAACGTCCACGGTCTGGCCGGGGCCGGTGACAACAACATCAGTGACATAGGGTACCGTGTACCCTGCATCGACAGCAACGACTGTCATATTATGATTGGCTATCTTGAAAAAGAGCTGGTTATTGAGTGCAGCGTTGATTATTCGGAGGAGATAAGTCTTCCCTTTCTGCACCTTAAGCTTGTACATTCCTGGAATTTCCGGAGCAAAATAAACCATAAAATAATAGTCAAGACAGTTTCAAATGAAAAAATAAAAATAAAAAAATGTGTCAGCATTAATTAATATGCTTGTGGACAAATTCAACCCTTACTGTTCCATCTCTGATAGACGATGATTGATGATAATGATGATGAAGATGGCATATATATTATTACTTACTGTTTCGAGAGCACTTGTAGAGATCCCCAGGGAGTCCATTTATGGTGTAGGCATCCGAAATGTTAGGTGGTGCACCAATGGCTTCTGCCTGGTTTTCGACATCAACAACATTAGCATTCCACCACTCTCCTGCAATAATATAAACATATATGCATCACCATGCATGATCTCAACAGATTAATAACAGTTTCAGCGTTAATGAACTGGTTAGATTAAAAATCAACGGCTAGCTAGCTACCTACCTAATAGAATTGGAACTTCTCTGTGGGGTTTAGGGAAAGGGTAAGGATGACCAGATCTTGGACGGATAATGAGTGCCCCATAAACTGTTGCTCGGAGAAAGCTGACATGAGCATGCCACCATAGCGTGCCCTCCTGCTGGAGGAGTTCAAATTTGTAGGTGTATTTACCTCCAGGGGGTATTGGACATTGAGTTACCATACTGGGTCCATCAGCCCACGCACTAAGTAATTGAAACACTCCATGCCTTCATTAAAAAATACATAATCAGTAATTAATTGAATAATGATAGATTTAAAAGTAAGAGGGAGAATAGTGATGACGACGACGAGGATGATGACAGCTACAGAACCAAGTCTTTAGTAAATTTGTTAATCATAATTATATTAGCCTCCAGCAGTTGAAGAATAACTTTCTCATGTATTCAATTATAGTTTTTTTATTGGATAACTTGAAGACAAATTTGATATTATGTTCTAATTTCATGGTTGACCAAGCAAGTGGTATCTTGGTTGAGACAACATTATTTTACATACCAGAAAAAGATGTGCAAGAATACAGTTAAAAACATGGCAAGCTCGAAACGAATAGTTTTAATTTTCATCAGAGTTTACAAATCAACGTGTTTATTTTCTAATACACTAATTAGAATTCTTACAATTTGTCTAGCTTCTCAAGTAAATGACCAAGAATTAATTTACCAGTGAATACTCAGGTTGTAGGGTGACTTGTTAAAAACATGGACTATGAGGGTGTCTCCCTCTCGAACGCGAAGCGTTGGGCCTGGCAAGCTTCCATTCACTGCAGTTACCACTTGCTCGGAGCACAGCCGACGAACTGTAAGGTTTTGCACCTAAAACATTCACAATAAATTAAACCCATCAATCTGCAGGTTTAGGCAAGTAGAAAATATCTTTGCATGCTTATATATATACACTCTCCGACAGACTGATATTGCTAGGATATGCAATCTAGGTCGGTCCAAAGTGGATGAAAAAATTCCATAACTAAGATGATCGTGGGAAGAAGTGTATTGAATTTGACAAAGAACGTAGTTCAATTGACACCCACGTTTCTTTTCTAGTAGGATATCTCCGTTTGAGCCTCTTTTATGACCAAAAGAAGTGGATAAAACAAAAGGGTATGGCTAATTTGATGAATGTTTTTCCCATGTAAGAAACTTCAAGGTATATATAACAGGGCTACCATCCTATATATCCCGGCCACTCATATATCGTTTAATTAACGACAACAATCTAATGTAACCTTTGCATGAGGTAATTTACCAAAACGGGAAACTATATACAATGACTCCCTCAACGTCGACAAAAAATCTTAGTAGTAATACAAGAAAGAAGAAGAATTACATAGAATGAGTGTTCCACAATTGCAGCGGAAGCCACTGAAGAAGCTAGAAGAGCCAAAGCACAAGTTAACAAAAACAGAAGACGCAACATGTTTCCGGAGAGAAGAGTTGGAAGAGACGACGAATGAAGAGGGAAAGAGAAGAGAAGCTCTAATTTATAACAAATAGCTTTAGAAAATGTTTGTTGTTGAAATTTTAATATCTCAATATATATATATATATAGGCCTCCGCATTATTGCGTGTTTAGGTAGTTAAATTCTTATGGAGAATTGGTAAGAAATTTGAGTTGGAAAAATTCAATGTGGTAGCAAAAACTTCGTTATCTAACAGCTTACGGCTTAAGTTAATGGTGGGGATATATAATATATTTATAATGCATATTATACGAGAGTATATGTATGGATAAAAATAATGGAGGATGGCTTCGGCTGTAATTTTGTTTTTTTGTTTGAAAACTCAGTCTATCTAGACTTATTTTATTATCTTTATTTAATTTATTCATATAAAACATTTTTAATTTATTTGTTTTATTTATATTAAACAATTTTAATTGATAAGATGAGCCTGATAGTTTAATATTTTAGGACTAGGTTATTTATATATTTCTCTTTTAATTTATGAGATAGTTTTGATAAATTAAATAAAAATCACATGTTATTCCACCTCTACTTTCTCTCTCCTTCTTAACTTTTCTTTCCTTACTTTTAATTCTTGGCTTCTGCCTTTCTTTCTTTCTCTACTTTTATTTCTTTTATTTATTGTTTCATATCAACTTTGATATCAAATCACATGCTTTTAATAATTCCTATAGTTAATTGATCTCTTAAGGCTTGTGAAGATTTCTAGGTTGATCATCATCAATAAATCATTAATCTAGACTAAAACAATCCTTTAATCTTTTTATTTACAGCTGAGATAAAAAAATAATAATTAATGTTTATCTTCAACACAAACTCTTTCATCCTTAAAGACACTGGTCCCTCAACCAATAGCCATTACCCACCAATAACAGTCATTGCCCATAGATCCAGATCAATTCGCCACCTCTAACACTCTGGATCTTCTCACGCTAGTGATAATATCTGTTGAGATCACTAAGTAAATTTAAGCATGTAATGTGCAATATAAACTTTAAGATGATTTACATAGATGACACAATAAATTTAATGTTGGAGCCTATGTTATGATATGGATTAGATTAGAACAATATCCTTTGATAACTAGTCAATAATTGCATGCACGTGTTGCTAGGCCATTCAAAGTGCTATAATGGGTTGGTTCCAATGTTTATATTATTTGTTGTAACCCATTTTTGGGTCCCCACATAAAAAATAATAAAATACAAAAAAATACATTATAAAAAAATATAACAGTGAAAAAAAATGTCAAAGCGCCCTAAAAATGCTCAAAAATTGATTGAGGATGTTCAAAAATATAAAAATTATTTTTTGACAGTATATCATTGACTAATGAGAGCCCCGATGATAAAGAAAATTCAATTTGAGGAAGAAAAATACAAAATCAGAAGTTTATGGACTCAATTAAATTTTATTAAAGGTTTAATTGCATTTATGAAGATTTTAATTGCAAGAAAAATTGATTTTGGAGTTAATTTGAGCTTTAATTAGGAGAAATTAATTTTCTGGGGTCAAATTATAATTTTTGGAAGTTAATTTGGTTAAATCAGGGGCTTAATTGCATAACTATTGAAGTTTAATGGCCAATTAGGGACTTAATTGAAGAAATCCGAGACCAAGGACTAAATTGTAAAACGCGCACAAATGTAGGGCCGAAATTTGAATCTGATGCTTTTGGCGCCTTTTCCTTTTAAATGAAACAGTGCGTTTTGACCAAAACGGCGCCGTTTCATTCACTGTTGCAAAAAAAAAAAAAAAAAAAGCCCAAAACGGTGCCGTTTTGACGGCACTGTAGCTCTTCTTCTTCCCCTGGACATGCGAGGCAGGGGAAGAAGAAGATTTTTTCTTCCCCTTTTCGCCTAATTTCTTTCCTTCTTTTGCTCAAAAAGACGCCGAAATAAGGACACCACTTGCCGACCACTTTCCACGTGTTGGACGGGCGTTGGACGGGCGGCAGCACACCGACCACCACCATGACGTCCCCCCCCTGTTTTTCGCCTATAAAAACAGGGGAGGAAGAGGAGAAAAAAAAAAAGAGACAGAAGGGAGACGAACCGAGATAGAAGAGAAGAGAAGAGAGAGGGCAGAGAAGAAGAAGAAGCAGCAGGGAAGAAAACGAAGAAAAATAGAAGAGAGAGAGAGAGAGAGAGAGAACCACCGCCGGCCTCTGCCACCATCGCCACCGTGCCTCCGCCGCCAGCAGCACCACCGGCAACGCCACCGCAGGTAATGTCTCGCCGCCCCGTCTCCTTCATCGTTTGCCCGCCTCCTGTTTTCGGTTGCATGCAGAACGTGAATTAATTCACGTTCTGCAGCTGAAGGAGGCTGGTTACTATGCCTATTTGGTAATGGGCCGGGTTGGCCCAGCCCACTGATATGGGCCGGGTCCGGCCCATTTCAATCCATTTCAATTTTTTTTTATATATAGAATTTTTACAATTTTTCCAGCACATGTTTTTATCAATTTTGCTTAATATCGGTCTGTATTTTACATCGTAAAAATATAAATTCGGTATTAAAATACCCGGTTTTCGTCCCGCGGTATTAAAAAAAATGTTTTAGCATGCATTTTGGCTTTAATAACCAGTTTATTAAAGTCAAGAGAATATTGGCCAAAATTTCAAAAACAACAAAAAATTTTATTTTGTTTATCTTTTAATATCCGGGGTATGACATTATACGTAATACATATTCCGGGTATTTAAATTCTGGATATTTAATTCTTTTTTTTAGACAATAGAACCTGGGGTATGACATTACATGTAATGCGTATTCCGAACAATAAGAAACCACAACACAACCTTAGATTTTATCAGACATTAAAACAATGCAGCCTACCTTAGGTAGGGCGTAGTTGGGGTGCTAATACCTTCCCTTTACGCAACCAGTCTCCGTACCCGATCTCTAAAGACCAGTTAAGGTTCCTAGTAACCAAAATACTAGGTGGCGACTCCCAGTCCATATTTTCACTTGTAGAGACAAGAATTCCTTGTCCCTCCCTATTTTTCAGGAATAAATATTCTGATTTTTCCTTGAGGGTGGACGATCGTCGCGCCGCCGCACACATGCGACAGAATGGCGACTCCACTGGGGACCTTGTGGACTAAGCTTTGTTTTTGTCTGATTATTGCGTTTTTTGTTGTGGTTTGCGTGTTTATTTTTAAATATACATTTCCTTTATTTTTTTCTTACAAGCTTTAATTTCTGTATATATTTTTCAAAGCATACACAAGCCTTTAAGTTAAGTGGGGAATTAACGATCTGCCCTATGACTATTGGTCGGGTTCAGATGCGTGAAACACCCAACTCATATCTGAGAGCCTGCTTGGTAATGGTGGGCATACGTGCCTTAACTGTTCTTTGCAACGCCCCCATACTGCCTTTACGAAGGACGTCACTGGACAGATATGAGACCCTTTTGAGACCAGGTAGAAAACCTATTCATGAACAGACCCTGTCTTTAGTTTGTATGCGCTATCTTTCTTTACAGAATATGTCATACAAAAATAATAATAAAAAAAATCATGTCATCCCTTGAAGGGCAAGTGCATCATATTAATTACATGTTCAAACATTTAACATGCATACATGCCAGATCGAAATATAGGTCCCCAAAAAGTCTACAACACCCGACTTCGAGCAAGAAACATGGAAGATGAAGAGCGTGCTCAACGTGAAGCCTATTTGCACGACGAGTTGGAGTCTCTGAAAATAAGTGTGGCTCACCTCACTAGCTTACTCAAGCAAACACTAAGAAATAACTCTGATGAAGGTCCTTCTAATCAACCGATCACCTTTGATCCGGCTCCTACTACAGTTCAGCCTGAGGAAAGAATGAGCAAACATGGTCAAGAACCTCAGCAAAATCCAACATTTGTGCAGTCAACAACACCTGCACCATCCCCAACAGTCGTGAGGGCATCTGCTAATGAGTCCCACAAGGCTAAGTCATCTGATAGCATTGATCAAGCTAAGATAGAGGCGCTGGAAGCCAGACTTAAAGCCATTGAAGGGATAGACTTATATGACCCGGTCCGGGCAGCAGAGATGTGTTTGGTCCCAAATGTGGTTGTCCCAAAGAAATTTCATGTTCCTGAATTCATCAAATACAGTGGAACACAATGCCCCATGACTCATCTCAGGTCCTACTGCAATAAAATGGCTGAGGTAGTACATGATGAAAAACTACTAATGCACTTTTTCCAAGACAGTTTAAGTGGGGCAACTTTGAGTTGGTACATGAGATTGGATAACACAAAAATTCGCAACTGGAAAAATCTTGTGGATGCTTTCGTCAAGCAATACAAGTACAACATGGACATTGCGCCCAACAAAACCAATTTGTCCAATATAGAGAAAAAGGATAAAGAAAGCATAAGGGAATATGCTCAAAGATGGCGAGAATTAGCTGCTCAAGTACATCCCCCACTTCTGGACAAAGAGATGGTCTCTTTATTTGCCAATACACTCAAAGCACCATATTACGAACATATGATGGGTAGTTCAGCCCAACAATTCACGGATGCTATGATAGTATGTGAACGTATAGAGCAAGGTGTCAAGAGTGGTAGAATTGTTGCACCAACCGAGAAAAAAGGCGTCGAAAGGAAAGAGGTTCACCATGTTGAAGATGGCTACAAGGGTAAAACAAATACATCCCAAAATTACCATACTCCATTCCAAATTGCCAACATTAGAAAACCTGAACCCCAAAACTTTCAAGCCAAAAGCCAAATTGGAAATTTCCAAAGGGTTCAAGAACAACTACCTCCACTACCGTTACCCCTGAATGAGATGTATCAAAAGCTATTGAGCATCGGGCAAATAGCTCCAGAACCTCTAACACCGCTGCAGCCATCTTATCCTAATTGGTACAAGCCAGAACTCAATTGTGAATACCATGCCGGTATTACTGGGCATAGCATCTATACCTGCAACGCCTTCAAGAGAAAGCTTCTGCAATTAATCAAGGCTGGGTGGATAGAATTGGAAGATGCCCCCAATGTGAATACGAACCCGTTGCCTAATCATGCTTGAAGCATATTAGGATGAAATGTTTGGGGAATTGGAAAGCATCAATGGTCCAGCATGATAGCTTGAATTTTGTGGAACTCAACCTTGGACCGTGGTGTTGTTCCGCATTGTCTTTGAGTCCTCTACGCAGAGCTTTTGAGAGGAGGTTTAGCCTATGAACAGATTCGCCAAAATAAAGGAATGAAGCCTGCCTTGTTATTGCCTTTTGTTAATGCTTTTGAATCAGACTTTCTCTGTTAATGTGCTTCTCTTGTGAAATAAGATCATGTGTTTTCTTGTGTTCACATCACACTCTTCTTTGTTGTTATTACATGTAAATAACATTTTGAGCGTAACTTTGCTTACAACACTACAACATCCTTTGGTGTTCCTTTCTTCCAAACCCATACATTAATCTCATATGTTTTCAAGGATATTTTTTTTGGGACCTCCAAAGTAAGTACAAAAAAACAAAAATCGTGTTGATATTTGTCCAAAACAAATGCATTTTGAAAATTCAAGTGATTCCTTAAATAGGTACACATATACCTAGAAAACTTGAAAAAAAAAGACAACAAAGATAAACAACACTATGAGGTAACTCAAAAGCTGAGTTTTATTTGACTGAATAAATCACTTTGCATACGTGCATGAAAGCAAGACCTATCGATCCTCACTGCAGTGCATTTGAGATGAGGAAAGGCCATCTTTGATAATCCTTTCACAAGACTGAAATATATCCTTTGCAGTCCCAGTTTGAGCCTAGTAATGTTTTTTGGAAATAACCTTGACTAGGATCACACCCCACACTGGGGGGCAAAATAAGAGAGTTTTTTGTTTTTTTACCATCCAGACAAAGCAGTGAAGATGGGTGCTGGAATTGATCATGTAATGTTTCATCTTTCATTATCAACCAAATGAAACAGTGAAGATAAATACTGTGATTGGTTAAAAGTTTTGAGTTTCTCATACATATGATTGTACTCAACGAAACAAAAACGAAGAAAACAAAGTGAACAGCCCAGACCCGACACTGGGGGGGCAGGACAAATCATTTTGAAAAAAACAAAACAATTCCAAAAGACAAAAGGTCAGGAAACAAGCACAAGTGATCCCTAGTCTTGAAATCCCTTAAACACCTTTTGAGCTTGCAACATATCTATTTTTTTCATAACCAATAGCCAAAGCCTACATTACATACCTAATAAAGCCCTTTCTGATCAAAGGCAAGCAATCTGAATCGGTATGCGGTGCTTTCTCGTGCGAGTTGTTCCATCATACAAGAGTTACGACCATAGGAATAAAATCACTTCAAGAAACCTATCCATAGGAATCACTTGAATTTTTGAGAACAAGTTTATTTTGAACCAATATCAAAATCATTTTTGTGATTGGAATAACTTGGAAGTTCCAAAAATTTTGCATGAAAACATTTCATTGTACAAAAAACCCAAACTTACTTTCACATATCCTCACCCCGAACTAAACCCAAGTTGAACACTTGAGGGGCATGATCAAGCTGGGGGGCAATCAAAAACACATGGTAGGGCTGCCTCCATGATTCCTTTTCTAAGGAAAATGTCGGGCAAAATTGGCAACTCTTGAGATAAAGGGTGAAGGACAAAGATGTATGATGACATCAAACCCTTCCCAGAGGTCAAGATCACAATGTGTAACCCGAGTAAGCAAAAGTGGAAAAACCATCGACGTTTACTACCAACACTACAACTTTTGAGAGAAAACAAAGACACCATGAAGAAATGGGGGCCTATATTTCTCAGGTAAGTATACATGCATATCAATCATAATGCATTTGCTTTTCAACATTGACAATCAGTGTATCAACTTTTAGGTAGTGCGTTTTCTAACCTTACCTCTTGTTTGAATACACCTTTGAGCCTTCACTTCCTTTTGAGTGTGCCTTTGAGCCCTCAACTCCTTTTGAGTGCGCCTTTGAGCCCTCAACTCTATTTTGAGTGCGCCTTTGAGCCCTCATCCCTTCGGTAGTGCGTTTTCTAACCCTACCTCCCTTTGAGTGCGCCTTTGAGCCCTCACCTCCATTTTGAGTGCGCCTTTGAGCCCTCATCCCTTAGGTAGTGTGTTTTCTAACCCTACCTCCTTTTGAGTGCGCCTTTGAGCCCTCACCTCCATTTTGAGTGCGCCTTTGAGCCCTCATCCCTTAGGTAGTGTGTTTTCTAACCCTACCTCCCTTTAAGTGCGCCTTTGAGCCCTCACCTCCATTTTTTTAGTGCGCCTTTGAGCCCTCATCCCTTTGGTAGTGCGTTTTCTAACCCTACCTCCTTTTGAGTGCGCCTTTGAGCCCTCATCCCATTTTGAGTGCGCCTTTGAGCCCTCATCTCTTTGGTAGTGCGTTTTCTAACCCTACCTCCTTTTGAGTGCGCCTTTGAGCCCTCACCTCATTTTGAGTGCGCCTTTGAGCCTTCATCCCTTAGGTAGTGCGTTTTCTAACCCTACCTCCATTTTGAGTGCGCCTTTGAGCCCTCAACTCCATCTTGAGTGCGCCTTTGAGCCCTCAACTCCTTTTGAGTGCGCCTTTGAGCCCTCACCTCCATCTTGAGTGCGCCTTTGAGCCCTCAACTCCTTTTGAGTGCGCCTTTGAGCCCTCACCTCCATTTTGAGTGCGCCTTTGAGCCCTCATCCCTTGGGTAGTGCGTTTTCTAACCCTACCTCCCTTTGAGTGCGCCTTTGAGCCCTCAACTCCTTTGGTAGTGCGTTTTTCTAACCCTGCCTCTTTTCGAGTGTGCCTTTAAGCCCTCGCCATCCAATTCTTCATATTTTTTTCTATCTGGGTAGGTCACCCATTACAATGAGACCACTCTTTACTTTTATGTTTGGGCAGGTCGCCCATGAAAATAGACCAATGTCAGCGTAAGTGTGTGGGCTGGTCGCCCCTGAAAATAGACCACCTTAAGTATGTGTTGGGCAGCTCGCCCGTGAAAATATACCATCTTAAAAAACAAAGGGTTTGAACACACAGGATTTTGGTTCTGGTTAAAGGGGATTGCCGAAAGGAATCTCAGTCTATCCCAACCACACACAGGTTTTTGGTTCTGGTTAGAGGGGATTGTCGAAAGGGATCTCAGTTTAGCCCAACCACGCACAGGACTTTGGGTCCGGTTGAAGTTTTAGGTCAATCAAATTTTGAGACGACCAGTTTCGGAAGACCAATTTTATTTTATCTTTACAACACTTACTATGCACAAATCTTTGCTCCGTAAGCATTGTAAAGATGGGGGCAACTGTTGTAACCCATTTTTGGGTCCCCACATAAAAAATAATAAAATACAAAAAAATACATTATAAAAAAATATAACAGTGAAAAAAAATGCCAAAGCGCCCTAAAAATGCTCAAAAATTGATTGAGGATGTTCAAAAATATAAAAATTATTTTTTGACAGTATATCATTGACTAATGAGAGCCTCGATGATAAAGAAAATTCAATTTGAGGAAGAAAAATGCAAAATCAGAAGTTTATGGACTCAATTAAATTTTATTAAAGGTTTAATTGCATTTATGAAGATTTTAATTGCAAGAAAAATTGATTTTGGAGTTAATTTGGGCTTTAATTAGGAGAAATTAATTTTCTGGGGTCAAATTATAATTTTTGGAAGTTAATTTGGTTAAATCAGGGGCTTAATTGCATAACTATTGAAGTTTAATGGCCAATTAGGGACTTAATTGAAGAAATCCGAGACCAAGGACTAAATTGTAAAACGCGCACAAATGTAGGGCCGAAATTTGAATCTGATGCTTTTGGCGCCTTTTCCTTTTAAATGAAACGGCGCGTTTTGACCAAAACAGCGCCGTTTCATTCACTGTTGCAAAAAAAAAAAAAAAAAAAGAAGCCCAAAACGGTGCCGTTTTGACGGCACTGTAGCTCTTCTTCTTCCCCTGGACACGCGAGGCAGTGGAAGAAGAAGATTTTTTCTTCCCCTTTTCGCCTAATTTCTTTCCTTCTTTTGCTCAAAAAGACGCCGAAATAAGGACACCACTTGCCAACCACTTTCCACGTGTTGGACGGGCGTTGGACGGGCGGCAGCACACCGACCACCACCATGACGTCCCCCCCCTGTTTTTCGCCTATAAAAACAGGGGAGGAAGAGGAGAAAAAAAAAAGAGACAGAAGGGAGACGAACCGAGATAGAAGAGAAGAGAAGAGAGAGGGCAGAGAAGAAGAAGAAGCAGCAGGGAAGAAAACGAAGAAAAATAGAAGAGAGAGAGAGAGAGAGAGAGAGAGAGAGAGAGAGAGAACCACCGCTGGCCTCTGCCACCATCGCCACCGTGCCTCCGCCGCCAGCAGCACCACCAGCAACGCCACCGCAGGTAATGTCTCGCCGCCCCGTCTCCTTCATCGTTTGCCCGCCTCCTGTTTTCGGTTGCATGTAGAACGTGAATTAATTCACGTTCTGCAGCTGAAGGAGGCTGGTTACTGTGCTTAGGCACAGTAACCAGCCCATTTGGTAATGGGCCGGGTTGGCCCAGCCCACTGATATGGGCCGGGTCCGGCCCATTTCAATCCATTTCAATTTTTTTTTATATATAGAATTTTTACAATTTTTCCAGCACATGTTTTTATCAATTTTGCTTAATATCGGTCTGTATTTTACATCGTAAAAATATAAATTCGGTATTAAAATACCCGGTTTTCGTCCCGCGGTACTGTTCACACGGCACTATTCACATAGTACTGTTCACACAACATAAAAAATCAAAAATATTTGTTTCATCATTTTATAATTTTTCCGCGTCGTTTTTATGTCATTTTGATTAATATCGGACAATATTTTTATGTCGTAAAATACAAATCCGGTATTAACATACCCGGTTTTCGGCAAAAACCTTCCAAAAATACAAAAAAAAAAAACAATTAAAAAAAATGTTTTTTGTGCATACGGCCAAGTGTCTCAAAGCTAAAAATTCATATTGTATTTTTCATACACCAAAAAAAATGTTTTAGCATGCATTTTGGCTTTAATAACCAGTTTATTAAAGTCAAGAGAATATTGGCCAAAATTTCAAAAACAACAAAAAATTTTATTTTGTTTATCTTTTAATATCCGGGGTATGACATTATACGTAATACATATTCCGGGTATTTAAATTCTGGATATTTAATTCTTTTTTTTAGACAATAGAACCTGGGGTATGACATTACATGTAATGCGTATTCCGAACAATAAGAAACCACAACACAACCTTAGATTTTATCAGACATTAAAACAATGCAGCCTACCTTAGGTAGGGCGTAGTTGGGGTGCTAATACCTTCCCTTTATGCAATCAGTCTCCGTACCCGATCTCTAAAAACCAGTTAAGGTTCCTAGTAACCAAAATACTAGGTGGCGACTCCCAGTCCATATTTTCACTTGTAGAGACAAGAATTCCTTGTCCCTCCCTATTTTTCAGGAATAAATATTCTGATTTTTCCTTGAGGGTGGACGATCGCCGCACCGCCGCACACGTGCGACATTATTGATTTACCATTTGATTTTAGAATTAGCTCCACATTTAATATTGAGAATCTAGTTGCACACTAGAAACCACATCATATTCCAAATGATCCATTTGAAGTGCCACCAAATTCCTCTCATGGTGATCCTATTAAAACATCTACCCCTTTCACTTTAATAGCAACACAAAAAGATAATATTAATGTTATTCTATATGAACAAGTTGTTTTTATTAGGAATAATGAAGTTCAATGATTTCTAATTTGCTGGGTGGGCCAACCTAATTTATATTGTACTTGAATCACTAGAGATACATTACAATAAATGATCTAGATCTCTAGGAGTACTATCAAATTCATTTAGAGCTATACTTGACAAGATTGAATTTCTCCGACTTTGAAAGAATTGGTGGGGACACCAGACTCACATAGCAAATTTCTATAACTCTTTGGTTGAGAAACTGGGCCCATCTAAACCTCTTTCATTATCTTTGTTTTATTTATTTGGATTATTTATATTAGACAATTTTAATTTGTTTTATTTATTTATGTTAGATATTTTTAATTGATGGGATAAGCCTAATAGTTGGATGTTTTGGGATTATGACATTTATATGTTTACCTTTCAGTTTGTAAGACAATTTTAATGAATTGAATAAAAATTAAGGATTACTCGTGCTCTAAATTCTCTCCTCTTCCTAGCTTTCTTGGCTTTTAATTCCTGGGTTTTTTTCCCTTCATATATTTCTTTTAATTATAGTCAAGCATGAGTTAATTTTGCCATCAAAATATACGTACAGAAAATGCAAGGGCTTGAATCTTGATTGCTCAGCAAAGAAACAATATTTTCGAATAACTAGGGTATTTGTGTTGTTGTACCAAATATTCTTTTTAAATTAATTTCCTCATTTCAAAACGATTATAGAATAAACACTTACCCTTTCATGACTGGTTGAGGCATATAAATTAATAATATAAATAAATTTGCGGATTCTAATAAAACTCCAATGCCAAGAACTGGGCAACCAAATATCTATATATACATATAACACCTGGAGTTGGGAAGCAGTCATCTCGAAAGAAGATAGAATAAATAATTGCACGCGTGATGGAGCTAAAGAAAATAACAATTCAAAGAAAAAGAGATGCCAACAGCACACTACGATAGAGAAAGAGAGAGTTGGACTTTTACTTCCTTGGACACCAATCAAGCGACTAAACAATGAAATAAACTGTTGAACCGAGAAAAATGTGGGGGAAAACAACTCATGAATTCCAATGCTTAATTTCACATTTGAAGTCCCGGGTTCGGATTTTAGCTGGGTCATTGGAATTTAACTGGGTTATCAAATTAGCTGGGTTAATTCTTTTTAAAAAAAAATTAAAAAGATATCGTTTTAGTAAACAAAAAAAACAAAAATCAACGGATTTACAACTAAGTCTTGACCGGGTCACACCAGATTTTTTCTTTTCTTATTTTTTCTTCAACCTGGCCTGATTCCAGCCTCAAGTCAGCTCGCCAGAACGGGTCAGGTTTCAAAACTATACTTATAATGTCTTTTGATGCGCATTCGTTCTACTATAATTAAAAAAAAAAAAACTCAATAGTTACTCTGTCTTGTTTCTTGTTTTTTTCTTCTTCAAGAAATACTTGTAATGTTTTTCAATATTAAAAATTATATAAAAAAATTAAAAAATATAAAATACAAATGGAAAATTTAAATTATTGTATATTATAATTTTTAAAAATTAATTTTCAAACACCAAGCCAATATTAATTGGGATTAACAAATGGATTGAAACTAAATTAATCAAAGTAAATGTTTTTCTTTTGTATTTTCTAGTCAGATTTATGCCAATTGCTTATTATAATATGTAACGCAATAATTCCAAATATTTAAACATAAACCTACTACTTTCCATGTAAAACTACTAATATAATTGGAAATTAATCATTATGGCTTCAATTACTTTAAACTAATAGCTAAAGCGGTAATTTTACTTGGTGTTTATAAATCGTTATTTATAGTTAATGAAGTAAAATTACATTTAAAAGTAACTTAGCTTTTAACGAGAAGCACAAGCAACCAAATATTTTGTTTAATAAGATAATCACACAAATAATCTTAATTTAAAATTTTATTAAATATTTTCTCTTCAAGTAATTTTTTTTTTTTAAGAGATATAAAACTCCTTAAATAAACATAAAAATTCACTTAAACAAAATTAAAAAACCTATAAAAGAAAAGGTGATAAAAGTTTTTTTAAAAAAAATAGGAAATATAAAGAAATAAAATGAGCTCAAGTAGCACTTTCTGAGCTTATTTTAAAGGTTTTTTGGACCTCAGTTATTTACAACAAGTTGATCCATTATAGAAATCAACATGCAAAATCTTATGAAAAAATTTAAAAATGGTATAATAATTAGATTAAAAGTTATAGGCTTTCATTTTATTAGGCTGAGCACCTTGTATGAACCATGTTCCATCAGTCCATAAACATGTTCGCAAGG
Organism: Populus tomentosa; assembly: GCA_018804465.1. NCBI lineage: Eukaryota > Viridiplantae > Streptophyta > Magnoliopsida > Malpighiales > Salicaceae > Populus > Populus tomentosa. The sequence continues at coordinate 9,370,815 of CM031999.1, read as the reverse complement.
TCTCAATTATGATAAATGTATAATTGACTTATCAGAACATCGTGAATTAGTCTCCTCATATTGGAAAGAACATCTCTTCAAGTTTTGGCCATCCATCCATATATGTTACCATTATTGTTAATCATTTAAAGCAGTATTAATGTCTTTTTACTTCATTGAGCTTTAGCATACTAGCATTGTGCAATTAGCTTGCTTAGTTAAATTATTCCAAAAATAAACTTTCAAAACACTCTTAATCTTATAGGATAATTACTAGTCGTCAATCAATGAGTTGTAACTTCTCTACTACTTTGATCAACACCACATTCTCACAACTACAAATATTAATGATTATATTACATATTTTATCCTTGAAATTACAAGTTGAATAGAATAGGGTAGTATGTAGTTGGTCCTTGCTCGAATTATATTTTAAGAGCAATCTTTTTTGGATAAGTATGGTATCATCGTCATCACCTTGTAAAATCTCATCACTACCATTTAAATCATTATAAGCAAGATCACTTGCATTCACATCATGTTTTTCTACTAAAGGATTTCTACTTGAATGACTTTTTAGCTTATGTCACTTAAACATTCAATACCCTTGCTAATCATATCTAAAATAACAAAATTTAAAATAAATCCATAACTAGAAAACTAATTTATAATTTGTTTAGCTGCTGATTCAGGTTCAATAAATTATATTTGTTTACTAGTATGCAGTATCGGAGCTAGGATTATTTTTTAGTGGGGGGCAAAATTAATATAATAAGATATAATATTTTTTTTCTTTGAATTTTTAAGCTACGGATAACTTTTGAACCAATGAGACTGAAATCGACGAGGATGTTTTTTACCAATCAACAGATTTTCAGACATCAAATATTGATATGGCCCCTGATTAATGTATGCCCTTTAAATTTCATCTTGTTGATTAACTGGGTATTCCCAAATTTAAGGATGATTACTTGAATCTCTAATTAAATGAGCAATGTCGATTCTAGTAAGAGGTTGCTCACTAATCAACGCAGATTCTTTATAAATTGAAGCACATTAGGGCTACTTAACCATAACTTCAACATTACACATTGGAGTTGGTTCACAAGGTTGTGAGTTATCAATATTTTTTCTTTTCTTTTTTTTTTTAAAAGAATCAATTCTTATTATTTTGTTCATGGTTTAACCTAAAATCAAAACATATATTGTAAGAAAAAATTGATAATTTTGGTGGCTTTGCTAAAAACAAAACATAAAAAAAAAAATCCAAACATAATTAAAACAAACCAATAAAATATATATAATTAATTAGAAAAAAAATCACTATAACAAGAATTCAAAAAACAATGGGTAGAACTAGCAGATCTGAGGAAAAAAATGAGTAAAAATGATAGAATATATATATATATAAACCTCATCAAAGTATTAACAAACATCTCAAAACAAAAAAAAAAATAGATTTTAAATTTAAATTATCTTATTTTGTTTGATGAAAGATAAATTAATTGATGGCTCCACTTCAATTTTTTTTATAGAAAAATTTTGCTTGCAATTTGTGTTTTTATTTTTCTATTTGATCGATCACGGGATTTATATTAGGATAAATTAATAGCTATAGCTATGTGGCTCTATTTTTAATTTCTAATGTCTTTATTTTTTTTATTTCCACGTATGTCAAAGTGTAAATTGAAAATCAAAAGCAAAGTCACTGTAATAAAAAAGTAAATTAGAAATCAAAAGTAAAATCACTTTAATAAGGCCACCTTAACTTTTGGGTAATGAAAAAAAAAATTAAAATGTCTTAGGGGGCCTGGGCCCCTGATTGCCCCCTTGCTTTCGCCCCTGCTAGTACGCACCCTTTAGAAACCACCTATATTAATTCCCTATTAACTTGTTATTTCTTTATAATCAAAACCCGCTAATAGGCTTTATAAACCATCCATAAAAAATACAAACACATCACGTCCTAAATGGATTGTTATAATCCACTTAGATACCTAGCAACAAACTACCCTTTCATTTTTATTTTATTTTTATAGATCATTCCTAGCCATTATCTAGTAAATATTATTAGTGCATTTATCAACAATTCTCCCATCTTTTCTCAATATATTAATTTGTTGGTACAAAGTCTGAAAGTTTATTGAAAGGAAGAAAGTACTCCTTTATATATCTATTTCTTCATCATTTCCAAATCACTAAACTTCCATTTATCTCATCTTCCTTGAGATTTCTTTAATTGCTCCCATCAAGCATAAGCTTACCTTTTCATATGATAGTGATTGGCTTTTCCTTTATCAACTTCGGGACTTCCTTATACTCGAAAATATATGTAGTTCATTCAACCAATTAGTAAGTTCATTTACCTGTAAGGTTCTTGATAGTAGACGATGAAAGAAAAAATCTCATTTGATCTTTCTAAAAGTAATAAAAATATTCTGATAAAAAAAATATATTATTTATTTATTTATTTATTTTCTCTTGTTTTCTCTTATTCTTGTCTCATGTATGCAACATCACAACAATCATCCTCTCAGGTTGGGATTGTTCGGAATGATATGGATGGAAAAGACAAGAAACTCTTGTCCTTTATTAGTAAAAAGAGGGAATGAGAGTTGTTCCCTTAATATTTTGGTTATTAGAAACCTTAAATAGTCTCAAAGTCTAAGCAAAAAGACTAATTGTGTAAAAAAATAGGTATGAGCATCATTAATACGCTTTACGTGAAGTTATCTATATGTTTATTTATCTGATATAAACTAAAAAAAATATTGTGTTTCTATAACTGATGGTCTATTTAAGGTTGAAAAAAAGCATTTATCAGTAAGGAAGTCCTTATTTATTTAGGTTAAAAACATAATTATTATAATGCAAATATAAAAATAAAAATAAATTATTATTTTATTTAATATCAAGAATATATCTTACGTATAAATTTATAATATCATATATTAAAAAAAATTGATATTTTTAAAATGTATGCCAAAATCTTTTGAAATTTAACAAACTTGTTATAAAATGCATATAAAAGTATTTCAAATTTTTAAAATAAATGCTCAAATTATTTTTTAGAATTCTTGGCATATGCAATTAAAACATAATAAAACAAATAGATTAACTTGATTCAGTATAAACATGTTAAACCCAACCAAGTCAAGTTGTTTGGTTAATCCTACCTGGAATAAAGATAGCCTCTAAGCAAAATTTTGGAATTCAATTAATGAGAAAGTGTTGGGAAGTTTTTCTATATTTTAACCGTCGATGCATGAGTAACATTTATTGCATATCTGCATCCTGTTTATATTTGTAGCCATTCAATCATCATGCATCCATCATCCATCTGTCCCCTGCCCGCCCGCACACACAAATTAATATTGTTTATATTTTTAAATTATTTTAATATATTAATATCAAAAATAATTTTTAAAATATATAAAAAAATATTATTTTAATATATTTTTAAATAAAAAATATTTTAAAATACAACTATCACTATATTTTCAAATATATTTTTTTATTATATAAATAATGTACGACATCCACGGCGGATTCACTTAATTTGGAGAGCAAACAAGTCTACGGATTCTTTTAATGATTACATGCATTAATTGAAGCACTAGGTCAAATCTTTTCTTCAAAGGCTTGTAATCTATCTCATTAACTACAATATTGAAAAAATTAATACGAAGAATTAAGTAATTACAAGGAGACGTTTTAGAACAGATCTTGTTCTTGTATTTGGTAGCCCGTTGACAATAATCTTTTAAAATTTCAAGATAAATGAAAATCGCCCACTTGCCTTAGACCAAGTAAGTGTTTACTTTTATGTTTTAAAAATATTTTTTAAAAAATATAATTTATTTTATTTTATATTAATATTTTATTATTATTTTTAGATTATTTTAATACAATAATTTAAAAAATAACTATAATAATGCTTTGAAACACCATTTACCAGTGAAGATAATTCTGATGGCCATGTATCATAAATTAATATAAAACCTAAGAATATACACGGAGTTAGGAATACCTACCCTTAATACTGACACATGACGAATGCAGTGATTAAAAATCTTCGAAACATGTTGAATTATGTTCTGTTAGTTTGATTTTAATAATATGTTTAGAAAGTAGGATTCGACTATATCAAATTCCAGTAATTTTATACTTACCTTTTCTCTTTGGTGTAAAGTGATTAAAAAAATAATAATAACCTAGGGCCTGACAAAAGTCAACACCACCAGAATATCATTTTGCCTCATTCAGAGGAGTAGTTAATGTTTATGTTTTGTAGTCAATTAATTACATATATTCATGAAAAATATTATTTTTAAATATTCATAGATATATTATGTTTTTTTATGGAAGATAAAGTTGATCTTGTAAAAATATTTGAAACTAATATATAAATACTTATTAAAATATAAGTTTATTGAACTAACATCCATAAAGATTTTATATGGAAAAATTTTATATTTATAAAAAGATTTATATGATAGTTATGTGAATGATTTTTAGGTTTTAAATTACTAAATTACATGAAAGTAATGTATATAATATAGACTATATAAAGATATTTGAATGATTAAAAGATAATTAATCATCTTAAATGAATTAAAAAATATGTATAGCTATACTTTGACCAAGTGACTCAATATAATGCCTAAAATTGAATAAATCTACTCTTAATTGCCTGAACCAAACTTTATTAAAACGCGACTCGGTATGACCTTTCAAGTTGAACAAATCCACTCTTCATAATTTTTTTAAAAATATCTGCCCTGAATTTATGTTGCCATCGAACATCAAATGATGATTTGATTCTAACCCAGTAGCTGCTGCAATGGCGAAACATATATTATTCCGTGAAAGCACTAACATTTAACGTGCGGAGCCCTGAATGATAAACAAACGTCATTCCTCTCTGTCGTTTCAGATAGCTTTAAGATTTAGCTTTAAAAGAGTGAATAGCAGGTGTCAACTCCTCCTCCTCCTCTTCTTTATTTATTTTTTTCACCAACTTCTCCGCACAGAAAACAATGGAGCTGGCGTCGGTAGAGATCGGTTCAAACGATTAAGAATGGATTTAATAAACTTGAGTGTGATCCAGTCACCTTTTAATGAAGTTTTGTTCAAGCTATTAATTGAGAGTATACTTATTACTCAATCTAAGGCGTCATGTCGACCTAGACACTTGCGAAATAACAAATAAACTAAAGAAATTGTCGGTAAGGTCGACCTTTTCCGGAGCTATCTGTAGTGAGAACAAATGTGCCGCTTCAAGTTCGATGTTTTGAGCAAGAACACGAGATCCAGGACGTCCCACGGGATGAAGAAGTCCTGTTATGTTGTGCTCAACAATTTCTTGGGTGTCCATACTCATATTTTAAACTACTAAATTACCCTTCAAAAGCAAAATATAATAAACTTACGTCTAGGGTCAGTTTCACCTTTTTAATTCGGTCAACACAATAAAATAATATTATTACCCTTAAAAAGCAAAAATTTATGACCAATCACCCGGGGGTTATTCTGTCTTTTCATTTTTTTATATATATATTTATGTTGTATTAGGTCATATTAGTCTTTCTATAAATATAAAATAAAAAAAAAATGATTGACAAGTACATAGCATGCATCAAGACCCCGGGCGTTTCGCTGCCTTAACACTACACATGCAAAAGCTTACGGCAATCAATGACGAGCTTTCTTGGTATAGTTGTATTGGTCTTGGCAACCAGTCCCTTCTACGTCGATGGGTGGGCTGTTCCTAACCTCCAGTTTGGAGTGGGATTTTTTTTTCCCTTTGTTTCTTTTTCCCTCTTAGTTTCCACGCATGGCACTGTAAAATTTCAAATCAGCTTTTTAATTTTTTTATACTTCAAATTTGATTCATGTTATTTTAATTATTATTTTTTATTTGAAATGGTTTAAAGAAATATAATTTTTTAATTTCATCCTTCTTTAATTTTTATTTGTTAGCCTTGATCCCTATTTTTTTAATTATTATTTATTTGTTTTATAAAAATTTCAGAATTGAAGTTTTTTTTATTATTATTTCACCATCTTTTAGTTTTTTTTTCCTATGAGATTTAATCCTTATTTTTTTTTATTTGCAATTCATTTTTCTTTGAAAAAAAAATTAATTAAATTTTTTTTATGATTTCATCCTCCAACATTAAATTGGTTGGGAATTGAACTTCTTGATTGAACCCGAGTATAAAATTTCATGGGTTGCGAATTTGAAGGATTAACTTAAGTATAGGATAAACACATGGGTTTGCTTGGTTCCTTTTCATTCCTTTTTTTAAGATAATTTTTAATTTTCAGTTTCTTCATTTAAAATTTATTTATTTTTTAATTTCATCATTTTTTAATTTTTTATTTATCAGATTTAGTCCTCATTTGTTGTCATTCCTTTTGCTTTGATAATTTTTTTTTAATTTTTTTTTATGATTTCATCCTCTAACATTAAATTGGTTGAGAATTGGGCTTCTTGATTGAACTTAAATCTAGGATTTCACGGTTGCGAGTTTGGAGAATTAACCCTTGTCTAGAAGATTTGTGTAAGATTGTATGTTTTTTTTTCTTTTTTAAATTAATATTTTTTTAGTTTCATCCTTCAACATTTATTTATTTTTAAAATTTTGTCTTCATTCTTTACATGAACCCGAGCTCAATTGAGACCCAGTCAAGGCTCAATAGGAAAGAGAATAAGGGAAGAAAAAAGTTAGTTTATTGTGGTCATGTTCATTACCCAAGTCATTGATTTTACAAGTTAGCACGGGTTAATATAGTATGTCATCATCTTTTCATTTTACTCCTTATTTTTGTTTTTTGTGATTTAATCATTTGATAATTTATTGTTTCACATTTAAGCTAGGATTAGGTAGGTGTTAAATCAATGACAACGCTAATTGTTTTTCACCAAGTCACCATTTAAACAAGGCAACCAGTGCTCTATTAGCATGTTAGGTCAAATAAGCTACACCAACTTTAGTTTAATGCAATAGTTGGATTTTGATGAGGCCCACAATATAGTGGGAGGCTCGAGCCAAGTCTTAACTATATATGAGTGAATTATGGGCATTAAAAAAAAAATCCTATTTCACCAAGGATTACTTAAGTACATAAAAATAGTATATAAAACACTAAAAGGTGTGGGTTTTTCATTGTTAATGGCATTATTCACCCACTCACAAAACACTATGGATATACTGTTTATTTTTTAATAATTCATTTTGATCCTCAAAGTCTTATTTCAAATAATTTGATCCTAATTGAAGGCTAATTTCTTTTGATTTCTTAGGCAATAATAGAATTGAAAGATAAGAGAACAAAATGAAAAAGATATCAAACTTGGGTGGCATGTTAGAAATTTCATGAAAAACACACTTAGATCCTCAAATTTTAAAAATAACATAAGTTATATAATTTAGATCCCTTTAAATTAAAAAAAAAATCATTTTTTGTACAAAAGTTTATTTATATTATTTCTAAGTACCTAGTTATAGAAAGGAAAGAGAGATGAATTACTGAATTATAGTGATGAGAGAGAAAGTTGTTTTTCAAGCTATTTGTTACCACCAAAATAGATTTTTTTTTTTTTTTAAAACAGGCTCCATGTAGCAAGATAAGTTTGATGGTGGTGTTTTAGAGCCTCAATATTGCTTGAAAAAAAAAATCTAAATCAAGAAAGATAAATCTAACCCAGTTTGATTTCGGGTTTTTGAACCTTGTTTTGAGTTCTTTGGGTTAGTGAGTTGATTTGTAGGTGTTTCGAAGGTGTTGGTGAGGTTTTTCGCATTGAAATTGCTTAAAAATTAAAATTTTTTGGGTAAAAAAGACATTGCCTTGTTTTGAATAGGTTGTCTGTTCTTTTAAAAAATATAAATAAATAAATAAAACTCAACTCATGCATGCGGGTAAAGCACAGGTCAAATATATGATCCGTCGAAGAAACTACAAAAACTACTTAATTTATTTTTCTTTTGAATTTTTATAACTGCAAAAACATGTTAAAAGAACTTGTGTATATGATTTTTTTGCAGGAAAAAAATATGACCCGCAACAAACCATGGGTGAAAATACATGTGTAAAATAACGTGGGTAAAATATATTCAATTCAAGTTTAAATAAATTGCATGGTATACTATTTAATTATGTTTGATTAATCATGTTCATGGATATATTAAAAAATGTAGTCGTTGAGTCTAACTTGAATAGACAAATTGTTCCGCTAGACATCTCAAGAGACAAAGGGGAAAAAAAGAGCAAAAAACTCTAATTTTGGCTTCTGGTAATGGCAGTCAAATTTAGAAACAAGAAACTTGGTCATTATCATCCTTGGCACCATTAATATAGTTGAATTTTCATAGAGGGAGATAAACACACCCAAATTAATAGATAATTAATTTCCTTTTCAATAATTTTTATATATACTCTCATTCAAGGAATCCAGTTTTTTTTTGTGGGTGATGAATAAGGAGCAGAAACGTAGATCAGAAGGCTGGGGCAATGCAAAGAGCTACTACACACGCTAATGGCTTATTAATTAAAGCCAAGTTGAAGAAAGTTAGGGTCGGGATTAGGAGATCAGCATGGGCACGTCAGGCTTCCCTTTTTTTCTTTTCTTTTTTAAGAAGGCATATTTGTTACCTGGTCATTATCATATACATATATATGAAATAGAACATTAGAAATTCACATATAATATACGAGTTTTAAAACTTTAGATTTATGCGTCGACTTTGCACCCATTTAATAAGTTATATGCTTTTTGTTCCTGATTTTTTCCACCAACACAGACAAAACCAGAAAAAGGAGAAACTCAATAAATTGTGAGTAAATCACTTTAATTTATATATTCTATCAATATACCGACAAAAAAATTATATCGATATATATAAATAATATTATGGACGGTAAAGATCTGTTGGTATATACTAATAAAATTAAAGATAAAATTATATCTATCAATAAAAATTATAAAAAATTTCAACCACAGTGTTTGCAATGTAATTTCTAAGATATTTCTAATCTTTGTAGTATTTGTTTTTTGTGAACTTCACACATATTCAGAGAAAGAGATAAATCAGATCACGGATTATATATTTGGTCAAATAGAGAGTCCATTGGAAAACGAATTTAGTTGCATGGATTTAGTTTCTTGAGTTTCATATTTTTGTTCGTGTTCTGGTTTTATGGGTTAATAAGTTTATTTTCAAAAAATAAATGACTAATAAGTTTCACGTTGTTTTTATAAGATCAACAAGTCCAGTTTTTAGGTTTATCTTTTAAACAAGTTTATGTCTTCTATATTTTCCTACAAAATCCTTCAAAAAATATTTAAAAAATTTTTATTTGACTTTTTTTCTTATGTAGATAATAATTTACAACAAGTATATTATGCAAGTATTTTAATTTATTTTCTGAATTTTGACCATATATGTATGTGTGTGTGTGAAATTATCTAATTTTACTCTTATAATTTCATTTTAGTGACAAAAACAAAATTACCAATAAATGTCTAATTTAGCTGGTGACAAGTACGAGGAAATATTTATTTCGATTTTCGATTGTCCAGTGGGTTAATAATATATTAATTGGTTGTTTTTTAAGTGTATGAAGAGAGTAATTTAAGTAGCACAATTAAATATAATTTTTTTTGGAAAATAAACTATAAAATTAAACGTATTGGTTCTAAAATGTTAGTATAGAAATCTTAGATAACTTGTTTTACAAAATTAAACTTGTAAGTAATTTTTCCAAAAAACAATCGAAGGTAGGCTTCAGCATTTCTATGTTCCGAGGAAAACATTTATTAAAAGAAGGCATTTCGTCTGCGCTCAAGTAGAAGCAGGCCCCAGGCCATTTAAAAACGGGCTTTACATAAAGCCTAGCGAATCTCTGCGCGTTTGGGTTCTTAAGGGTTAAATTAAAATTTGTTTGCACTTTTTGGATAAATTCGAAGCAGGCCCCAGGCCATTTAAAAAGGGGCTTATAAAATTTATTTGGTAGTGGAGATGGAGTTGTATTTTAAATAAGTTTTTATGTTAAAAGATATGTTAATAATTTTTTTTATTTTTTAAAATTATTTTTGATATTAATATATTAAAATGATTTAAAAACATTAAAAATATATTAATTTAAAATTAATAAAAAAATAAAAAAAATTTATTTTTAAAAAAAGTGAAACACCAAAACAAACAGGTACCAACTAGCTATTTTACAGTAACGTTCACCGGTTGCCATGAGCTTTGAGGCCTTCTTGTTTTTCCCTTTCCCCCCCTCTTCCTATTTAATTGATCAGATCATCAATGGCGTTTTGGATTCTTAAATCTTATAAATTTCAACATTATCTGCTGCTTGGGGTGTGACTTGGATACACGCAAGTAGTTTTGGTAGTCAAGATTTCAGCAAGGAATAGCGCAGATACAAAGAACATAACAGAGACTAGTTTTTCGGGTTGCTCTAAGCCAGGATCTTGTGAAAATCCTGGTCCTGAAATGATGGATGCAAGCAACATTTGCAAAGTCTCCTATGTAACAAAAACTCCCCCTTTTCCCTTCAGAGAGCAAGAGAGGCTGCTAACACTATATAGAGAGTGGGGATAATCGCATAAAACTGTTGTTTCTAATATTTTGAAGGTCAAGATGAACATGAATAGGTGGATGTAAGTATCATGTCCACTGAGCTGTATTCTGGTGATTCCTCATTCAAGCATATTTATGCTCGGTTATCGAAGATAAACAAGGTAATTGTAATTATAAATGGTTATCTTTTTCATGCTTTACAGCTACGTATTCTAGTTTTTTCCTTGTGTGAACATATGAATTACATTGTGATGGATATTTTGGATGGGTTAAGGCACTAGTTCTAGTTTCAGCAAATTATTATTGGCCCAAGTTATCGAGTCAAGTTTCTAATTTTGTCAAGAAATGTGCTATTTATTAGAAGTTCAAAAGGGCTTTACTGAATGTTAGATTGCACACACCAATACTAGTTCCTAATGCCTTGTTTATAAACATGAGTGTGGATTTTGTATTAAGCTTACCCCATACATAATGGACTCTATTTTTATTGTTATTGTTATTAACAGGTTCTCAAAGATAACCCATTTTATAGCCTATTCAAAGACCATGAACGCATCTCGGGTTGTCCAACTTTACTTTAATGAGGTGGTTCATTTGCCCACTTCAGATATGCATGTAAAAACTCAACTAATTAAGCTTTAACAATGTTTATCATCTTCAAATAGATGGATAGACAAAGGTGGTTAATTGTTGTCTTGGCAAATTACTGTGAAGCTTGGTTGGAGATAAGCCAAAATAGTGGGATATGGTATTGCCACAAACGGAGTTCGCTTATAATAGATTTTGAAATCGGACCACCCATCTGAGTCCTTTTAAAGTCGTCTATAGATAAAATCCTTCCAGAGTACTTGAGCTAATTCTTGTTCCTCGCATTGGACGATTGAGCATCTAAGCTATAGATATGGTGGATTACTTGCATGAAATTCATGAGCAAATCAAGCAGACAATCAATGACAACAATACTAAGTATAAGGCTCTGACTGATACTCATCATATGAGAGTGATGTTTGAGGTTGGTGATATGGTATGAACAGTTCTTACACATGGCAAGTTTCTAGTGGGTGAATAAAACAAATTGATAGAAAGGAAGACAAATCCCTGTGAGGTGTTGTAGAAGATAAATAATAATGATTACGGGATTCATCTTTCTAATCATCTAAAGACTTCTGATATCTTGAATGTCCAACACTAGATATTTTATTTGAAGGAAGAATAGAATTCAAAGATGAATTCTCTCTAACACTAGGAGAATAATGTAGCCGAGCTTGAGATAACAAGCAATTCTGAGCAATCAAGTGTGAATATGCTACAAATAGATGATGAGCTACCCTAAAAAGATTATATGGATGGCCTAACGTGTGCATTTATAGACTAGTGGGACAGGTCTTGGCTTAAAAGGAGGTCTGGTCCCACCAGACCAAAATGATAGCTTAAAAGAGCCATAACATCTTTATCCGACCATTAGATCGAGCTCTAATCTTTATAGGAGTTTCTGAAGTCATTTTCCTTTTAGTAACCCCTACAGTGCTATGCGGATCATTCAATCTTAAAATATCAAAATTCTCATCTCAAACCCTATTTTGAGTAATTTTGTTATTTTCCATGTTTTTCTCGAATTTCTTACTTTATTTCAGATTTTATGGTTATTTTTTTAGTATTTTCAGATGTTTATCTTGTTTTTTAGTTGGGATAGGTTTTTTGGTCTATTTAAAATTTTCTAATTAAACCTCCAAAGGTAGTGAACTTAATCGGTAATATTTTTTTGGAGAAAATAAAATTGTGAATTTAAGGTTATATTTGCAGCCCCTTTGCTTTTCAATTATTTGTGTTTTTTGATATCTTTAGCTTTTGCATCACATAGTACCAATTATCTAAAGTATTTCCCTTCTTTACAATTATGTTCCACGCTTTACTCTGAGGTAGCACGCAGTGCCATCCCTGGGTTAAGGAACTCTCAAACATAGCATGCATGAACATAATCTCCTCTAGCAAGCTAAGCATCCTATACTTGCATTTTCCCAAAAAGATGGGAAGCCATGTTCCAAATATTCTAAGCAATATATATTAAACAGATCTCCAAGAGCACCCATAAACTTGAGCGTGTTCGAAATATTTGGAAGAGGCTACGTGGTGACAACGAACCTCGACGAGTGGTCTTTTCTATTCTAAATAAATATCTTGCCATGACAATTTCAAAAATGACCGAACAATCCGAGTGGAAGATGCCGAGTTGAGAACGATAGCAGCATTGGAAATAGAAATCCACCTCTGGGATCATAAAATTATCAAGTTAGTGCCTGGTGCCGTGAATTCCCTTTCAAATTTGCATACCACAAGCTCTCAATATGGGAGAAAGGATTTCCATTCTCTCTCTGATGTGGGTTCAGTGACCCTAACACCGTAGGCAAGAAAAGGGTATGGGTTATTTTTTCTGTTTTTCTTTTTCGTAAATGCCAGTTGTGCAGCAGAGATGGTGCTGTTAGAAAGAAAGTTGGACGTTCATTGAAGCACGAAAGGGACACATCTTTGGGGTTTCAGTAGGTAGCAACATGTGTTGCTAGAAATTGGAGGCTCAATGTGCCACTTTTCTAAGACATGGGTCCTATAATACAGAATGGCCGTCTCGTTTTTTCCCCTCCAAATCAGCTGGGAAACCGTGTGAGAAGGGAAAGAAATGTGCATCACAGAATAAGATACTCGTTCGTCATCTTAGTAGACTGAATTCTTGGTCTCTAGCAGTGCTGCGTGATGTGAGGATGACCATGGTGCCATTAGCATGCACGTGTACAGTCCAAGCTTGGCCTGCTTTTGGCCAGGTAACCTCATCCAAGCTAGCATAAATGACCGACGAGAAATATAAGCCAGAAGAGATTTAGGTTTGACCAAGTTAATTTGGTGGGGGTGTAATTGAGCAGTCTCTTTCAAGCTTTATTTAACCTGCATTTTCCTGGATTGGTCCACCTGCTCGGTGATCACGCATAGCATATTCTATTGTCCTTGAGTGCTTGGACTGAACCCATAGATTTTGCAGCTAATCTTAGGTCAGCAACTTGGGATTTTGTTCTCATTTGCCAAACTCCTCCTCGGACAAATGGGAAGAATCAAGTGTACGTGCTCTCTCCTAATTTGCTGAAGACAAAAGGCGTTGTTTCCACTCCAGCTTAATTGAGACGATTAGAGCTGGTTTGCCTCTCTAGATTAGGTCATTGTTTGCTGCAAGTTATAATATTTTTAGGGTTTTGGAAGAGTGTTTTGTTGGCCACCTCTTCTAGCCTGATCAGGCCACTTTAATTTCTCTTTATTGTTTTAATTAGGCACTGTAATTGAACAAGTATCCAAGATTTTAATAGTTAATAAAATACTAAAAATCAAGATATTTAATGTGTGGTTCTCATTGAATGTTCACAACGATAAATGGAAGGGTGTCAAATCCAACATGAAGAGAAGTTTGCCAGATTCAAGAGACATACATGAAATAAATAGATTTTTATTTTTAAAAAATTAATTTTCATTTTGGTTCTTCTTCTTTTTATTCTTTCATTTAATTTTAATTCTTGATTTTTTTTTCTTTTCTAGATTCATGTAATTTGTTTGTATGGCACAATCCAAGTCGTTGATTTCTTGAAATAGACACCATTAATAAACCTCTTACATCGTTAGTGATAAATTGAATGAAGGAATCATACATGACTATGACTAAAATTAAATTGGTGGGGCTAACATAATCGTTGTGTTATGTTGTGTTGTTCGATATTGAAAAAGCAGTGTATGATAACATGGACAGATCCAGCATGTGGGTAAAGTGGGCACTTGCCTCCCCCAAAAAAAAAAAACAAAAAAATCAAATGAGGTATATATTATGTCGAAACAAATAACGAGTGTGAATCGATAAAAAAAATTAGAAAATAATTAAAATATATGTGTTTTGAGAATAAAAAAGTAATTCTAAAAAATTAAAATGATAATGAGAAATAAAAGTTAAGAAAGAACTATGTAAAAAAAATATTAGTTTAAATCTCGATTAAAAAAAATATTAACGTGAAATTGTAGTATGTAAATAAAACAAATGATAAAATAAAAAAATAAATATATTTTAGAATAAAAAAATAGTTTTGAAGAGTTGTTAAAATAACTGATATGGTTCTAGTAATGATTGAATAAAAAAATTTATATTTTGATGTAAAATCATCTATTAATCAATTTTACGTTATGAAGCATAACTCTCAATTCAACTGTCAGCTTAGGCTAAAATTTTACAATGAGCCTCATAACACATTGCTCTATCTTGGGTTAAAACTTCAGGGTAATCAATGTTTGAAAAGGCCATGTAAGAATATTAATATTTGGATCATATGGGCACTTGTCTGCCCCAAAATAAAAATCAAATGAGGTATATATTGTGTCGAAATCAGTAATGAATTTTGATGGATAGAACAATTTGAAAATTTTTTAAATAGATTTGTTTTGAGAATAAAAAAATTATTCTAAGAAATTAAAATGGAAATGAGAAATAAAAACTAAAGAAAATATTGTGTGAAAAAAATATTGTTGTGAACCTTAGTTAAAAGTTAGAAATATTAACGTGAAATTGTAGTAAATTTGTAAATGAAACAAATAATGAAAAGAAAAAATAAATATATTTGAAATAAAAAAATTTATAAAAGCTGAAGGGAAGACGAAATACTAGATTTGCATAAACTCAACAAATATTACTTTAAAAAAAATTAATCTAAATACAAACATAAGATAAAGTTGTATTTGAGATTAAGTCTCATTCCATAAAACCAGCTTTGATACTATAGTAAGCAATTCAAATTAACACAAAAAAATACTAATATAAGAGAAAAGAGGGCTAGAACTCTCATTAATTTATTTATTTTAAAGTATATTTATTAATCTAAATATAAAAGGATTATATATCGGCTAAACTAAAAATATTATTTTACCCTTAACACATAAAACAAGATAAATATATTTCTGAACATGTTGAATGAGAATGAGATTGGAAATTGAATCTATTTGTAATTAGTATAAATATTGATAATTAAGTATATTTAAAAAACATGAGAACCTTTGCAGGAATTTCCATAAAAACTTTATTTATATTTAAAGATATACAAATACATCATTAAATATTACAAATTAAAAAAAAAAAAAACTAGAGGTTATTACATGCATACCCCCATTGACATCCAAACCCGCAACTGTAGCCCCGGTATGAACCATAGCCCGTATCGGTTCACTCAATCTATATCACTCCATTGTTACAAGGGTTTTGTTTTTTGGAAAATTACATGAGCTCACTTTAACTCTGAGTCCCTTAAGTTTCGAATAACAACATTGGACACCCATCTTTAGATCAAACCCAGAAAATAAATTCTTCTTTGGAATTCAGTGTTTACATGAACAATAAAACATCTAAAAAAACGTTTAGATAATCTATTCCAATTGCATACCCTAAAAGGCTTCATCTTGTTGCCAGCACATGAAGGTCGCCTTTTCTTTTCTATGACTTTTCGGAACCCTTCAGCTTTGGGATTTTTCTATTTTTAGTTTTCCACCCCATTATTTTCTTGTTTTCTATTTCCTTGCTTAATTTATTATATTTTTTTGTTTATTAATGTAAATGTTTGTATTAATTTATATATATATATTGATTAATTTTATGAATTCTAACTATATAAATTTTTATTAATCATTATATTAATAACTATATAAAAAAAAAAAAAACAAACATTTTAATCTTAAACGTAAACCACCATCCCATGTTAATTTATATTATATTTCTTAATTTACTAGTAGGAGCTCTTTTATTTGTTCACGCAAAGGCACGTCCATGCCCATACATGCACCTAGAAGTCAGTAGTGCTAGTCAAATTGCTTTCTCCATGTCATGTCCCAAGCAAAACTATTCACATGGTATGCCTCCACTTCATTCTTCATGTGCACTAGCATATCCACCGTAAGATGAGAGTGTTAATTTAAAGGCTGGCTATTGAGGCTGTGGTGAGATCATAATTTCAATTAGTTCTGGGTGCATCTTATCATCTTCTCCTATTCCTTTTTCTTTTATTCTTAAGATTAAAAAGAAAAGGTTTTACACGGCAAAAATAGATAAGGATTGGTGTTTTTTGTTTTCTTTGACAAGCTGACGACATGTATCGTTTGAGATCATTTGGAAAAGCAGTCGTATTTGTATTTTTTAAAAAAATTATTTTGTTAATTTAAAATTAATTTTTTTATATTTTAAATCATTTTAATATACTAATTTTTAAAATAAATTTTTTAAAAAATATATCATTTTAATATATTTCAATATGAAAAACACTTTAAAAAGCAACAACAACCACACTCCCAAATATAATATTAATACACAAAAGTTTGTGTTTTCCTTTTTTTTTCTTCTTAATTTCTTATTAATTAACTTAATTGTTCCCTTAACTACCAATTGCTTATATATATATATATATATATATATATATATATATATATATATATAAAAGAAAGCAATGGATGCAAAAAAAAAAAACAAAAAATGGAGGAAAGGATGTATCCCAAATCTATTCTCCAAAATCATAGTTCATCGGTTCAATGTATCTTTTTTTTATTTTTTGAGGTTTTTTGTTTGCCAAAGAAGAAATTGATTTTGAAAAATAACTCCATAGTTTTATATTTATTCTTAATTATTTCATAGAAAATAATTTAGCAAACTTTTATTATTTAATAAACATTAAAACAAACTCTATTCATTTATAATAAAATTAACATGACCTGAAAAACTTGAGTTATCAATAAATATGACATAAATTATACCTAGAATAAATGAAAATGCATCATGAAGTTTTTTCTCTATCAAATAAAGATGGCTTTAATAGGGAGTAGCACGGCCAAATAAAAATTGAGAATTTTTTATTTAAAATTAATATAGTTTTTAAATATTTTTAGATTGTTTTAAAATATTGGTATTAAAAATAAATTAAATTAAATTAAAAAAATTAAAAAACATTTTGAAACATATTCTCTACATTACTAAATAGACTCCAAATCTCCCACCCTCCCCATCATAACTCATACAAAAACAAGCATTTAGACTGTGATGTGTGAACCTTTCTTAAGATCAAGCAGTGATATATAGAAGGGCACATATCTTTTCTTATAACAGGAGCTTTTCACTTTTTTTTAATTTAATTATGGAAGAAGATTTCTCATATAAGAGAAGATGCTTGTTTTTTATTTATATATAATTTTTGGGTCTTTTAGATAACCATTCTATTATTGATCAATTATTATTTTAAATAAATACACAATACAAATTATAGACATGTGAGAGACTCATTGAGTGTTTGAAAGTGTATTAGTAATATGTTTTTACTTGAAAATATATTAAAATAATTTTTTTATTAAAAAAATATTTTTATATTAGCATATTAAAATAATTTAAAAATATTAAAAAAATAATTTTTATTAAAAGATTTTTATAATGTAGAAAAAAGACAGTTGCTTAAGCCTGTTTTTTAGAGATCACAGTCTCTTAATTCCATCAGAGGTACAGAATCTGCATGGGGACATAGATTCCATTACATCATTGGCACCAAACCCCTCCACATTGTGGAAATTTTCTTATATGGATCCTACGTCAGCTTATGCTTTTAAAAATGTAGTCTTATAGGATACGCTTCTCTCAAACCCTTTTGTACGGGTACCCCTGCCTCCTGTTCTCCAAACAAAAATTACTTTTTTTTATCAACCAAAGTGTTGTACTTTATAGCTAGTAATTAGATATGGTCCTGTGTCTGTTTTTGTGGTTAAGATTAAGGATTAAGTTGAGTGTAATTTAATTATGTATAAAATTCAATTATAAAAGCTATTTTTTTAGTTTTTTTTAATGGGTTATATATACAAAACTCAACTTTAGCCATAAAAATAAACACACTCATTATGTAGCAAAGCAAAGTCAGAGGACAATTCATATGTTTGGATGGGGGTAAAAAAATAATTTTTAAAAATAATAAAATTTAAAAAGCAAATGGCTCTCATGAAAAGTATAAGCCTCAGTTAATTACACAAGGATATAATTTCGTTGAAATATTTAGTCATATTGTTAAGCCTTCAATATCCATGCTATTCTTTGTCTTGCATTGTTCTATTGTGGTCAAGTAATTCATGTTAAAGAATAATATAAATCACATCTTGGGATTTCACTTAAAAATTTAAGCTATTGGGTTTGGATGATTTTTTAATATGGTATCAGAACCTTGATAACCAAACGGTCACAAGTTCGAATCTTTCTATCTTCATTTATTTGATAAAAATTTAACACAAAGTAATGTGAGTCTGTGCAAGTTTCAAGCCCAAAGGGTTTTTTACTTGAGATGATGTTTTAGAGAATAATATAAATTATATCTTGGGACTCACCTAACAGCTTAAACAATTGGGTTGAGATAGTTTTTTGACAATTCATTAGCTGGACATGAAAAATGTCTTTCTTCAAATGATTACGCAGGTTTCAAGGTTATAATAATTTTGAATAATCAATTATTGAGTTGTCACAACTATATAACATAGATCGTGTCAAACAATTAGTTTGAAGGGAAATAAAAATAAAATCATAATTTTCAATCTAAGTGTTAGATCACGTTCAAATTTGATCATGAGGTTTTATAGGCTCAATTCTATAAAAAAAAAATAAGGTAGCTATAATTAGTCAAGGTTAGGTCAAATTAGGCTTCAAAGATACTATTTGAGCCAACTTTGTTATTTTTTATTATTTTTGGATCTCTAGTTTAATTTTGGATTATATTTTTTTTCTTTTTAATTTAGGATTATAATTTTTTTGCCATGTAAAGGTTGGTTATTTATCTATTTAAGGAGTTGTAAACCCTAACTATATTAGAAAGAAATATTTAGTAATAAAATATTCAGCATTGAATTTTCTTATTATTTATGATTTCTATAAAATACTTGTCTATTTACTTCTCCATACTATATGTTTTTGTTGATGACAAAGGGAGAGAGATAATACATAGATAAATGTGTACGCGGAGAAAAGATATATAGATAAGCATTGAGGATAGATGAGATATATGGGAGAAATGTGTTTCAAAAACATATGCATATATTTAGAAGGAGGAATTGAATTTTCTTAATGCATAAGTTATTATTAATTATGCAATCTTTTCATATTTACTTAAATTGTGTTAAATTGTTAAAGTTTCTCATATATTACATTACAAAAGATAAGGGGAGGCACTTTCTTGCATCTAAGTTATATATATTTATAGTCATTATAAAAAAAAAAAAAAAAGAGATTGTTGACCTTTAGGTAACACATTTATGTTTTTATATATTTTAATGATAAAAATAATATAAAAATTAAACTAATGATATGCTTAGTTAAGAATAAGATTTTAAATTAATAGGTTTTATACAAAGATCATATCAACAAACAAGAAAACTTTCATAAAAAAAATCAATCATTAAGTCCAATAAGAAACAAAGTGAAGACTTAATTTAAATATTCATTTTAGTTCTATATTGTAAATCTTTATATCTTATTTGATAGCACAAGTAAAATGAACTACACATTTCAATATGCATATATTAAAAAGATTGATAAATAAACTAATATAAATTATTCTAAGAATTCACTTAAGTTAATCTGTCAAGACTGGAATTCTGCATGAACTGGTTGATTGTTTGGTATGACCAAATGAATCAGTTGACTGTTTATTCATCAATGATGAACTCCTAGAAATTTTATAGGAACCGATTAACTGATTGATTTGATCAATCTAAACCATTCAATTGTTTAAGTCCTGGGTAAGACTATAATGGCTATATATATTCATAAAACATATCATATACAAGTTATTCTAAGTGCAAAAACACTACAAAAACATCAATAATTGATTCTAATTTAATTTGTACTATTAAACCTTCATAATCTATCACAAGAGTATTCAATTTTATTTTCACTATACTTAAGCACCTTCAAATTCTATAAGTGTTATCTTGTGAGTTATAGAGGTATTGCATCTTTTAATTGTATTATTTATTTTATTGAGAGGGTTAATTGTGATAACAAAGTCACTCTTGTAAACCTTTGAGAGTTAGGTATAAACTTTTGATATTGGTGAGGTAACTTCAACAAGAAAAAATCTTGAAAATGATATATCTTCAAGTAAGAAAATTCTTGGTGTAGATTCATCAAGAGGTGAAAATCTTGAAAAGAAAATATCTTTAAATGGTAAAAACAATCTTGGTCTGGATTCATCAAATTATGTAAAAATCTTGATGTAGATTCATCATATGGCTATTGTATTCTTGAATTTGGACTAGTAAAGAAATACAATACTCAAGAGTGGTTTGGTATTTGAGGTGTGGGTGTAGGTTTGCCAAACTATATTAAAAACAAGTTTGTAAATTCTTTATCTTATCTCTTTATTTTAAGCACTTTAATTATATTATTGGTTATTGTTTTTATTTAAATTAATTTGTAATATTTGTTGTTATTAGTGATAAACCTAATCCACCTAATTTTAAGAGTTATAGTTATCTTAATCCTGGAACAACACTATGGTCTTGTGGTTTTTCCCCACATCAGGATTTTCTAAATAAAAATCTTGGTGTTAATTTATTATAAGTGTTTACTTAGTTTGTTAGTTGGTTGATCTTATTTTTTAATTGCATAAGAAAAAGAGTTGGGACTTGTGGATTATGAATTTAGATATATTGGTGCCTTTTTCCAATAGATTGGTATCAGAGTCTGGCTATGTAGATTGATTTTCTTGTATGGTTAAAATGAAAAAAGAAGATTCAAGAATGATAAAGCTTATTTCCTTCAATTATTTCATATACAAGATATTGATAGAGGATCACTTTTAATACAATGATTTGATTTTGTTGCTAGAATGCATGGAATATAAACCCACTGATATGGAGGTTGCAAAATAAAATGCGCTTAAAAAAATAATTACTAATGTTAGAAAATGGATGTCTTCTACTCTATTAACCATATTTCTCACGAACATGATTAATATAAAGTTTGAAAAATACTAGAAGAATGTTAAGAAAAGTGCACAAAATAAGGCTTTCACGTTTAAAAACCTTGTGAATTTAAAGTAGAAAGATAGTGAAGTTGCTCCAATCCATGTAAATGACTTTCAAGGGTTTCTAAATTAGTTTTTATTGATAAATCTTGAGTTAGTTGATGATATACAAGCATTAATTCTAATAAGTTCATTTTAGAATAGTTGAGAGACTTTTGTAGTGTCACTAATTAATTTTAATCCGAATAGAAAGGTCACTTTGAAGATAGTGAAGAACATTATTCTTAATGAAAAGATAAGGAAAAGGGTAGGCATTTTTTAGTCTTGTATACTTGTTATAGAAAGCTAGGAGAGAAACCAAATTAGATCTTTTTCAGGCAAGTAAGATAGAGAATATGGTGATAAGAAAGATAAAGGGAGACCTAGAGAGAGATCTTGGTTAAGGAAGGGAATCAAATGTTATTGATTATAACAAGCTTGGGAATATTTAAAAGGATTGTATAAAGTACAAAAAAGAACAAAATGATAATGATGAAAACAAGAATGAAGAGAATAGTACAACTGTAGTTATTTTTTATGATGATGTTGTTATTATTTTTTTATGATGGTTATGTTAATCTTACATGTTAGGATACTGGGTTGTGGTTTCAATTGTTTCTTTCCATATTACACCTCGATGAGATTTCTTCATATCCTCACTACCATTGACTTTAGCCCAAGTTAGGATTGAAAATTAAAGGATGGCTAGTGTTATAGGTATTGGATATATTTGGTTAAAACCAATACTAATTTCAAGTTGCAACTAAAATATACTAGGCATGTGTTTCATATGCACCTACACTTAATCTCTATAGTTATACTTGATGAAGAAAGCTATCACAATTACTTTAGAGATGGTAAATGAAAGCAATCTAAAAGTTTTTTTTTATTGTTGATATAGGTAAAAATAGGTATCTGTATGGCACAAGACAAGGTGATTAAGAAGGAGTGAATGTAATTGAAGATGTCTCTATTGATTTATGGTAAAAAACGACTTGGACATTTGAGTGGAAAAGACCTTAACATCCTTTTCAAGAACTACCTTTCCTTGAAATGTATGAACTTTAACACTTACACTTATAATTTAGATGGTAAACAATATAGAGTTACATTTCAAAGATCATATTCGCATAAAAGATCACAAGTTCTTAATTTGATTTATATTGTTATTTGCTCTATAACTAATAAATTTCTTAGAGGTGTTTTGTATTTTTCTAGTTTTATTGATAATCATTCCAAGAAAATTTGGATTACTTATTTGAAATTCAAAGATTAAAAGCTTGATGTTTTTAAATATTTTCATGTTAGAGTTAAAAGGAAAACTGGTATAAGAACTGTGATTGTTTCATGGTGGAGCATAGTTATGGTATGACCATTTTTATCATTATATGTTTATAAAAAGGTTTCCTAATGGTAACTTCATTATTATTTTACTATATATGAATGATATAATGATTTTTGGTCATGATGCTAAGAAGATTCGGAGTTTAAAGAGAGAGTTAAGCAAGTCTTTTGTAACGAAAAACTTAGGACCAACAAAACATATTCTTGGCATGAGATTACTCATGACAGGAAGAATGAGAAGCTTTGGCTATCTCAATAAAGAAATGTTTTAAAAGTACTTAATAGATTCAAGAGCAAGTCCAAATCTGTATGTTCTCTACTTGCAAGTCATTTTAAGTTAAGTTCTAAAAAGTATCCTTCAAATGATTAAGAAAGAAGTGAGACGCAGAAGGTTCCTTATGCATTTATAGTTGGTAGATTGATGTATGTAACAATTTGCATAAAGTTGAATATAACTTATATTGTTGGCATGAGTGGTCGCTTCCTCTCTAATCTTAGTAAAGAACATTGGTCAACGCTAAAATGGATACTTATATATCTCAAAGGCACTTCTAATTTTATTGGTTGACATATACAAAGAGAAAAAAATAAAAATAAAAAAAGAAGGAGAGGGCAACTTGAATAGTCTATGTTCAAACTTTGATACACAGTTGAGTCATCGTTGGATTGAGTTGAAGTTTTAACATAAGATTTTGGATATTTAACTCTTCATTATATATGGTTGGATTAAAGATTGAAGGTGTCTAAGTTGGCATGTTCTTTACAAAAGAGTTGTTGTCACTTTTATGAGATTCTTCTAAACTCTTTCTCTTTAATGTTGATGTATTCTAAGAATATATTGTTATTAATGATTTGTTTTATAACGCTTAGTTTTAACTAAATAAGAAAATTTCTGTACCCATTATTATTATTGATAGTAAAAGTTTTTAGATGGATTACGATATTGTAGTTTTTTCTCATATTGGGTTATTCATGTAAGAATCCAAGTGTTGATTTATTTTGACTGATTGCTTAGTTTGTTTATTGGTTAACCCTATTTTTAATTCCATAAAGTGAGAAAATAATTTGGACTTATGAATTGTGAATTTAGATATATTAATGTTTTTTTCCAACAATTTCACATTGTCTTCTTATTAAACTATTTTGTGATAATATTTGCATCAGTTGTCTTGTTGTCAATCTGATTAGTCATTCAAACACCAAGCATTTAAAAGTTGATTTATATTTTATTTATGAGCAAGTTTTTTAGAGAGGAATTGTGGTTAGATTTTCTTATAGTGTTTATTAGATAGGTGATTGTAGGGCTGAGCATTTCCGGTTCGGTCTGGTTTTGAACCAAAATAAACAACCAAACCAAATTATTTTTTTTTAATTTTATGAACCGAACCAAACCGAAAACCAGTTCAAACCGATTCATTTCGGTTCGATTCGGTTCGGTTTTTTTTCCTTTCAAACCGGTTCAAACCCAATGGTCCTCTACACTTCTCCTGCAACCTCATACAGCAGATCCCAAGTTGCTAGAGGTGAAGATCCATTTAAGCTTCCATGGCTAAATCCTTGTCTACAACTACACTTGCATCCAACTGCACATAGCGTTGATGGAGACGATCCAGACAAAACCCAACATTGCAAATCAAGCAAAAAACCCAAGACCCAAACATTAGACCTAGAAAACATAATCACAGAAACCAGAGCAGATCATCCTACTTTAAAAGAAACATAAAGGAAGCAATACCTTAGTCTTTTCGGTGCTGCAAGGGAGTTCGTTTCTCTTAAAATCATCTTCAAAGGCGGAGCAAGCCATTTGGTGAGTTAACTCAGCCAAGTAATCTTCTTCATCACTCTATGTCTCAATAGAGCCAACGACGACCAACTTATTCTGCTTTAATTTTTCACCAGCCAGAGAGTAAAGAGAGAGATGCAGAGAAGGGAGGGGAGGGGGGCCAACCAAAGAGTAATTAAAGTGAAAGTAAAAGTAAAAGTTAAAGGAGAGAGATGCAGAGAAGTGAAGGGAGGGGGGCGACAGTTGATGGGTTAATGTTATTCTAGGGTTAGAAAGCATGGTATTTATACTTGCCTTTTTTTTTTTTAAGTGGTGGCTGGTTGAATCGGTTTGGTTCAATCGATTTTAGATTTTAGAAACCGAACCGAACCGGAATTTTTTTGTGATTTTTTAATCGGTTTTTTTTGTTCGGTTTTTTCAGTTATTTTTTTTCTGGTTTTCTCGGTTTATCGGTTTTTTTGCTCACCCCTAGGTGATTGATATCTTTATGAAGGGATTCTCTTCAACTTAGTTCAATTGCTTACATGTCAATTTAAACATTTTAACCTTTACACTTTTATTCTAAAAAGGGTAATAAAGAAAATATTTTGTACAAAATCAAATTTTGTATATAAAAGTTTCATTTAATTTATTCTCAATATAAAGACTATATTATAGAAAGAGTGTGTGTGTGTGTGTTTTGTCACATGGTCTATATCAAAGATGCTCCATAACTTACACTTTATTTGGTATGAAATCACATGTGAAATTCAATTGATAACATATTTCAATTATTATGTTTGGAATAAAATATTAAATCACATAGTTAAATTCAATTGTATTATTTGGAATACCTATGAAAATGAATTGAATAAGCAATCTTGATTATTTTACTTTTAATTCATCAATCTTTTTTTGCTAAAAAAAACTTTTTTTCCCCTTACAATGACCTTTATACTTATTTAAAATGATATAAAATATAGAAATTTTAAATAAGATTAAAAAAAATATATACCTATCTTATTTTAGTTTTTTATTAAAAAACTAAAAAACTATATATTTGTTAATAGAAATTCTATAACATTAATCTTTTCATTAGGATGTTGAGAAAACAAATTATAAATATATTCCAATAAAGATTGGATGTAACCGAAATGAATGAATCAAGATTGTTGTCAACTAAATAACAAGTTACTTATAAATGAAAAATAACTTTTTAATTCATTGATAAGAAAGGCTCACAACAATGACACGATTACGAGGGGAAAATGATTTACTCAATAACATGGCAAACACCATCTTTGTAATGGAAACTTGCAGCGGATGATTAACTTGGATGTAACATAATAAAAAATAAATACAAAGATGAAATAGCATTTTTAGGCATAGGCATACCATAGGTAGAAGATTGATTAGAAATTGAATTCTTTACCTAAAACAGAGAATCGATTAGTGATAAGTGTAGATGTCTAAGAAAACACCCACAAACACTAAGGACTCTTGCTTATTAAAGCATTGTAATAAACTAAACCAGCATTGTAATTTTTAAAGTTACCTTAGTCTAGCTCTGTAATATTTTATGTGCAACGACTATTGTTAAATTTTCAACTTCAACCACTCATTCCTGCTAGTAATGAATATAAATCCTTGGCATACCTAACAAACCAAACGTTAAAAGATCTACAAGAGGTGTTAGAAAAGAAGGTGGGGATTAGAAAAGGAGAGGGAAAGAGACAGTAGGGGCTTTTTTTTGTAAAATATAGGGGAAATAGGGTTTGAGTTATAAAGAATATGTTTGAAATATTATTTTTAATGCCAATTCTAAGAAAAACTATTCTAGCAAATTAGATGAGAAACCTTCTAATATTATTTTATATACTTTTAGATTTGAAATTCAAATCCAAACCTTTAAAAGAATTCTAAACACAAAAATTGATTGAGTAATGTGAATTGAATTCAATAAATGAGGCTCCAAACATCCTTTTAGGGAAAAAAAAACCTAATCAAAGTTAAATAAAGTAATTTTGTTGTTGTTATAATATTTAAGTCATGACTAGCATGTAATAAATAAAAGATGACTGAAGTGATTAATTTTGACACCAAAAGTGTTTGTTTTACGTAAAAGATTTTAAAGAAAAATATTATTTTATTTTTTCTATATTTGTTTTCTGTAAAAAAAATTTACATAAAAATTGTCCAACATAAAAAATTTTACAAACAACTTTAAACTTAGTTCATTTGTTAAAAAGTTTTTTCATCTCATAAAATTCTACAATATATTTTACAAATAGTTATCTATTTACAATATCATTCAATAATATCAATCAGCATCACTATCCTTACTCATTACCATCATTACCCTTACCCCTTTTCAACATTATCGTTGTCGTTGCCACTGCCACTACCATCACCCTACCACCAACACCACCATTACAATATTCAATATAGCTATCATCCTATAAGCATTATCATTATCATTATCATTCCATCATCACTATCCACCACCATTAAACCGCTACCATTACCACAATCATCTCCTCTCTTACTTCACTTGTATCACTACTATTATAATAATCTCTGTTATTACATTACATAACGCATTGAGTTTTTCATATCATCATTTACTAATTATTATAAAAAAAAAATTATAATATTTTTTCCATAAAATTTTTTATAGAAAACAAATACCAACTAAAAAAAAGGAAGAAAAAAGTGATGTGAGGGGGTTTTGGTAGAAGCCTGTGATTTAGGCTTGCATTTTCAATGGCTAGGACGGAATCAAGGAAAGGTTTATAGATGGAAGACACGAATTGTAAAATTAGTAGTCTACGGACTATATTATAAGAATCTATTAATTGTTGGAGGACAATTTAAAGTTTGCCATTTAATTTTAGTAGGGCCGCTTAATTATTATTATAATATTAAAAAGGAAATCTCCTTGCAATTCTTCAAGCATCCCTCCGTCTCTGTACTCTGTAGCTGCTCTCTGCGGTCCAAAGCAAAAGTCTTTTAAAAAACAAAACCACAACCATGTTTTGTCTCGATGAGAAAAAGGAAACCTTAAGCTTTTCTTTTTCCTCTTATTATTACATTCTCTGATAATAATCAATATAAATAAATTCCCTACTTCGGTGATTGTTAGCATTTTTTTTTTTTATTCTTTGCAAAGTATTGATTGTGGTAACGTTAATGGAGTTGTAGAAGTAGTTGTTGTTGTCACCT
Source organism: Populus tomentosa (assembly GCA_018804465.1). Classification (NCBI taxonomy): domain Eukaryota; kingdom Viridiplantae; phylum Streptophyta; class Magnoliopsida; order Malpighiales; family Salicaceae; genus Populus; species Populus tomentosa. The sequence goes on along the minus strand of CM031999.1, from coordinate 9,342,826 downwards.
AGTCCAAGAACTCCCGCTTCATTAAGTCCTTTGAATTTATGTCAAATTCCTTAAAAAAACCATCCAAAGTTTCCAAAATTATACTTCAGCTTTTGATTCGTCCTGTGTCTAAATCTTCAAAATGTCAGTTCATGAAATGTCCCACATCGATTTAGAGAAAGGAACACACCGCCGCTCCGTTGCTGGAAGTGATGCCAGCTGTTTTTCTGATGCAGAAGATGGGTCTTGCTACTCCCAGTTCTATTCAACCACTGGTGGGTCTTATGATAATTACAGTTTCGCTTGTGTCTCTGATCCTGAGGGTATAAACAGTGTGGTTTTGGATTCTAGGAGGGTGTCTTCAGTGTCTGATTGTTCAGTGGAGGTGGAGATTGTAAATGGGGTGCCTGAAATAAAGGTGCATTTGAGTAAAGTGGAGAGAGATTGTAGGATTTGCCATCTGGGTTTAGAGAGTAATAGCCACGAATCAGGAGTTCCTATTGAATTGGGTTGTTCTTGCAAGGATGATTTGGCTGCTGCTCATAAACAGTGTGCAGAGGCTTGGTTCAAGATTAAGGGAAACAAGTAAGTACAAGATTGAATTCTAGCTTTTTTTTTTCCTTGGTAAATTTTCTTTTGCTCTTTTGAATACAAAAATTATTTATTTAAAGTGTTGGTATGATGATTATTATGTTAACTTTGTTTGTTTGTGAGAAGTGGTAAATATCCACCTCGTGCTTCTTAGTATTATCTAAGTTGGTTGATGTGTTTTTTTAAAGTGTAAATGTTGCCCTGAAGCGGGATTTCTTGAAGGATTAGTAACAACATCTTTTCACCAAAGAGGACAAAGGGTTCATTAGTTAAGGCTTTTGAATACTGGATTACAGTCTGATTAGTTTATGGGATATGAAGCATAATGTAGAAGTTAAGAATCATGATGAATAAAAGGGAAAGTGGAAGGAGTTTCTGTTTAGTAAACAAGTTGACAGAAAGAAGTAAAGCAAAAGAGTACAGCTTTAAGATACCAGTCCCAATGATACGTCTAGCTGCACCGACAATTTCTTGCCATTCTGTACTTTTTAGAAGTTTAGGAATCTAAATAATGCTCCTTTCTGCTTCTCTTCTCTTTATCACAATGGAGTTCTGACTCCTTCTTGATACGCAGATTAAAAGATAATTGCTTGTGGGTGCACTACTTAATATTTTGTATTTGTATAATTGCTAGTGCAGATTCCTTACTTCCTGTTCGTCTGATGTGCTTAGCAAAATAATAATAGTTGACATCCATGATATTGTGCATGAGATTTAAGCATCATAGGACTCTGAGTGATGGGTAGAAATCTCCTGATAGTTGTGAATCTTAAAACTTATGGTCCATGCGTTTCAGAAACAGTATTTCTTGTCATGCATGTCTATGTCAGACTATCAGTATCATATTGGTTGATACCATACTCAAAACAATTGTGGAGTATCTTGGTATCAGTTAGAATGCACTTCGCTGTTTACTTATTAAACGTGGACAATTGATTGGTCTGCTCTTGTATTTAACATTGCTTTAATTTCTAGTTAGAACTAGAACAGCCTGGAAAAAAAAATGCTTTGATTGATGTTTTGGATCAGAAAACTGAACATTCTAAACTGTTTATTCTAGCACCAGTGCTTGCTTATTGATGCATACTTTTAGTGGTAGCAAGGATTGTTAGAGAATAATATAAATCATACCTTAGGACCTTACCTAACAATTTAAACTATTGGGTTGAACTGATTCTTTGACATGATATCAGAGCTTTGATAACCAAGCAATCATGAGTTCGAATCTCACCATCTCCATTTATTTAATAAAAATTAAGCACAAGGTAGTGTGGATCTGTGCAAGTTCCAAGCTCAAAAGGCTTTCACTTGAAGGGGTGTGTTAGAGAATAATATAAATCATATTTAAGGACCTTACCTAACAGCTTAAGCTATTGGGTTGAGTCTTTGACAAAGATCTCCTTGCTGGAATACTGTTATATTATGTAAAAATATTTAAAAAAAAGAAAAAAAGTGCTGGAACAAGTGATGGTAGATAGCTATTGTGGAGGTTTAATATAAATTATCTATTATTTGATGAAAGTGAATACAATATTATTCATCATCTATTACATGATGTGGTAAATGGTAAAAAAGCAGACCTCCGGCTCCTAAGCTATCACCCTGTTCTATGTCTGTCAATCAGAATATGTTCTCTTAATGCTACCATACAATGTCTCTGGCTTAAATTTCCAAAATTGCTGTTTTATCACTATATGATGTTCAAAGATCTCTCTCTCTCTTTCATTTCTGGTGAGTCTTTTACCTGATCTTCTAGTTCACAATATGCCCGCTAGCCTTATATCCGGACCACGCATCTATTCTTTGCCATTTTTTTGGGAATGTTTTGTTCTAAGCTATTTGCTGATGTACTCGCATGAACAGATGAATGAGCTATATTCTTTAGGGGTTGCATTAGTGCATATTACATGATCAATGAGCAGTATTTATTTGCATTTAACTTTCATTTCAAATTTATAATCCTGTGGCAGCTATCATGGTATGTCTAATTAGTTCCTTTCATGAAAATTAGTCTCATGTATGCTTTGGTATTTATTTCTCACCTATATTTATTCGGTTCACGAGATATGTACCAGGACCTGTGAGATTTGTCATTCTATTGCACGCAATGTTGTTTTAGCAAGAGACATCGAGTCAATTGAGCATTCAAATGAGACAAGCAATGTCATGGTGACTAGCGCGGCAGCAGCCTCAACATCAATTCCTACCACAGAAACTCGAAGCTTTTGGCAAGGCCACCGCTTCCTGAATTTCTTGCTTGCTTGTGTGCTATTTGCATTTGTATTATCTTGGCTCTTTCACTTCAATGTGCCATCCTCGTAAACTTCTGTAGGAGAGGCTTGAGGGGGAAAAGAAAGAAATAATTATAGAGGAAGCAGAATTATTCTAGAAGAACTTGCAAAGATTGTTGTGTGATGAAAAAAGAAGAGTTCAGTGCCTCGTAGGGTTTTATACGTCCACATTTTCCTTTAGTATGCATAGGTATTTGTTGTTCTACGTACGTACGTATGCAAGTATTTATCAGAGTTTTATCTGCCCTGAAAAATATATGCGGGTGTTTGGAGGTTGTATTGATTCATCTAGATGCTGTTATTGTTGTCCCTTTCTTTGTAAGATGGATCCAAGGCAGAAATATTTTGAAATACCTTTTGATTTGTAAGAAGAGTTTTTACCAGATTTCCCTCATAGTCATAAAGCATTTTGAAAATCCCCCAGCCATTAAAACTGTCTGTTCTCTTTTTTATTTCAACTCTAGTCTTGGCCACTGTTATTCCTTCTATGTTCACGACAGAGGTTCATGCATGTCGGATTCCCAGACTGAAGTGTTAACCAGCAACCTGGTTCTTGGTTGGAAGCATGATCAAATAACAGACAGCCTCTAAAAGAGTCCATGCTCACAGAAAACTGCAGCATCAACACTCTTCTATTTTCTTATTGCATTGCATGTGTCAATTACTGCACTCAAAAGATTAAGGAACGGCTGAACTGCCGAAGCATATACTTTATCCACACAAACAAAAATAATTGAAGAATCCTGTGATGTCAACAATGGGTCAAAATGAGGATGGAGAAATGAGAAGCAAGAATACACACAAGAGCCTACACAAAATTACTAAAAAAGAAAAGAAAAAAAAACAATAATTAATAAACGAAAATCATAAAAAAGGACCTATACACTTTCAGTTTTTGTTTCTTTTGGCTTCCAAGTTTGTGCCATCTTTGAGTGTTTCTTGCGCGTCAGTCTCCATTCCAAGGCTAAAGAGGCAAGCTGCTTGAAGGTACGAGGCCGTGGACCAATCAGGAGACACCACTTGGGCCTGCATAGCATCCCCTAGAGCTTCTTGCGGCATGTCACTCATCAAGTAAGATAAGCAGCGCCTAGCGTACACAGTGGGTGACACCATGGTTCCGCCATCAATGAACTGCAGAAGACAGGGAAAACTTAAATCTCCTTTCACAAGCCAACATAGAGTTTTACTGCCATCAGGATGCAGAAGGAAAACTAACCCATATTTTATAACAAAAAGATTCAATACTAAATCCGTGGAAGAGGCTCAATTAAGTTTCACTATTATGCTAGCAGCAAGCTACGCGGGATAACAAGAACTTTGGCCAGAACAACTTGATTTCCCCAACTTAATATAGGCATGTATTGAAACTTTTATCAAGGGATGAGATTTTTTGTTCTTTGTTGGTAGAATATGATCCTTCATGTTGGCTAAGCAACCCAATAGGAAACTTTCATCTCTAACAAAGATAAAATGATACCACTGATTTATAATTGTTCTTATAGTACCAATTTCTCTGCTTACTGAATATTCATCTCTAACAAGACGAAATGATACCACTAATCTATCATCCAATAGAAAATTACTTCATGAACTAATTTATAACATTGCTCTGCTTGTAACTAAATAAGAAAATAAACCATCCTAAGAATTCAAGTTCCATATTTGACGATAACAAGAGATACTCACTTGTGTATAGCAATCAATGGCGGTCGCAAAATCCTTAGCTCGAAAAGCAGCATCTCCATGCTTCTTGGAATTTAAGGTCTCTTGCATTTGATTGGTCCACATTTGAAAAGAAAGCTACAGGGAAAAAAAAATCTAGAGCTAAGCAGAGAGTTAAAGAACAGGTTACATATTAAAGCCAGAGCAACATAATAAGACTTCACCCAAAGCCCAGGTTTCTAGTTACTAGGATTTAATTTTTTGATTCCAACACAACATCCTACGGGGAAAAAAGGATTCAGAACAGCTGACATGATTTGTAATTGCTAGGTGGACAAACTATCATTTCTTTTCTTTTTCTTTTTTTAATTTTTTGAGAATGGACAAAAAGACTGTTAGCCCAAAAGACAATAGATACATACAAGTTGATTATACAACAACTCAATAGGACCTTGTCCTGCTTAAGGTGCATAGTTATGACTAGTACAAAGCATAGTGACATGACTAGTAAAAAAACATCTCATTTATCTATTTATTTATTTTCATAGCAATGAAATGTAGGAAACCATTCAAGTCACAGAGAAGAGATGCCAAACCTCATTCGCAATCCCCTCATCATCCTTGTATCCAATCTTTTCCAGTATTTCATGTATAGCTGTGAGATCCATTCTCAAGCATGCCTCACCAAAAGGAGTCAATGACAACGGCAGAGTTGATGATACAGTTTCTTCTCGGATGCCCATCAAAACATAAGATGGGACCTGCTAAAACTATATTAGATAAGAACAAGCTGATTTGCAAAAACTATTCAACCTTGCAGAAGCAGGCCTCATTTTGACAAAACTATGTTGTCCGTACTCTACAAAGACAGACGTGCAGCTCAATCAACTATTTTATATACCTCTGTTTCCTTTTGAAGTGACATAAGTGCAGTGACAAGGGATTTAGCATTTGGCCTTTCACGAGCTTCATACTGCAAACAACGGGAAGCTAATCTAACCAACTCTGTTCCATCATCTTTTGAAAAATGGCCTTCTAGAGCAGAATCCATCAACATCAGGAAATTTTTGCCACGAATCAGGTCAAGTGCCTAAAAACAAGGCAAAGGGTGGAGAAAATCCTCATACTTTTTATGCTTAAATGGTTATCAATCAAAATGGGAATAACAATAATTCATTTGTACTACCAGGGACAAAGAAACCAACAAGATGGGTTACTACAGCAATAGAACAGCAAATTACTTACATGACTTGGGGGAATATGTTTGCCGCTCAGAAGGTCCAACAACAAGGTTCCAAAGCTGTAAACTACACTTTCTGGTGTAACTCTACCTGCCAGGATTACGAAATAATTTCAACCATCGACATTTCTAATGATTTAACCATTTTCAACCTTTTCCCTAGCGTTTGATACCCAAAACTAATCATATTGAGATGAAAGTGGTCCGTTTATGCACGCAAAGATCATATCAGTATATAGCAATCAGAAGTTGTGATGCTGACACAAACAGTCCTTACCAGTTCTCAAGTACTCTGGAGGGGTGAAAGCCAAATTTGTACTGTAACTTTTTCCATCTCGGCTATTCTTCATGAGACCGAAGCAAGACAGCCTGGGATTACCATCCTGTCAACCACCAAACCAAAATCAGGACCGACACTATTGGCACCACAAAGTAAATTCTACGTCGCAGACAACCACATTTACCTTATCAAATAAGATCCTGTAGGCATTGAGATCATGATACAACGCCCTTCCTTTGCTGCCACAGTATTCCAGAGCTTGTGCCAAGTACAGAGCTACCCTCAACCTCATTGCCCATTTCATGGGCTGGCTCTCCCCTTTAAGACCAAAATATAAAGAATTCAGACAAAGATTATTCCAAATTTAAAGTTCATCAACTCTACTCTACATACCATTATATCCCCTCATCAAATCTGGTCAACTTATTTTCAACGTTAGCCATTTTTGGCCAGCGAAAAAAAAAGAAGAAAAAGAAAATTTTCTGAAGAAAAATGCTGGAAGGGAAAAAGGGCCACCCTAGCACTAACCAGACAATTAAAAGATAGAAGATTAACAACCAAAAAAAAAATTAAAATTAAAGAGAAGATAAAAAGGACTCACAATGGAAAAGATGCTTAGCAAGAGTTTCATGGGGCATAAACTCAGCAACAAGCAATCTCTCCTCTGCTTCACAGCAACATCCAATCAGATTCGCCAATCTCTCACTCCTCAAGCTCCCCACCGTTCTCGCCTCCTCCTAATTACAGTTTTACCATATTCATTTTTTAAAATTTCCTTAAATATACTAGTAATTTCTCATCATTTTAACAAAGCTTTAAAAATGTTCTACTTGCTAAAAGTGTAAAAAAAAAAAAAAAAAAAAGGGACTGTACGAGGAATTGGCGAGAATCAGGCCAGGCGAGACGGTTAAATCGTTTAACGGCGATCCAACGGTCATTGTCTAGTTTCCCTTTGTAAACAACATTGGGAGCTTTTTCACCGTGTTCCGATACTATGTTGTCCGAAGAGAACCCAGACGTGGCTGCTCGCAGTTGTTCGAAACTGAACTCGGTGAAACTCGGAAATGCGTTTCTGTCACTTTTGCCCCCATTTTCTGCACCGAAATGACAACATTACGCAAATTATTACCCCTCATTTTACACCCAAAAAAGAAAGAAAGAAAAAGACAGAGAGAGACTGGCAGAAAGAGAGGGGCTTGATGAATTTACCGAGATCGGAGGATTCGAGGACTGAAGGTTTAAGATGAGAGTGGAACCAGCAGAGAGAGAATTTGGAGCAGCGGGCTCCCATTGATTAGAGTAAAAAAAAAAAAAACTCCAAGATGATCAGACAGTGAGGAGACAATGTGAGGTGAAATAATCAAACGGTTAGGATGACGCTGATCCTTGTTCTAAAAGTTGTTTGCATGCGCTGCTGCATCACAAGAAGGGTTTAGAAAGGAAAGAGAAAGAGTGGGTTATGGACAGTGGAGGATCCTTCGTTCCTAATCAGTTTTATTGAAGCTTGCAAGCAAGAAAGCAACTTCGCTTGATGTTGTGCTGTGTTTGCGCAGCAAAGTGCAGAGGGCCTTTTTACTCTCCTTTCTGGTTTCAGCTTTCTGCCTCTTTTACCAACCCCCCTCTCTCTCTCTCTCTTATTTTTCAAAAAAATTTAGCTGTAAAACCTGGGGTGGTATTTGAGGATATTTGCGCTTCTTTGCGTGTTTTTTTTTTTATTTTATTACAAGGGCTGAAGTGAGCATTAATGATAAATGAATAGAGGGGAAAGTATAGGAATGAGTGCCCTAGTTGCCTTTGTTTAATAGCTTGTTTTCGTGGTTATTTTTTAAATAATATTTTATAATAAAATATATATTAATAATATTTTTTATTTTTTTAAAATTATTTTTAATATTAATATATTCAAATAATTTAAAAATACTAAAAAAATATTAATTTAAAATTAATAAAAAATTAAAATAAATTAATTTTTTTAAAAAATAATTTTAAAACACAAAAATAAATAGAACTTAAATTTTATTGGGTGGACAGTATAATTAATATTGAGATTAAGTTAATTCTAATCTTAGTTGTTAAATTATGAATTTTGATTTGATGAGTGAGGTCAAAGGCTCACATTTCCTTTCATGGAAGATGGTAAAAAAGTCATGGGGTTCATGTGATCACCTCAAGATCATGTGCATACAAAAAACAAAAAAAAATAGAGAATTTCATTTAACGTTACAATTTGATTGATTACCACAAAAGGATTGGGGCTCCATGATGCATATCCAAGGAAAATCTTAATCAATGGAGAAAAGGTCGTTGCCTTTTTTAAATTGAAATATTTTCCACTCATCGATATAATAGCTTAGCTATTAAGTATACATTAGACGTCCCATGACTTGGTTATTGATGCTTTTTACGTACCAAATATTAGAAATTATTGTGATTTAAAATAATTTTTATTTAAAAATATATTAAAAAAATTTTTTATTTTAAAATATTATTTTTTATATTAATACACTAAAATGATCTAAAAATATAAAAAATTTAATTTTAAATAAAAATAAATATTTTAAAAAAACACAGTAAAAATTATATTTCTAAATACTGTTTTAATTTCACCAAAGTTTCATCATCGCCATCATCATGGATAGATCACCAAGGCTTTTGGATATGTAAACATTGACAATTATCTTATGAATCTTATGAAGACCCACTTTTCTATGACTCTTATCGTTTTTATTTTTAATTTTTTTTATTAATATAAATATTTGGGTTAGCTTGTTGAAACCTAAATTAATCATATAAATCTTAAAATTAATCATCATATAATTTTTCAATAATTATTATATTAGTAATTCCAGTACTTAAACCTGATCCTTACAATTTCTTTAATTGAGTCATTGCCTACGAGTTGTTAGCTCATTCTTCGATAGACACACCAAGTGAGCCTTGGGCTCCTATTGTTTAGAAGCTTATGGTTTAATGTTCTATAACAGTTTTTTGAAATATGGTTGACTGTAAGGGTAAATATACATTAAATATGTTTGATATTATAGTGATGATATTTTTTAAAAGTATTTTTAAAATTATATTAAAATATTTTTTTTATATTTTAACATCTTTATATTAAAATTATCTAAAAATATATTAATTTTATGTTTTGTTATTGAAAAAAAAAAACATTTAGGTATCTTTCTAATTAAAATTTAAGGGAGTTGTCTACATGTAACTGATACATTCCTAATAAATTGTTGAGCTGATAATATGCTGAATTATCGACAACTACAAAACACTATTGCAAAACCTTCCATTGCATGGCTTTGCAGATCAGCAAAAGCCTGTAATTGCCATTTCAAATCAACGACCAAGTTCATATCATTCCTCGTGTCTTCTCCTTATTTTCTTCCATGTTGGAGTTTGTTTTATGCTATAAAGATTCTTGCAAAATGGTTCCGTCACCGGACGTCAAGCCTAGGAAGATTAAACTGTCTTTTTTTCCCGGTGGTATATATTACAGCCAGCCTGAACAGATTTCAAAATGAAGACGATGTCTGCTTCGAGGGCAGTGAAGACAAAACAATCCATTACAGGACGAGGAACAAGCATATGATGTGTTTCCTCGTTGTCTATTTCGGTTGTGGGCAAAAACAACTGTTGAATACACCAGAATAGAAGCACACGACCTCAAAAGTTCTATGAACTGGGGCCTTGTTCTCCCCTTGCGCTTGCGTTCTGTACTGGATCACAAGCATGCCTTTGATCATCATTCAAAAAGGATAACAAGAACAGAAGAATGGAGAAAAGCAATCCTTTTGTCTGTCTGACAGATGGAGGAGTCATTATTTGTATCGCCCATTCAGGGGTCAAGAGGACCCCCTCCCGCCTCCCTTTTCCAGGGAAAAGAAAGAGCATGTAGGGGGAGAGAGCGTTTCTTCCATGGACATGCCTCTCAGTGATGATGATGATGCATCACTCTCCCTCTCTGTTGACCGGATCTAGAGCTTGATTTGCGCCAGCATCGCCTTTTGGGCATATAGACAATGGGGGGGCAATCCGTACCTATCCTGCCTCCATATTAGATGAGCGAGCGTGGGATCTCGCTTATTGGCCGTCAAGTGTCCCCAAAAACACCCTTGGATTTTGTTATTTGTTGTTTTTTACTCGTGAAATTCCTACCCGGAAAGGATTGTTTTTTATTTATAATAATACAAGAATATTCATTAGTTTATTTTTGGGAGTTTTTTTAGTTTTACGAGATCTGTGTTGAAATATAGTTTATCAGTATGGAGATAATTCTTTTAGTATTTCAAAATCTTTTTCTTATAAATTTTTTTTTATTTATCCTAACCACATTATTATGGGTTTATTTGTTTTTAATATATACTTTTATACTAACAAATATAATTTTTTATTCGAGAATTGAATCTTGTGATAAGGTCTAAAACTTATTATGTAGGAATTACAAATTAGTTTTCTGGTTAATTTAGAATTTTTTTCTATTTTATTTAGAATTTTATTATTATTTTTACATAATTATTCAGAGTGTTTTTTTCCTAGTATTAATAAGTTTATTTAACTTATATTTATATTTTTTTTAGCCGGTAGTCACGGATTATTGAATAAAACTGGTGGTTTGTTTTACCGACATGTTTTTCTCTTTGTATAAACAAAGAGCAATCGAAATTATCAGAGTATAATTGATTTTGTTATGTTTGTTTTTAATATTTTTTATTTATAAATAGTATTAATGTTTTATTTCAAATAAACTTTATATCACATTCCTATTAACCTGAATCTTTAGCTTCTTGGAATTTGTTTTTTTACGTGTGAGTTAGGTGACAATGTAATCACAGATTCACATCAAAACATGTGTTGTGACAGAGATAGAGAGGTTTTTTTATCTGTTTTAGAAATCATTTTTAATCAATTTTTTGTTTCTTAAAAAAAAAAAAAGAATAAAGATGGAGACGAGTATAGGGACATTAATGAAAGTTAATTTTTTTCCCTCAAATATCCCTTTAAATATTTTGTTATTTTATTTATTTTTATTTTTTAATATGTATTATCACATGCATGCACATATTTTTATACTCTTAAAAACACCTTTTAAGAATATAATTGTATTAAAGAAAACATAAAAATTGGCATATATTTATTACCGTTGTAGCTCTTTTCACATTTATAAGGTAGCTATTAATTACTATTCTACATTAAAAAAAAAAAAAAAAAACAAAAGACAAATATGATAAAAATGTGTTTTGTTATATAGAAAGATTTTTATTTCTATCTTAGAGATAATTTTTAACCCATCTTTTTATCCATCTTAACAAAGAAAGATTTATAAGGTAGCCTTTAATTACTATGAGTTTGAGTTTATATACACAAATAAAGATTTTTAATCTAAAAAGATGAAAACCAATCTAGAACATTAAAAGATTCATTATTAATTTTCAATTATAAAGTCAAGAAACAAGAAGGTTAAAGAAGCGCTTAATGGGTTTATTTAGGATATTTGAGCCAAAACAAAACTTTCAAAATTCAATAAGAAATGATAGGCTTTAAATTAATATGATATATGCAAACTTGATCAAGTTTAAATTGTTTTTAAATTTTATTTTTTCTAATGATCAAGTTTAAATTTTATACTAACAAGCATAAATTTTCATTTTATTGCTGGATCATATTGAAATTTTTTTCACTAACAAATATATAATGATATAAAATTCCTGCTTATTTCATAGCAGTTATGCCCTAGAGTTTGTTTTTAATCTTTTCCCGGCTATATACTTTTATTTATAATGAATTTAATTTAATCCCCAGGAAAATCCATCAAAGACTTTCCACATCTACATTGGAGGTGGTGGCTGCAGACCCATTTAAGTATATGACGCGCCAGGCTTGTTCCGGAGGGTATAGCATCAATGTAGATGTGTTTCTTCACATGGTGGATCATTCCGCCATTGATTCGCTGGTTAAGGATTTTCTAAATGCTATGGCCATCAACACAGCCAACAAAGGACTAAGGCTGCAAAAACCCACATCTAAAACACCACTAATTATCATCAATCTATTCTTAGAACTTGAGATCATCCCCACATTCTAACTGAGAAGCCTTCGGCTTTGCAAATAATTATATTCACCAAAAGATAAATAAGCATAGAGCAGGAGAGTTTCAAGACCAACACAGGATGCGGCAAGATATCTTCAAGAAAGAACATGGAGGAAATACGAACCAGTGAGAAACCGTGCTACATACTGATGCTAGCGGGGGACTGTTTCAATCATGACAGAGGAACAAGACTGCATATTGTAGCAATGCACAACCCCATATTTCATTTTCTCTAGAATACAAATCAAATGTACTAGCAGTCTTGGGAATAGAAGCTGACTGCAACAGCTACTAAATCCTTCTATCCAAGGTCATAATGATATGAACTTCAGTTCCGGCAAGCAGTTACGGAAGGGATAGCAGCCTCTATCATCTATGCACCATTCATTGCAGTAGCATCAGCATGGACTAAATTGGCATCATCAAGAATCTTGCCATTGACTTGGGTTCTCTGCCTCTGGAAAAGATAATAGACATCAGTATAAATAACAATCCGTATCACATCCATGCAAAGCCATTTCATGAGGAAGAAAAAGAGAGAATTTATAGAATCAACATTGACTATACCCAATCTGGAGGGTCCACTGAGTTCCCATTCAAGAGCTTGTGGTTCTCTTCTTTAGTCTTGCTATCCTTGTCTTTGGTACTCAATGGCAACAAGAAAGAAGCACCAGCAGTCCGATCAGGCAGTTCTGCATTCAACAACTTAAAGTCAGTATGATCCCTCATTGAGCTCGTGGTTCTGCCGAAGGGAAAGGTGTACAGAAAAATCAGAACAAAAGATTGCAGGACACCCTTACCTGGTAATTTCTTGTCCAGGAAGAATACCACTAAATTAACAGTATACCTGGAAAGCAACAATTGCAGAACCAAAATAAAAATCAGAACAACAGAACATTTTTTTTTTAATAGAAAGAATGACTGCACAATCGAATAGATGATACATACCATGCTACAGTAACATCAACAGTATAATGCTTGCGTGATGCTATAATTAAAAAGCTCTGAACTACAGCAATCAGCCAACCTAACTGCTTTATACACCTACAAAAAGACATCAAAACAATTTGAAATTAGTTAACCTAGTAATGGCATTTAGTTCAGTAAAATTGTGTAAACTGTGAACAATAGGGAGCGGTTGCAGACTCAAACATAAGGAAACCAGACCACTTATTACACTATTCTCCAACCATATTGATATCACTAATCTTAACCAGAAACCACAAATTCATTCCCTATTATCAGGACCAAATTTCAATATCAATCAATTGAAAGGATCAAATGGAGCCAACTAGGAAAATCTCTTGTTTTTCCTTCTGGGAGGAAAAACAACATTTTTTACAAGCCATATTTTACCTTTTTGTGCCATACTTCTGATATGTGAGGACAAAGACTAGAGTAAATATCATGTGCGATGAAAAAATCAAATCACCACAACCATGTGTCATGCCCCGAGGAACTGCATTGTCAAGAAACAAAATTAGCTAAAAAATCCATGGAAAATAACGAACAAAGGATCAAGTTAAAGCAACAGTTACCGACAATTAATTAAGAGTACTTCAAATACACTCTCTGGATGTGGCAACCTGGCAAGTTTTGATCCCTGCAGTGTAGAAAAGCAAGTCAATTATATACGTAAACTTTTAAGTACCAGTTTTTAATTAAAATAAATGAAAAGGAAAGGCTCAAACTAGATAGACCATTTATTTGTATTGCAAAAAATAAAAATAGGAAATAGACATATTAGACATTCTACCTCACGACAATGATAATTTGGACCTGGAAGCTGGGTGGAATAGAACGTGATGATCCGCAGAAATTGAGAAGCCTAGTGAAGAAAAATAAGTTAGATAAAGTGTCAGAAAGCATTGAGAAATTGCGTGCTCCCAAAGAGATACAAACCAAAGTCGTTACAATAACTTTGGTGTGTGCTTTTCGTGCTAGCTTACAAGTTTCTAAATCTATCTCACAAATTGTCCCAGCATGATTCTGTTACATCATTTCAGGGCATACAAGTTACTCAACACAAGCAAAAGAAACAGAGAGAGAAAGATTGGCACTTACAACTAGAAATGCTAGAACCCTGCACCAAATTAAAACTGTGTAGATCTTTTTGCTCTTGAAGATGAAAGGATGGAAAGTCCACTGCAATGGAACAAATTCCCAATTAAGTATAAAAGAATGCAAAACTTGTTAAAGGTCAAAATGCACTTGAAGGTCCACTTCTAGAGTTTTTGGCAATCTGACCCACATAACAGGTCCAGATTACTCCTGTCTTGAAAATTTAGCTTTGCAATTTTTTCTTTTCTTATTTTCTGTATATGTTTTATCTATTTCTATAAAAAAATTTCCTTGGTTTTGATTTTCTATTTAGCTCCGGATCAACTATGGCAGATGACTTTTATAGTTTTTTAGGCCTTTGGCCACCATTTATCGATTATCCAGAATTTCAAACTTTTGTGAGCTTTCACTGCAATTGTATTGTGTTGCTTTTTTGGGAAAAGCTGGAAACTAAAGAACAAACATCACAAAAAGGGCAAAAATGCAAAATATAAATCAATAAATAAAAAACAAAAGAATAGGGAACTTCACAACTGTTATGCTCAAGCATCTTTTCACCAATAATGTAAATAACCAAAAAGTTTGTCAAGGTTCCTAGCAAGCAACAACCATCTAATAAAAGCTGCATGTGCGTGGGCATTGAATAGGATATAGCTGCAGAGAACTGGTTCAACTTAAATTCAACTTAGTTGGAAACAACCCCACATTGCATGAATAGAAAGGAGATTCTCAGAACGAGGAGATTTTAGAATCATCAGATGTGTAGCAAGACAGGTACTCTGAAGATAAATATAACCGTGTATGGCAGGTACTTCAGGGTTAAGAACTAATTCCCCGTCAAGCACTGCAAAGAAATTTTCGAAAGTACAATAATGGCAACCCTATTACAGCATTCTAAGCTTATGTGGAGTTAAGCGCTAGTCCAATTGCCAATATTAAACAATAAACTATTTCAAGCTTCACCTCTCGCAAACAGTGTTACTATCCAGATGGCACTGTGATTCCAGATATGGCATAGCACATTTGAATCTCATGTGCATTTGATTTTATGTTGTTGGGATATATTAATGTTCCGAAATCCTGATGTCAGAGGAGGCAGAAATTAACCTATGAACAACTTATCAACCCGGAAAACGGGAGAGGGAGGAGGAGGTTGGGAAAATTAAACAAGAAGAGGCAAACAGGAGCAAAAGTGCAACGGCAACTATATCGTAATCTTACCACGATAAAGGATAGAAAGACGAAGGTGAACAATATCTCACTAATGTAGGATTTATCTTGCCCAAACTCCTGAATTATCAAACAGAGTTAGACAATAGAACAAAGCATACCAGAAAGGGGAGCGAAACGAAATAAACAAGCACCAACCGGAAGAAGAAAGAACCCAACATCCTGCAACGTTGGCCCTGGGCGGTGTAGATAATGAACTCCTCGGGCAGCTAAGCCATGTATGTACTGTGGGCAAGAAACATATAATACAGATGTTAGGACATAAGCATCAAACTATAATCAGAAGAAAAGAAAACAATAAGGGGAAGTGCAAAAACACAAGAACGCAGCCTCAAAATCTGATGGTACCATACAAATGCATTCATTCCATCCCAGTAAAAAAATCACATTATATTAGTTGACTAGGCGTTCATCCCCAGAATATGCTGCAATTCAGGTACTCAAAACAGCACACCATGCATTGTTCTTTATCGAACTTAACACACGCTTAAGCTAAGAGTACAGGTTTTCTCTCAAGGAGGGGCAAGGCAAGCGACGGCTACAACGTTTTACCAGACCCTTCACCCTTTTTCACAGTCCTCAGAATCAAACAAACAACTGGACCAAAGAATTGCAGCATTGGATTCATAGAAGAAGAAGGAGGAGGAGGAGAGAGTTAGGTAAGGTAACAATAGTAATTGAATTGAAGTAACACCTGAAAAATTAAACCGCTAAGAATGTATTTCCAACTATCTGCAAGTAAATTGATCTCTGTTGTCGTCTCTGCACAAATCCTCTTCCATAACTTCACGCACAAAAACCAAACCATTTGATCAAAAATCAAATTCAAAAATCTTGGGAAAATTAAAAGCACAAACAAGTTTTTCTCTTAAGGGAAAATAAGAGAGAGAAACCTTGGAAGCCTCGCGACCAATGTAAAGAGTCATCTTGTTGTTGGTGGTGGTGACCGTGGTGGTGTTGTTTCTGCAGTTGTTGTTGTTGTTGCTGGGTATGTTGGGCTATAAGCACCAGTTCCATAGCATTTCAAAACCCAACTGTTAAGGTCGACATCATTATTCTCCTCAAAATCCGAACATAAAAAAACCTCTTAAGAGCTTTTCAACTTCCGACTTCGAAAACGGAAAAAGAAGAAGAAAACCGCTTGGTTCTTGAGCGATCGAATAGCCAATCGAGATCTCCACTAAAAGGGTGAAAAGAAGACGACGAGGCTTTTGCAAGAAGAGAGAGAACCCAAAAAAAAAGTCTGATTTTGCGTGATTATTTCTATGACGATCAATGGATTTTTCTTCTTCTTTTTAATGGTTCCAAGCAATATAGAAAGAAAGAAAGAAAACGCGAGTTAGACACGGAGAGCAGGGAGAAGATCAAGAAAAAGAAAAGCGAGAGGGTTTTTATATTGTAGAAGAGTGGTACTTTCAAGGTTACAAGTGTTTTTGTTTTGCCGTCAAAAAGTGTTTTAAAATTTTTATTATTTTAATTTTAAAAAAACAATTTAAAATTACTTTAATACATTAATATTAAAAATAAATTTTACAATTTTTTTTACAAAAAATACATTATTTTTCGCCCTTGTTGGGTGAGAAATTGATATTACCAGGAAACTGAGAGAGACTTTCTTTGGACAGACAGATATTAGAGTCACACAAAAAGAAGAAGATTCATTAAAACCACTCCTACAGTTACTGACCACGTGGATTTATTTAACCCTAAAAATTATGGTTTATAAGGTGTGCTTTTTTTATTTATTACTTCTTATGTTCAAGTTTTAAAAAGCATTTGAAAATATAATTATACTCATGTTTTAAAAAATATAATTTTTTTATTTTATTTGTTGAAAATTAATTTTTTGAATTGTTTTGATGCGTTGATTTTAAAAATAATTTTTTTAAAATAAAAAAAATATCATTTTGATACATTTCAGTACAAAAAATACTTTAAAAAATAACTACACTCTCAAACAGACCATATTAATGTCCTCACTAATCAAAATTATTCATGTTTTTTTAATACTTACAGCATAACCAAAAGAAAAAAAAACAATTTGTAGGTATTGTCATCTAAATTAATATTAGGATTTATCATTTCAATCTAAGTAATTAGTGTGGTAGTTAAAAATATATAATTTTTTTTTTATTTTTTAGGTTTAAATTTTGATGCTCATGCTTTAAGAAAATTATTAAATTTATTTAAATGCATTGAAAATTATTCAAAAAATAGATTAAATTTCGATTCATTCATTAATTATCTAAAAAAAATTATCATTAAAAAAAACTCCAAAAAGTAATATGATCTATTTAGTTACAATAAGGTTAAGAGTGTGCGATTATTTTTTATTTAGAAATATATTAAAAATATTAAAATTATTAATTTGTATAAAAATATTTTCAAATTATAAAATATACAGATAATTAGCCTTTATCACAATTAAAAATAATAATAAAAAAACATTGTGAAAACAAAAACAACAGATATTCTCCTCCTCGGAAGACTACATATTTTTGTTTTACCTGCTGGGGGGGGGGGGGGAGTCTGTTAAGAATTTTGGTTCCCTCCGGCCACGGCCTGCAGGCAGCATTAATAACTATAATTTTGTTTTTTTAAAAAAAAGAAAAAGAAATTATCAATAGAAACTAGCTAGCTGCACATGTATGAGATCGAGGGCGGATCGATGAGTCAACAAAACTGTTAAAAAAGAGGGCTGCATTTTGGTTCATCGGGTGAAGCGAAGAAAGAGTGAAAGTTGGAGGAGGCTCAAGTCACGGGTGTCCAGTCATGGCTCGGCCGCCGAGGATAACGGACTCCTCCTCCCTCGTCCTGTTTTTTAAATTTTAAAAAATTCCTTGAACATGTACAATCATGGCTTCAAGCACCCCATCCTCTCTCTCTCTCTCTCTCTCTCTCTCTCTCGTAATCAACGAGGACACACGTCGTACCCACCATTTGCAATCACCTGATCACTAGCTAATCCCACGTGGTTAGGCGGTTATTTTGCAAATTACCCACTCTTTTTCTCCCATATTTTACGTTGGTTTTCTTTTCTTTTCTTTTTTATTTTCCCACGTGACTCCGCCTCCAACTCATGTCATGATTAATTTCATGTGCATGCACCAGTCACGGTGTATGCTTTTGTTGTCAGGTATTTTTTTATGTGTTAATATTAAAATATTAAAAAAATATTTTCAAATATTAAAGTTATTTTAAAAAGTAATTTGCATCATAATCTCAAATACCTCACATGATATTATGTGTTTGTCATTAAAAAAACAATTGTTTAATGAAGTATTTCGTTTTTTTTTAAGTTGTATTTTAAAATGTTTTTTAATTTTTTTTATCATAAAAATTACATTAAATTGTTGTTTTTAAGATGTTATATCTATAAAATTTAATTTTAATATAATATTAAAATAATATTTTTTATTTTTTAAAAAAATTATTTATAATGTCAAAACAATTAAAAAATACTATAAAAAAATTAATCTAAAAAAAAATTATTAAAAAAAAAAAAAAAACAGCATTCGACTGCAATAAGAAACATATTTCAAAATGCAAGTTGGTAGCAAAGTATTACTGCACTAGTAAAATAACGCTCACAAAACATGAACTTTTTATTTTATTTCAATAACTTCGGAGAATAAAATTTTATAACCGATTTGAAAGAAAAAAAATCTACAGATAAAAAACGTAAAAATTATTTATTAATAACGTATACCCGAATATAGTTTTAGATGGAGGGATTTTAGGGGCGCTCATGGGGATTTGCATTTTGAATCTGACATGAACTTCATAAACATTTTTATATTATCATATGTATTTTTTGAATTTTTAAAAAAATTTTGCTTTCAATTAAATTTTTTTTAATAATTTTAGATTGTTTTGATGTTCTAATATTAAAAAAAAAATTTAAAAAAAAATTATCTTAATATATTTTTAAATAAAAAATATTTTGAAAAATAACCAATACTACAATACCAAACAAGTTATTCATCAATAATTTTTCATGTGTTTTTGGTATAAAAATATTTTCTTTTTTAATTCAATGTAAAATATTTTTTATCTATTAAAACCTACAAAACAAGTCGAACTCTGTATCTCCTCAAAACAAGCGTTGCTTTTACGATTAAGCCAGGAATGGCATTGCCATTAGGTCAACAAAAACATCAAGAAACGGTCTCACAGGAACATTTCAAGATTTGTTGCTGTCATCGTTAATTAAATGGCTCTAGCAGAGATTGGAACACATGCTTGCATCAACCTCCAGGGCCAGAAGCCAGGGACTCCAAATACAAGCATAGAAGACTTGGTCTCTTGGAGACACGGAATAGTCAACTGTCAACCATGCCATAACCTCCATAGCCATCATCTAGAATCTTGACTAAATGACAGCTGTTCCTTTGACTTTTGGCAAAATGCACAGAGGGCTAGCACAACTTGCAGGGCTCCGAGAAATGGCTTTGTGCAGCGCCATTATTTTGCTTTCTAAAAGCGTTCAGGTGCGCTGGTATATTATGTCTTCCCTTTTTTATTTGAACAGGAAAAGTGCCCGTAGTGGCTTGTAAAAATGTTACCGCCATTTTCGAGAGATAATATTAATAATTATTATTATTATTATTATTATTATTATTATTATTATAGTAAGAACAAATTATGTCAGTGAGTGTGCGATTAATGAGAGAGGAAATTATTTTGTATAGGATTATAAAATTCGAAGGCAAGCATTGCAACGTGGACTTTAGCGGTCAATGGTCAATGGTCGTTATTGCCAGCGGGGCTGGCCATTGAGCTAAGTTTGAGTTTGTCATGATGAGATGGAAAAGCTCAAGTGAATGATAGGCTGTGCTGGGGAGGCGTGAAAACGGGAAAGGCGGCTTGGTGAACGTAGACGTGTCACCCAGCTTTAAAATTCACATATTTCATCAATAATTTGTTTTTGTATTTTAATAATATTTTTAAGTTTTTTTAGTTTTAGTTAAAAAAAAAATTAATATTAAAATTTTTTGATGTGCTAATAAAAAAATAAATATTAAAAAATTAAAAATATATATTATTTTAATATATTATCATCACAAACACTATCTAAACTCAATAGATTTTTATGATTATTATATATTCTTGCGCCCTCTCTTATTATATATCCTATATGCTCTGTCATCGCAGATGGATACCAATGAAATTCAAAAAAAAAAGTAGAACCAATTCAAATCTTTTTTTTTTTCTATTTTGTGTTATAATTAAATCACATAATGATGGGATGTGATCACATCACTCATGTTCCAAAGTTCAAAAGATAACTTAAAGTAATGATAGTCATCCTTGTGCTCAAATGAACTCACACTTATTTGGGCTCAGGTCTATTGTATTGTAATATTTATTAAAAAAAATAAAGAAAAACTCAAAGTAAACCTGGATTTATCAATGCAGACCCCAGTATAAGTCTTAGTGAGAAATAAGACTTATAAATAAAAGAGAATCTATATCTTAATGTTAGAATGAAGAATGAAGATTTCACGATGGAGGGATTGGTCCCGATAAAGATGAAGACCACAAGCAATCTAGACGGAAGATGAAATTTGACCATAAAATATGATGACCCTTACAGAATTACTCTAGTGATCAAAACTAACACTTATAATCTCTATAATGATTAACGAGAAGAACCTTTCATATACATGACACTTAGATCATTTAACAATATGTCACCAATAAAAGAAAAAAAACTAATGTGCTAGTACTGTAATATTTTAACAAGGAATGAAGAAAAGTATACATGTTTTCTTTATATTATCTAAAATAACTATGTTACCTAGGTATAAATGCATTTTTTTCTCTAATAAGATAAGATATCTTGCACAAGTATAAAGGTTTAACTCCTTCTAGGTACACAGAGCCACATTGTCCAAGTATAATAACATTCATCTTCTGAAGAATGATAACATTTACCTAGGTAACTTAATTGCCTCCAAGTAAAAGGAATCACCTTACCCATATATAAAAATATTCACCTGTTAGTCATGAAAACTCACCTTACCTAATATAAAGGTTTAATTCTCCTTTGATATAAGGGATCACTTTGCCTAGGTATAAATATATTTACATTTTAGTCTGCATATGACTCAAAAATTTTCTAGATCACAAGGTCATGAAGGACCACTAAAACATTTATAATATAATATGACCTAATATATTGATTTGATTTTGTGGTGTCATCACTATCTCTAAGAACAGAACATTGGATCCCACTTAAGATATAAGGTATGTTAAACATAAAAAATATTTATTGTTAAGATGTTGAATCCCACTCCATTTCTAAAACCAACAATTTTAAATCTAAAAAACAATTCTAATTGTTAGGACATTATACCTTAAACAAAGAAAAAAAAAAGCCAAAACAACAACATTTAGAAAAACATAAACTCATGAAACTTTATAATCAAATAAATATTTGTTACACTAATTGGTAAGACCTATAGGACTGACATCATAAGATATTTTTTTAAAAAATAAAATTAAAAACATCTTAGCCATTTTTAAGCTTTTTAATTAGGTTCTCATTGACAATCTCCTCCTCTAAATCATCAGCCTCCATCATTTTAGGTTCTCATCGACATTCTCCTCCTTTGAATCATCAGCCTCCACATTTCTATAACTTAAATGGACTTTACCTCTATTGATGGTTAGTTTTATTGCACCTTTATGCTTGGTTATTCCTTTGTATCCCTTAAAACCTTTTTATAATTCTTTTTTATCTCCTCAACCAAATAATTTCATTGAGCAGTAAGAAAAGCATGTTTGAAAAAAATTACTCCAAAGTTAGGCATGGGGGTCAAGGTGGAGACTTGATAGAAGTACATTACCATGTCATTTAGAATAATTATAAAAATACGAACTGCTCATCACTTTAACTAATTTATCATTCCCTACCTCATCTACCTTATTTAATGCACGAGCCCCATAAAACTTATTCTAAAACATACTCGAGACATCTTTGACAACTAAAAGATGAGAGGACTCAACCTAAGCCTAACTGATTTTTCTCCTAGCCATTATCAAGATGAATTTAGCTCCCTAACCATTTTTTTAGTATGCCAATAAATCATATTTGGCCTTATAGAGTGTCATTTTGGTTATTTAAAGCTTCATAACTAATATATCTTTTTCTTAGAGGGATTTAATGAGAATCTTCTTGATAAACTTCAATTGGTTTTTAGGCCTATTAGGGATTCTCTAATGGCTTACACTTCCTCCATTAAAGCCTTCAGTGTTTATCCATTCTCCTCGACCACTTTTGTCACTTGAGTTATCTCTTAACGCTTGACTTACCAACACTAAGCATTGTGAGTTTGCAATAGGACCACCTAAAATATAGTCTAACAAGACATAAAAACAACAACTTGAATAAAAATAACTTAGAAAAAATTAGGGCAAACTCACATTCAAGGCAATCTAAGTAGTGCTTTATATCTAATAGGTAAGGCTATTTTTCATCCACCCATTCATATTCTCAAGAAACTAAAGGAAACATGAAAATACTTTAATATATATTAAGGATCCTCATTGATTGCTATAATAAAAGTTCTTTTAAAACAATGATGAGTGGACATGACTCTTTTTTTTGGTTAATAACAATGTAAAAGAAGGCATAAACCCTAACTTATTCTCATTCAAAAGTAGTGTCCTCAATTAGCGGGACAAAGCTACCTTTTAAGATTTTTCTCTAGGGGTGGGAGCCACACTTAAACAATCATAAAATGGTGTTAACTATAATAGGCGATGGTAGTGTTAGATCATGTTTGGCATCTAGGGTATACCAAACCCCGATATAGAATGTTGTTATAAGAAAAGGGATTAAGTCTTATCATCATATTCATGCACTCTTTTCCTTTTTAGACCTAACTTTTATCCTAGTTATTACTAGTCCAAAATCTATGGATTCAATCATGTTTTTGAATATCTTTCTGGTTTAACATATTCTTTTTAGAAGCTATCTATTATTTTGTTGGTGGATCATGAATTAGATTCTTTAGATAAAAAAGAATTTCTTAATTAAAATTCTATGGGAATATGTCTTTTTTAGGCACATTGTTTTGGCCTAAATCCTCTTCAAATAATGAAGAAATAAAATGGGTGAGTAGCACAAGTTCAAATTTCAAAAAAATTATAAATAAATAAAAATACCTAAATGTATTACTCATTAAACTCTCCTTTAATATATACCTCTAATTTTAGAAGTTAATCTTGTTGTATGGAGTGAAGACCTACTACTAGGTGCATAATAACTTTTTAGCCAATGTGAATGTTAGTTTATCATTGCATAACTCAATTAGGGTCCTCTAAATGCTCAAGAATCCTTAAATATCTTAAGAGCTAGTTGTAGGAAACTCCCCTCCAAAGACCATTATGAACCCACTCACCCCTTCATTCATTAACATGGTTAATGTTTCTTTACAATATCCCTCTCCTTTCTTAAAGAGAAAAGATATGAAATCATTCAATTCTTGGAGTTACATTAGCATATCCATCCAAATGGTAATAATTCTTGAAGACTCTTGGAGAGGGCTTTTCACCATGTTGCTTTATATAATTTTTTAAAATCAACCAGGATGACCTATTTATTAAAGCATAGTTGATTGACATAAAGGTTATGATGATGAAAATCCTTTATATAAACCTCGATAAAGGAAATGTGTACCCATACTTAAACATATAGAAGGGAGTTATAATCTTTTATCCCTCACACGACCCTTAAAATACCAAACATAAATTCTATCTTCTTAGAAGGGTTTATAGCTGCACATCCTTTTTTTTTTATAACTGGACATAAATTTTAGTTATCTAAGCTAGGGATACCTTGTGCAGGTATGTGTCCTTTAACTGGTATCAAAGTTGTTTTATCACAACTTCAGGTCTTTTAGTGTGAACCCCCAACCTAAAACTAGTAAATCAGTGCTAAAAATGGTAACTTTTCATTTGAAAAATGATAATTAATAAGGAAAATTGTTATAAATGAGGATAAAAACTTTTCTAAATTGAACTAAAATTTCAGATAAAATAAAACAACAATCGGTATACGTAATGTAAACTACTAATGAATCATGTAAATACCCCAATTGAATAAAATAATTATATAAAGAGAAATCTTTATGAATTAGGGTGGAGATAATTATACAATAATAATAATAGAGTGGAATTTTAAATAAAATGATGTATTATTTTAAGTGCGAAAAACATTGATCACTAATATAAACCTCACATACAATCATATTATTTTTTGAATGAAAGTGGTGAAAGATCTGAGAAGGTTTTTATGATGGTTATGAATGGAAGTCATCAATGGGCTAGTCTAAAAATCATACTTGGAGTGTGCACTAGGAGTTTAAGGTAATGGATTGACCCTCTCTAGCCTACTTATTTAATTAAATGTTTTTTTATAATTACTAAATTTACAATGATTATTTAGTTATGTCCTGAATTGTTATTATTAATTGAAGGCTTATGCCTTCGAAATAGAAATTGGTATGCGCTGTAATTAAATACATAGGCAAAAAAAAAAACACTTAGTATATTACGAAGGGTGATTGACCAAAACGATGGTAAAATATTTATAATTAACTTTGACCATAACAACAAAAATTTATATGTTATGAAACTAGTTACCCGATAATGAGGATGATGTCCAATAATAGACTATGTTGTGGAACTAGTTACCCGGTAACAATACCAATGCCTGATAATAGGGTTAGTGCCCTGTAATGGGTTATGTTAAGAAAATAGTTACCCGATGATGGGGTTAGTGCTCGGTGATGGGCTATGTTAAGGAACTAATTACTCGATAATAGAGCCAGTGCTTGATGATGAGCTATGTCGAGAAATTAGTTATTTGGTAATATGGCTAGTGTCTGGTGATGGGCTATGTTGAGGAATTAGTTATCTGGTAATGATGATTAGATGACACATGATGGGGGTAGTTGAAAGGATGGTAAAGTGTGATCATGTACATGAAGATAACAAAGAATCATCTTGAATGCATATTAATAGGATAACAGAATGCATTAGCAAGCACATGTCACTCCTAAATATAAAATGTGGCATGACATACTCTATAATCGATGAAGTCTCTATTTTATCCATGCCATAAAGACTTAGGGGGGACAATGGGCTCAAGCCCTACACCTCTAATCATGTCGCCTATGTCCATAGCTTAAGATCATGAGGCTCATAGGAAACACATACCCAAATCCATTATGAGTTATTAAGCTCATTCGGACATCCCAAGGTCTAAATGAGCTCACACCTACTCGGGTACACTTGTGGTCCCATGCTCTATTAGATCTAGGGTGTACATAGAGCGCAACAAGATGATATCATTTAATAGAAAATATACTAAATGATGAGTTATTTTTATTAAATATTTGTTTATTTTTTGTAACCATATAGATTTGACACATGTGCCAAACCCAAGATACTTGGACTTGGCAATGCACCAAGTCCAAGGTAGCGTGAGTCTAGCACACATGCCAGACCAAATACACTTGGACTTGGCAGTTACCTAAGTCCAAGATGCTTGGACTTGGCAGTGCATCAAATCTAAGATAATATGAGTCTGATACACATGCGAGACCCAAGACACTTGGACTTGATAGTCAGCCAAGTCCAAAATAATTACCGTCCTCCCTTAATATGTGCAGGGGAATGATCGTCCTCCGTTGGCATGTCCAGGTGAGTGACCAACCTCCCTTGAGCTTAATCTTATGGAAGAACTCGATCTCTATAAGCTTAGCTACATTTGACGTCTTAAACTCTAATTTTCTTACATATTTTTAGATGTATAAAAGTCCTTCAAGAACACCATATTCTTATCAGGTAAGAGATAGTATCCCTCATTCAATACTATTAGAGTAATTACATTGCCTACCCTCTTTTTATGGGTTATAATTACATCATGAAAATATCAATGACAAAAAGTTCACAATCTTCATTCTATGCTACATATATATTTTCAGAGCATTTTTCTCTAGAATCTTCTTATATTTTTTTTCTAAAAAAATATTTATTTAAACATTAAAGAGTCATCATCTCCACATAAAAAAAATCTTCTGCAAATACTAGCAATAAGTAGATTTGGTCTATCAAGACAAAGTATAAGTTACCATCTATTTTGACTATGAAAAATTAAAATTAAAATTAATTAATTGATTGATTGTACAATCCAAGAATCTAATTCCCAATCTAGTTGGACTTCATCACTAAGTTCTTGTGCAAGCCTGATCCCAAACTGGTCAGACAGACCTCAAAGCCAACCGCTACATCTGGTTATCAGGGTGTGAATTCACAGCTCAGGTCACTGTCTTTCTTTGCTGGCTATTTGTTTGTTGCATCAGCTCCCTTTCTGCAGTGGCAAAGACGATAGATTATGATCCAGCCAGCAAACCAGCATAAATGTCGGCATCTTACTTTCTTCCTTGGATTGGATTAGAACCACACGATGATGCCATCAAAATATGGGAGCAGTCAATTTGCAACGGCTTGAAACTTCAAAATCCCAATAAAATCTACCATTTCTGCTTCTAAAAACTCTCTGGATTGGCAGGTCCCACACCCAATTGTGACTGCCCAACGAACCCCCACCACATTTTCTCTCCTTTCCTTTTTTTTTTTTTTTTTTTTTTAATTTTTAATCGAGGAAAGTGTTGGATTCTTGAACAAAGTTGTTTATTATAGCTTTTCTAGATGCATCAGCATATATTCTCCTAAAACAAGCACAATATACGTAGAACTTGAGTTGGTGTGCTCCGCAACTACAATCACGGCCGGTTTAAAGAGATCATTAAATTTTGTGTTTCAGATATATATTTTTAAAAAAATTATTGTTTTTTAATTTTTAATTTTTAATTATTTTTTTATATATTTTCATATTATTTCAATGTGATAATTTTTTATTGTATTTCTAAATAAAAAAACAATTTCATATTCATTTATCATACTCTTGATATATCTACGTGTTCACTTGCAATTGTCATCATCATAGAAAAAAAAGAAAATCCTTCCATTCATGTCTTTTGTTGTCGTTAATAATAAACATCAAAAAAGGATCGCCAGCACATGAAAAACCTCTTGATTCTTAAAATTAACGATAATTCAAGCTGTCAAGCAACGTTGGGAGGGTCATTATAGTGCATTTATAATTGTATTTTAAAGTATTGTTTATTTTAAAAATATATTAAAATAATATTTTTTTTATTTTTAAAAAGGTATTCTTGATATTATCATATTAAAACAATTTAAAAACATAAAAATATTAATTTAAAGTGAAAAAAATAATTTTTAATTTTTTTAAAAAATACAAAAATAAACACCATTTAAAAGCAACCTATTCTGACCAGGTTTTTTTATTTTTATTTTTTTATCTAACCAAATATTCTGACCAGTTGGTGTGTATCGTTTGGTCAAACATCACCAGTGTCTTGGCTTGACCTCAAAATCGGTCCAACACCGAGAATCCTTATCTAGAAGGTATATATATATATATCTTCTCAGCGAAGGCATAAAGTTGTACGTATTTTGCAGGTAAAGTTTCACAGCTGCTGTACAAAGGCAATCTCACAAGGCATTTGGGGTCATTGGGTTGTTGGAAATGGCAATGAAATGGGTGGGGATGTTGTTCATTGCTTACAAGAATAAAAAAGAAAAGGGGACGAAAACAAAGAAACAAGTTCGTCTAACAAAAGAATTCTTTGGAGTTTTTATAATTAAAAAAAAAAACTTAAAGGAATCAACCTTTTCCTGTAGCATTTAATATGAATTTAAGTAGTATAATGATTATTTTACCCTTTATTACTTCTAAAATTATTTGTTTAAAAGGATTCAAGTATTATTTATTGATTAATCAGGGATAATTTTATCATTTAACTTTGAAATAATATCATAAAAATACTTTTTTGTCCTTAAAATCTGGAAAAAAAAATATTTTATAAAGGGTTTTTTTGTTTTTTTCGTTTATTTACACATTAAAATAATGTTTATAACTTGGCTATTCATATAAATGGCCATGAAAAAAAAAGTTTATTTGCCTTTATATTTTTTGTATAGTAAAATTACATAGTTAATATTTGACTTTTTAAATTTTAAGAATGATTTTAAAAGGTATTTTTGTATTTGCAACAAGTAATTTTGTGATAATGATATGTTATTAGGTTTTTCTTGTAATTTATTTTATTAAAATATTAATAAATTTATAAATCTATAAAATATGTTGATGCGATAAAGTTCTCCACTTTTTTTTTCTTTGAGTTGATTTTGATTTTGTTTTTCTCTTTTCACCAATTTATGGCTTTTTGAGTTTAAATATTAGTTTTTCAAGATTATAAAAATCTTTATTAGATATTTTTAGATGAAAATAAATTTTTAATCCAAAAAACCTAGCTTTATTTTCCAAATATGCTCGTAAACTATTCTTTTCATAGACATGTAATTTTTTTATTTTTTTTTTTTATTTATTTTTTTTTTTTTTGTAAATGACAAGCGACATCCAAGCCAAAAAAAGAAGAAGCCAGGCATGCAAGCCTATCTTAGCAGACCGAAGCACATTGCCTTTTAATTTGACTGGCCTAGCATATTGGGCCACCTAAGCCCATATGCTAGATTTTTTTGCCCTTCAAATTTCTTTCCTTTTAGATTTAGATTTAAATTATTATTTTTTGTTTTTAATCTTTAATTCAAATTGGTTATTTTAATTTTTTAACTGAATTTCATTTAAATTAATTAAAAATTTATTTGAGATATTATTTAATAAATTATAATTGAATTTTTACTTTGTTTTTAATTGGATTATAATAGATTTTTTAAATATTGATAAGCATTATTTTTGTGCAACCCTTCATAATATTTTTTTTTTATCTAAAATTTTTTATAATCATTTTTATTTGTGTGTTTATTTTTTTTATAATTTAATTAGATAAAAATTAATTTTTTAAAAAAATATTTAACTTCAAACCTGTGTGATGGGTTAAACAAGTTACCTTAAGTTAATAAAAAACACATAGTCTTAATCTTTGTTTTTTGAAATAAAACAACAACATGAAAATATATCTTGAGTCAAATCAATTTTGAATGGAACAACAATATAGTATTTGAATTTGCTAGGTTGAACAAGTCATATTAAACCAACTTCAATATATTTTAATTATTTTGTTTTGATTGAATTTGAAAATTTATTCTTTCTAAAATAAATATTAACATGTAATTAACTAAAATAATTAAATAGCATTATAGTGTGTGAAATCATATTTCTTTATTTGCATCTATCATTCAAATTTCTAAATCACTCTTTGGTTATCTTTGATGACTCCTTGTAATATTTATTAGCAATTAATTTTATTTAACATGTGCATGTAAAGGTTTTAAAAAAAATTCTAGGTTTTT
This sequence comes from Populus tomentosa, assembly GCA_018804465.1. Classification (NCBI taxonomy): domain Eukaryota; kingdom Viridiplantae; phylum Streptophyta; class Magnoliopsida; order Malpighiales; family Salicaceae; genus Populus; species Populus tomentosa. The sequence continues at coordinate 9,312,980 of CM031999.1, read as the reverse complement.
TTTAAATATTAAAAATGTTCATATATTTTTTTTATATTAAAATTAAATTTTGTTCTAATATATATTAACTTGAACAAACAAAATAAATAAATAAATAAATTCTTACAAAAATCCACGGCCCATGATGATTTGTTTTGCTAACCTCTTTAGCACAAATCAAAATATAAAACAGAGCAGCCCATTTCTATGATTTTCAAGGCCAAGCCCGTTTGAAAGATGAGCCTACATCTATCATCGTTCTCAAAATGTCCTTAACAGAGGAAAACCAACCTTATCCTCTGTTTCCATTTGATCTACCGGAAATTTCAAGACCCTAACCTAACTCCTTAACTCTGGCTACTGTTTAGGTTTTGTGAAAAACCCATCGGACTCATGGCTCTACATGGATCTACCTTTTGCTACAAAGTGAGTTCTAAGTCTCATTAGCTCCATCAATTTTTCTTCTTCTTCTTATTTGATTCTGCTTGTTGATCAATCCATTACCATTACCACCTTGAAATTGAATTTCTTCTTAGATGTTATCACCAAAGATTTTCGAAACTTGAAATCGAGGGTTATATAAGATTGCTCTAATTCTCATTAGCGTGCATGTTGTTGTAGGTAAATTTCATTGCTACAGGAGACTTTAGGAGACTGCAATGTTCATGGACTGACAGTTTCAAGAGAACCCACAATATCTCTTCACCTTCCTTGAAGAAAAATACATTTTTGGCTGGAAGACTCCATTGTCATAAAAAGTTGCACATTGGAGGAGGAACCCGTAAGTTTCTCTGCTTTTGTGTTTTTTTTTGCCTTGTTCTCGAGCCATTGAACTACTGTGCATATAGAAGCCAGTAAGTCTATCAAGTGCTAAGTTTTGTGATGAAAACATCTGATCGAAGATGTTTATGTCACATCCATATGGATGCTCCAAATTGTGTTGTCATCGTCCCTTGTGGCGGCGGCAAATGTCTATACGTTCATTAGAGATTGACTCTATCATTTTTGTTTATTTTCCTCTTGTTCTTGTAAATGGGTGATAGCCACCCCCCCCCCTCCCCGGTGCGCCATCATTTGTAGATTTTTACTCACTATGAAAAAAACAATCAAGACTGGCAAGTTAATCAAACAGTCTATGATTTACTCCTCAAATCGGAACTTACTTGCTGAAGTGCCCATGGTTGAACAGTTTTTATTGTGGGTCTGCATTTCAAATTTAATTTTGGTCATCAGTTGTCTGCATACATATTATCTAAATTAGTGCTAGGTTGAAGTAGGTCTATAACTGTATATTTGTATAGCACAGAGTCCTATGCGCAGCCTTTCCGCGTATTTTCATTAAGAGCATGTCAAGTAAGAAGTGAGGATTCAGAGGAAGTGTTAAGTGGCGAAAGCATTGTATTGGATGAGCAGACCTTAATGCGTGAGCTTCAGGTTGCCATTGAAGAAGAGAACTATGCCCAAGCTGCAAAAATCAGGGATGGCCTTAAAGTACTCCAGGAAGATAGCAAGGCGTCGGTACTGGCAGCAAATGCTCGGTTTTATAATGCTTTCAGGAAGGGGGATCTGGCTGCCATGCAATCACTTTGGGCAAAAGCGGATAATGTATGTTGTGTGCACCCTGGTGCTAGTGGGATTCAAGGTTACGACGATGTTATGGAAAGCTGGGAGCTTGTATGGATGAACTATGATTTCCCACTAGAGATTGAATTGAAAAATGTTCGAGTGCATTTTAGGGGAGATGTAGGTTATGTTACATGTGTAGAATTTGTGAGAACAAAAGGCAGCAGTTGGGGGGCACAATTTGTCACAAATGTTTTTGAGAAGATTGATGGTCAGTGGTTAATCTCCATTCACCATGCCTCACCTGTTGACCTGTAAGCATCATCGCAATACATTCAATACATGAATTGCCTTTTTGGTTATTTAGATTCGCTTGCATCACAGTTCAGTCTTTATAATGCTGGACGCTTCAGCAACCCTGGGTCGGTGATCCTAACACATTGATCAACCGCCTACCTGGTAGATCGTGTGAGATGTTCACCTTCTGAAAATTGTTTTTATGATCCGCTTAGATCTTACGTACTACAATGTATCGTGTATTTTAAAAGGGTACCCTTTGGAGGGTAAGTGGCGAAAATCTGTTGTAAACAAACAGGTTCATCCCTTTTTGTCAAGTGCGGTGATTCCTATTCTTTGGTGATCATCCCTTTTTGTTTCCCTTTTTAGCCAGTGTTTGAAATTGTGAAAAATAATTTTTAAAAATAAAAAAATACTATTTTAATATATTTTCAAATAAAAAAATATTTTAAAAAATAATTATAATCACACTACTAAACATAAAAAGTAGAGTAGAGAAATAACTTGAGCACAGGACGAAGTTGTGCCTGAAGGCCACAACCTTTCCTGTTTCAAAAGAACTTGTGTACGAGGCACTCTGCAGTCGTTATGTGATGAAAATATAATTTTTTGCCTTCTAAAAACTCTGTACTCTTCAATTTCAGAGCTGTATATTTCATGCGCCATTGTTATCTTCACACAAGACAAAAGGAATATATTAGTGGTGACTACAGCTGATGAAGATCATGATGGCCTAACAAAATTTCAGGAAACTGTCTAGGAGATCTTCCACCAACTTTGCTGCCTAGGTCCATGGACACCGTAGCGATTGGTCAAGAACTCTCCAACACTGATTTCTCCTCTTCCATTTGGAGAACTTTGGCAACTATACACCATCAACAAACAGACTGCTGGAATGAGCCCGCTACATCCTTTCAAATGGGGAAACAGGGGGGCTTAGAGTGTATTTCACATTTGTTTGCCCTGGGGAAATGGCGTGAATCTTCTTTGATCCATTACCGGAGTTGCTGAGCTCCTGGTGAAATTCTTCGCCGGAAGCATTGCCGCCATCTTGATCATATGATTTCCGACAACTTATAACATTGACACAAATGAAGAATGCTTGTAATGAAGAAATTGATGAACTGAATTCAGTCGAATACATCCCCTTTTCCACTTGTGCCAAACTGAAGATAGGATGGTCTTGTTGGATTGCTCCCTGCATGGGTGGATATACAAAATAAGAAAACGCCAATATAAATGACACCAAAAGAGCGAAGATAAATTCTCAGCTAGAACACAAAAAAAGTACCTGGGTAAAAAGTTCAAAACAATCCGTCATCAGGCAACTTTTGGATGTCCTTGTAATCTTACTACACTGGCTTCTGTTGGTGAGTATACGTAGTTTACAATCAACATCCCAACCACCACAGTCGCATGATCCACCAGATCTCCACCTATGTATCAGTGGTGAAGGAACTCCTTCGTTTGGCATGCTATGATTACCACCAGGAAGTATGACAGTAGCACTACTAGAGTGTTCGGTTTCTCCCGGGTTGCCGGAGCATTGACTTTCTGGAAGGTACTGTGAGGAGCCCTTGTGCATCAAATTTTCATTTAGATCAGTCTGCTGCAGGTCAAGGCTTGAGATTTCACTAGGCATTTTGACCACAACAGCCGCAAGCTCTCTATTTGCCATGAACTTTGGCATTGCCTGATCCGCCTGACTTTGGTCGACACCAAACAAAACAGACTCTTTCACCTTAATCTGGCAAATGGAGTCTGTTCCAGTCAAATCAAAGATAGAAGAGCAATTAACCTTCATGTGGCCAATCAAATTGTACACATAGCCACAGCTCTTCTCCTTACTACCTTGATTTATCCAGCAGCCACTCTTTTTCTTGATTTCATCAATGGCATAGAACGTATAGTCGCAACCTGAACCATTCTCTTGAGGTGATGATAACTTGTTCATGGAGGCTTCCAGAATGTTGCTATTGTTCTCAATCACAAATCTGAACATAGGAACTCCATTCCTTGTAGTAAGCTGCAGGAGAGCTTTAATTCTCGATGGCTCATGCTTGCCATCCTTAAGCAGTTCTTTGGCATCAAATTGCTTCAAGTTGAAGAAATTCAAGCTTTCATCTGATGAACCAGTTTCAGCTGACTGAAGTATTCTGGAGCTCCAGGACTTCAGCAGAGGATCTAGCATCCTTCTCAATGGGCTGGATCTAGCTCTGTTATGACCACCTGCCTTCTTTCTGTTTGAATTATTTAAACAAGCAGAACCTTCAGATAACAGGGGACCAGAATTTATGGAAATGTATGTGGAGCTGAACTGTGGGACAGCTGAACTCTCCTTGAAGCTGAAACTCCTGCTCATTCGACTCAAACTGAAGCTAAACCAGCGGTTTGGTGAAGGATGTCTGGCTTTTCTAGGCATCAGCTCCACTTTTTCTTGATTCAATGCATTCGAAGTTTCAACTACCCTTCCATTTGCTGTCCTGACTCTGCTCTCTTCTGCAAATATATCTTCAGACAGTCTAATTGGCATCTTATACAAACACGCAGATGTACGAGATGCATCAGATGACATCTCTGCACTTTGTGTAACCATGGCAGTGTGCAACACTTTATGGGGCTCTGTGTCAGTTTTATTTCTAGAAAGAAGTGGACATGAGTGCGGAATTTCAGAAGAGTGAATTTCCTCGTGAGAAAAGTCATCTGACAAGCTCTTTCGATTTGTTTCAGTAAAATCCTTATCCACTGGTGTCCTTAGTTCCTGAAGGGAACAATTTGTAGAGCAATTTTTTGGAACAAGGAGAACTATGTCCTTATCCACTGGTGTCCTTTGTTCCTGCAGGGAACAATTTGTAGAGTAATTTTTTGGAACAAGAACTATGTTCTTGTTCTCACTGGGTTGATGTTGAGGAGAAAGATCAATAGCTGATTCTTGCAACTCTATTCCCTTCTTAGTTTTGCCACCAGCAACATTCTTTTCCTTCAAAATGAGTGAATCATAATGACTTCTCAACTGTGATGATGAAGCTCCGATGCTTGAAGTAATCTTCTGATCCAACGATTTTCTCTTTGCATCTGGTCCTTGCCTCTCCCCGGCTCTCTTCTCGGCTGCACTATCACAAGCACTTGCATTCACCTTGGACCTGATTGAGATACTATCATATCTTGAGTTTGAGGACCAACTTCCAACTTTAGAAGTGATCTTCTGTTCTACATAGTCTCTCTTCGCCTGTTCAAGAATGACATCCGAATTATTTCTGCAGAAAGTCCTGTTGGTCCTCGGTACCTTTTTCTTCCCATCCACACTGCTCTTGGAAGCAGTTTCAAAATCTTTAAAGCGCAAGGCATTCTGGACCGAAGGTTTGGCAGGTTGAGAAACACGGTCATTGTGAGAAGGGTTCAGACTTGAAGAAAGAGAGGGATGCTTCTTGCTTCTGTAATTGAGACTATTATTGTGAACTGCATTAGGAGAGGTAACTGAGTTCATAGCCATTTTACTCGTTAAATTGCTGCTAGTCAATGATGCACCACTGCTATCACTTGCTGCAATTCTCCATTTCTTTAGACGTGACCAGTCCAAAACTCCAACATTCAAAGCCTTATCTTGTATGCTTTCACTTCTCTGCATGCGCTGGAGATAACCTGGCAAATCTGACATATACTTCACAAGCTCATCATCCTTTCTTGCCTTTATCTTGTCAGAGTGCAGCTGATGGTGTTTCCCTGAAGTTTTTGGTTGGACTGAGATCCGATCATTTGCATGAAGTCTTAGTTCATGAGGCGCATCACCACATGGCTGGCTATCATAATATTCTGCTTTCAACTTGTCTTGATGCTTTAGACTCTGCCTTGCCTGGGTTGGAAGAGCTGTATCCTTCACTATCCTGGAATGTTTCTGCCATCTAGAACTCTTCTTCGGGTCCAAACTGAATCCCCTTTCACTGGAACGTTCCGAGTATGCACGACTTGATTTTACATCTGATGACATTTCTAACGCTTTCATACTTCACTGACCCATTTTTACCTGCAAAAGCATAAATGAAAAAGGGTTCTGATTCACTCTCCCGCAGCTTCAGTTTCTTACACCTTTCACTGATTTACAAGTTGCTAGGATGCTGAAATTATGTCACACCTGATGTCTGTAAGAGAATATGCATTCATAAGTTCTTTCAAATGATCAGAAAGGGAAACAAGTAAAACATGGCAAAATTGAGAAGTGGCTAGTGATAAACCTTCTTCTGACAGATGATCACGAAATGGGGAGAAAACAAAGGGCAGCGAGTATAAAACTGAAAGAAAAAAAAAAATCTACTGGGTTTTATTGACTTGGATGCCTGATCGTTGGGATTTATTGACACAAAACCTTGATCTAAATCTGAGAGAAGTAACAGTGACACCTTCGGATAATAATAAACCACCCACTCCATTTTCAAGAACCACCCTTTGCATCTTTGTCCATTTCAGTTCCCAAGAACCAAAAAAAATTTGAAAAGAAAAAACAATTTTCAACTTCCCATTATTTTAACACAAGCCAAAATCTATATCATACATAATTCGTTACTAATTACTTGGTTATAGATGCATCATAGAAGAAGAAGAAGAAGAAGAAGAAGAAGAAGAAGAAGAAAATTCAATCAGACTAGGTGGTCAAATATCTCCTTGCAATCTGATATTTCTCTCTAAGGTCTAAACAGATGCAAAATCCGTACTTTCTTGCTCCAATTCAGTAAAGTAACAGATATAAACAAAATGCAGGTTCCTTCAATAGTTTGTCCGCAGATAAATGCAAGAAGGAGGAAAAAAAACAAGAATCCTGAAACTCCTGCGTTTTCCACTAACAAAGCAAGCCAGTCTAGCCGTTAACTAATTATCATTTCGCGGAAAAGATAAATTTATTATTATATCAGAAAAAGAAACAATCTTTCCTTATCTAGTTTCCCAGCAACCAACCCAATAGAAAGGATTATTGAACAGAGGAAAAAGAAAAACAAACATACCAGAAAAGAGAAACGATGAAATGCAGGTTCAAGAAACGAAAAAAGGAAGAAGAAACTCTGATCCCGATACGTAAAATAGCAGTCAGTCTCCGTCTTCTATGTAAATTAAATCATCCTGAGGCCTTCCACAAATAAAGCAATGTTGCAGCAGTGGCTTACTTTGAAAAAACAAGATTGCATGATAAAACCCCACATGAAATATGGGGAAGTTCTTGGACGATTAATTATGAGGAATCTTTTGCCAATTCTACTTTCCTTGTTCACTTCCCCACCTCTTTTAAGTTTGTCGTATACCAATCTTGGCATTCATGCTTTAGTCCCTAAACTGCTCCCTTCAACGCAAGGCATTTTACTTTGTGGGCGATCTGATCTCAACTTTGGTAAAGAAGAAAAGTGAAATTTGATCATATAGTGCTTCAATTGCAAATACAAGTTCTATAAACTTGTCATATCTCGTATAAACATAGGTCCACGACCTAGAATGTAAAGTACAAATCCCACGTGCCATTCTTTTACCAAGGAATTGAACTCACTGTTCATTGCATCACAGAGGCTTCAGGAAAGGATGTTGGATTCGTAAAAGATGTGTTGCATTTTACAGGTATTGTGGAAAAGGACATGCTAGCAAAATGGAAGCTTTGGTTTTAAATTGTTACATCATACGCATAGGAGTTGCTAGAGTGTTCTTGAGAAATATGGGAATCATCAACAAGACCTCATGCAGAAGAAATAGGCTGAGCTGGAGTTGTTATGATTTCAAGAATCTTGGCAATCGGTACCTAGTAGTTGGTGCAAAATCAAATGATGTAGTTCATCAACGACAGTGTACTAAGTTCAAGAAAATCATAAACATAATAAAAATAAAAATAAAAAATTATTTAAGATTTTTTAGAATTTTATTAGATATATTTAGAGTTATTTAGAAATTTATTATTAATTTTTTTTTGTTTTGAATAATTTTTTAAAAATTAGGTTGTTGTAAACCATAAATTATCCAATTGTCAGGTATCCAATAGTAATATACACAAACTACTAGTAAGAAGTCTCCTAACTTCATATTTAGAAGAGAAGGATTGTCATGCCTAGAGTGTTGATTCTCAATTCTGTGACTTATATAGTTTTTTTTTTATCTATTAGACAACCATAAAAAAATAAGAGGTATAACTTATTATTTATAGGAAAATATAAAAAACCCTATAAATTGAAAAAATATCAATTTTTCCTTGAATAATATCCATATATTAATTCAGGATAATTTTAAAAATTAACTCAATCAAGTTCTTACTTGATTTTTTTAGGTATAGAAATATAATCATTATATTAATTATATTCTAGTTTTTAATTTCTAAAATATATTTTCATTAAGTCATATTTAATTAAATCATATCAATTTAATTTCTGACTAATAGTTCTTAATATGTATGACCCATTAAGTTCCTAATATGTCGGACCATATATAAATTATAATTCTAATTAAATATAATTAAACAATTTAATTTATTATCAATTCAACAATTTACTAATTTATATGTAAAGATCAGATGCATCGTTTAACAATGTGTCATGATCCTCCCAAATATTAGAAAAGCCATTAGTTGTTTTACTTAATCTTTGAGTGATTAGTTTCTCAATATAATTAATATCTTTTCATCAATAATGTTTCAATTTAACATTAAAACATTGACTATGTTTGACATGTTAAATCATGTTTATTCTCTAAATAATAGTCATTGATCATTTGAATAAGACTTAACTCTTTTCAAATCTTATTCCACCTTAGCCAATGTTTTCTTAGTCAATACTATTTGAGAACACATGAAATATTTTTTTTCTAATTCATCTAGGGTGATGAATCATTTCTTGATCACTCAAGTATCTTCGTATAGTTCATGTTTTATCAAATGTCTATCCCTGCATTAACTCAATTAAGATAACATGTAACATGATCAAAGCATAACATTCTCAATATATGATAATTTAGTGATCTTAAGTCTAATGATTACTTACATAATCGTCACATAAGACTTTCTATAGACATAGATAATATCTCTAAATAAAATTTTCATACTGGTTAGTTCAATGTACATGTCTTATGACAAGCTCCTATATATTGGTTCTAGGTATTCTTTATACTTCAGCTTATGAGAACAACTACTTCATTTCATAAAAGAAAGAACATAATATATACTAGTTCTACGGCTTTCATAAATGTCCAACATTTAAGAGAACATCGACTAAGAATATTTTAGTAACAATGTTTTCCCATAATTATAACAATTTTATGATTTTCTTTGCAAAATGTTTTTGTCACATGAACTTTATCTTTACTCTAAATTCACAAACCAAATATTAGATTCATTAATCTAATATTATATGAATATTAAAGATAAATTAAGCATTTATTAATAATAAATATGTATTTATATGAATAAATAATATCACGCATAACAAACCAATTGATTACAATGTATATTAAACTATTAGAATGAGCTAACAATAAGACTTGAGGAGGTAAGAGTGAGCTTATAAGGTAAGACCCATTCTAAAATTTGAAGATGACATCATTCAAATGAACTTATTTGTTTATGCGTATAAGGACAAGAAATACAATGAAGAATGCTTGATTTTTTTTCAATGGATGTTTAGACATCTTTATTCACCGCCTTAATCAATATGAATGGTTTTGATTTTGGTTTGACGTCTTTATTCACTGCCCCAATCAATATGAATGGTTTTGATTTTGGTTTCAAAATGACGTTCAATATATGTTTGAAATTTAAGAAAGATGCCTTTAAAAATAGATTTTTGCTTCAATCAAAACATCCAAATAAATTTAGTAAAATCATCAAAAAAATTATAATAACAAAACCCGTAATTGGAAAAAAAAAATAGATCCTCATGCATCATAATAAATTAACTTTAAAGTTTTGGTTGAAAATTAATAGAAAATGAAAATGGTAAATTATAGTTATCGGCCATCTCACATTCAGGATATATAAGCTATCTTTTATTGGATTCAATAAGAAGTTTATTTGCATGCAACACATGCTTAACAATGCAATAAGAGGCCTAACCTAAGCGACGATGCTAATTCGAGAAACATAAACACTAATAAAATTAGAAGAAATAATTTGTTGAAAAGGTTGTGAAAAACAATACAACCCATCATTGCAACGATATTTATATAGGGTGTTCCCAAGTAGTTCTGAATATATATATATATATATATATATATATATATATATATATATATATGAAATCCAATATAAACGTTATTTTCCTTAGCAAATCTTGAAAATAAACTAGATTGTATTTTGTAATTTATGAAACAACAAGAATTTGTTCAAGAACAAAATATTTTATAAGTGAGAAGACAGAAACAATGCCAATGTGAGTTATAGTCAAACCTGTTCTATCACCAAGATGGATTTAATATGTGCCACCATACTCATTGGTATAGAGATTGAGATTGTTCAAATTATTTTATTAGATGGTGAGTTTCTCTAGTGTTAGCATGCCACTCTGAATCAGATGCTTGCTGATTTGGCTAGTGAAAAGACTAGCTCGAGCATTTTAACATGATGGTGGTGGTAGAAAATGAGGACGGTAATGTTTATAGCAATAAGAAACAACATGCCTTAGTTTGTCATAAAGCTGACACTTTAAGTTAGGATTAGATAATTTATAAAAGATATAATTACCTTGACTTGATCCACAAGCGTCATTCCTTGGATAAAAGGGAAACCACGTCAACAAGAGCTAGTATAGGTTGGAGTTTTAATAGTTATATAAGTTGAGGAAATTGGTAAATGGAATGTTTGAAAATGGTGTTGAATACAATCCTTACAAGGGAGCAACATTGAATTAACTTTTCGCACAATGATGGACATCACAATGACTCGAGATTATTGGATTTGGTTGTAAATATAGGGAAAATGATAGAATTTGAGTTGTCATTTAGTAATTTGAGGGAACTAAAAATCTCAAAATTAACACTAGTTTAAGAGATTTAGGCATTAGGTTAGATATACTTAAGAGAAAGTAAACATCACCCTTAATGCATCCTTTCAAATAAAAGGTTACCATTACATGTGTTTTCCTAAATCTATTTTCATGCAATAATATTATGAGCTTATTCACGATTTGTCTTGAAGGTTGACGTCAGTCTCTAAAACAAAAGGCATGTCAAAACATGACACTAGTCTATAAAACAGAAGACATGTAAAAAATATTGACACAAAATCCTAGAAAAAAAATCTCATTGAAATTGCTAAAACTAGGCTTGACATCAATCCCATTAAAAAAAGGAAACATGTTAAAAAATGATGTTCATCCCTAGAAGGGAGATTACATCGAAGTTGCTAAAAACAAGCATTGAATCTATATTTGATATTGATCTCTTTTAAAAAGGAGACGTGTCAAAAAAATAGCACTTACCTTAAAAAAAAAAAGATTACGTCGAATTTGCTAAAAATAAGTGTTGGACCTGTATGTGACATCGATTCTTTTTAAAAAGAAGACATGTTAAAAAATGACTCCTATTCCTAAAAAGAGAGATTACGTTGAATTTTCAAAACATGAATGTACCTCGTATTTTATATCAATCTTTTTTTTTAAATGACATTTATCCCTAAAAATAGAGATTACTTCAGAGTTGCTAAAGCAAGTGTAACCCTTGTTTGACATCGATCCTTTTAAAAAAAAAAGACATACAAAAAATAATGATTATCCTAAAAAGAAAGATTTCATTGAGGTTGTTAAAAATAGCTTTGGACCTATTTTGTCTTACATGTCTGAAATGTGATACTTATATCCATTAGGCCTATACAAACCCGATCCATAATTGAGAGAACATGTTAACACAATAAAAGTATAAAATATATAACAACAATAAAAAGAACATAGCATTTTTTATATTCACAAAAAAATAAAAGGAAAAAATAACACAACACACATGAATTATCAAGAATATAAAGCAATTAACAAAAAACATGATATATATTTTTACGTGAAAATACCCTTTAAAAATCATATGCAAAATTTACATTGCTAAAAATTAAACACATACAAATTTTAGAACTAAAAATAAAAACATCCACATAATTAAAATTAACAATTTTAAAACATATAACAATTTAATTATTGATAAATGTCTTTTTCATAAAACAACTTCATAATCCAATAAAAATCATAATTATTCTAAAATCAAATCCTGAATTAAATTTTTACCCTATTAAACACAATCACACATTAAAAATTTAATAATATCCATCGGAATACAATATCTCACTCACAAAAAATTAATAAACATTAAAAATTTTAAATCAAAATTTTATCAAGATAAATCCACAAACCAAAATAGTTGTATACTCAAATCATTCAAACACACATAAGTCATAATTATTGTTGTTAACTATTTTTGGATCCCCATATATAAAAAGAAAAAAAGAAAAAAAGTTGTTGTAATAAAACCAAAAAATATATAGCAATGACAATAAAACACATGAGCGCCTAAAAAATGGCCAAGATTGGTTAAGAAAGTTTAAAAATACAAAGATTGACATTTGACAATATATTTTTGAATGATGAGAGGTTTGTTGGCAAAGAAAATTCAATTTGAGAAAGAAAAATCCAAATAAGATGTTTAAAGGCTCAATTAGATTTTTTGGAAAGATTAATTGAGTTTATGAAGGGTTTGATTGCAAGAAAATTTGATTTTAAGTCAATTTAAGCCTTAATTGAAATAAATTTAAGTTTAGAGGTCAAATTACAATTTTTAAAAGTTAATTTGGTCAAATAAGAGGCTTAATTGCATAAATATTGAAGTTTGATGGGCAATTAAGGACTTGATTGGAGAAATCTAAAATCAAAGACCAAACTAGAAAAAGGCACATAAATATAGGGGTCGGAATTAACCGAACCAGGAGCCAAATTGAAGAAATTGAAAGTTTGTTGATCAATCGAGGGTCAAAATGCAGAAATTCAAAACCAAGGACTAAAGTAAAAAATACAGCCAACTTCGGGGCTGAAATTAGAATTTGACAAGGATGCAATTAAATTTATTCTTAAAATCAAAATCTCGATTGAGAACTTGTTTGAAAAAATAAAAAATTAAGAGCTGATTTGAAAATAAACTTTTGGCACCATTTTTTTTAAAATAAAACAAAGCCATTTCATTCCTTATTAAAAAAAAAAAAAGATAGACGAAACAATTCTTTTTTGACGGCACTGTAAATCTTCTTCTTCCCCTTGACGTGTTGTAGGCAAGGAAAGAAGGTTTTTTCTCCCTTGCAGCGCCTCTTTCCCTCTCTACTATAGAAACCTAAAAAACCGGACACAACCCATACCCATTGCCTACCACAAGACGAAAAAACAAAGGGAACAAGTCATGCGGATAGTTGCCCAATGGTTGCCTAACCACCCTACCCCTGCGCCATGACTAGAGGGGTAAAATAGCTCTCTCTCCCCCTTCCCCCTTATAAATACAAGGGGACAAGAATACAAAAGGGATGGGGGCAAAAAAAAGGAGGAAGACAAGAGAAAAAGAAGAAAACAGAGAACAAAAAAAAACAGAGGGAAAATAGAAGAAAAGAACAAAACAACAGGGGATGAGAAAAAACAGAAATGAGAGAGGAGGAAGAAAAGAAACAAACACAAAGAAATAGAAAAGAAAGAAAGAAAAAAGAGAAAACATAGAAAGAGCAAATAAGAGGAAAGAGGAAAACCACCGTTATTTTGCCACCAGTACCACCAATGCTGCCACCAGGTCAGTCTCCCCTCTCCTCCTCCTCCTTCTCCTTCGGTCATCCTCTGCTGTTTTGCAAGTGAACGACAGAGAGTTCTCCATTGTTTACTGGGCTAGACCAGTGCTTACCCAGACCAAAATGGCTAGGCCGAGTCCGACCTAGTCCTATAAAAAAGAAAGAATATTTATTTGGTTGACATCGACCCAACATTTTTTTTGGCCGACATCAGCCCAACCCCTATTTTGGACCGATGTTGGCCCAACTCTTTTGGGCCGACCTTGATCTAATTTCTTCTGGGTCAATTTCAGCCTAACTAGGATGGGCTTAGCCCATTTAATTGGGCCAGACCCATTCCATTTTGTGTGTAACAAAAAAAATTAGAAAAAAAATCAAAATCTTTTAAAAATAATTGTGGTTTTCTTGTGTATTTTTTTTTACCAATTTTGATTAATATTGTTTTGTATTTTTACATTGTAAAAATACAAATTCAGTATTAAAATACTTGGTTTTCTCTGAAATGTTGCAAAAATATTTATGGAAAAACAATAAAAATATATATTATTTTCATGCATATGGCCAAGTCTCTCAAAAATATAAAAAATATTCATATTGTATTTTCATACAAAAATATGCAAAAAAATTATGTATTAGCTTGCATGTTGAGCTTTAATAACCAGTTTATTAAAGTTATGAGAATTAGGCTTATGTTTCAAAAATACCAAAAAAACTATTTTGTTTTCTTTTAGTATCTAAGATTATAAATTTATGCGTAAGAAATATTCTCGATATTAAAAAGGTAGTTCTTATATATATATATATATATATATATATGAACGATTAGGTTTTTACCCGATAAGATGAGGATCTCCTTACTGAGAAGATCTTTTCTTAAACTTTAAACTGACTAACAATTAGAAAACACCATAATAGTTTAGTTATATCATATAATTAAATAATGCAACTTACCTCAGTTTAGGCATATTAGGGAGCGTTAATACCTTCTTTTTATATAACTAGTTCATATGCTCAATCTCTAAGAACAGTTAGGGGTTTTTATTGACTAAAAACTAAATGGTGATTCTCATTCTCTCTTTTAAATTTTTAATTGATAAATGATAAGAATTTCTTGTTCTGTCCATTTTCACACACCATATACACTTGAATTATAACAAAAGGATGTATCACCGCAATGCTGCAACATGTGCGACAATTGTATTTCACAATATTTAACAATAATTTCCAATAATAACAAAAAAAGTTATCACAAAAATTCAGTAAATGTAAAAAATTATTTAATTTTTTTTAGTTTAGAAGTCAATCTTTCAAGCATAGTTTTGAAATCTGACCCGGTCTAGTATGTCGATCCAGGACTCGGGACTGGAATTGGATCGGGTTTAAAAAAAATAGAAAAAATCAAAACCTGGGGGTAACTTGGTGACTTGGCAAAACCCAGTAAAAAACTCAGTTGCAACCATGTTAATTTTTTTTCTAAAACAATACTATTTTAATTTTTTTTAAAATCAAAATTAATCTGGACAATTTGTTGACGGGATTAAAATCTAATGACCTAGTTGAAATTTAGAATTTAAATCTTGAAGCAGAACGGGTTTAAAAACTCTACTTTCGAGGCGACTGGGAGCTGTTGGGACTTGGGAGTTGCTGGAACCTCAGGAAGCTATTGAAATGTAGAGGGAAAAGTACAGGGGGTGATAGCCACGCTCCACGCTGTTGATGACATGTGGGGCTCACGCCGCCATTTCTATAGGTTAGGTACTTGATGGATTTGAAACTTTTTTTATCTCCTTTTTTATTCTCCATTGACAATGCAACAAATGGACACATATAAAGGACACTGCTTTCTTGAAATTTTAATCTTTCTTCTTGGTTTTTCAGTTCAAGCCTGTCTCTTTCCTTGACCGCTGTTTTTGGAGGAAACGCCTCCAAGGTCTGAAAACTACTCTATTATCTCTTTGATTCCCCCACTTGTAGAGCAGCAAATGAATGCTTGCTCTGTTGAAGTTCAACCTCTTCTTTCCTTTTTTTATTTGTAGCAGGTTGCACCATTCACCATTTCTTTTGTCTTTGGCCAACCATTGGAATGGACGGAGTATTTCTTTCTATCTAAAAAAAAAAAAAAATTTAATCTCAACCGAGTCTCCCTTTCTTACCGTTTTAGAATAGTCAAATAAAGGCCACCCATCAGCTATTTTTTTATCCATTTTCAGGTCTCAAGTCGCATCAATGTATAGCCTCGCTATCTCCGTCAAATAATCTTATATCTGGGCACATGTAACTGATTGATGGATCATTGTTCTTAGACCAAATCGAAGCTCCACCATGGACCAGCCTGTTGTCCCTCACGTCGTCTTCCTACCCTTCCCTGCACAAGGTCATGTCAAACCAATGCTCATGCTAGCAGAGCTTCTTAGCCAAGCTGGTTTTGAAGCCACCTTCATCAACTCCAATCACATTCAGGATCGTCTTGAACATTCCACAGACATAGCCACCATTTACTGTCGCTTCCCCAAGTTTCAATTCAGGTCCATCCCTGATGGTCTCCCATCCGATCATCCTCGCTCCGGCTCAAGCATCTCTCAACTTTTAATCTCTAATAGAGATGAGACCAGGACAGAGTTTCGCAACTTGTTAGTTAATCTTGGGCAAAAAAATGGCCGGTGGGAGCCTCCGACGTGTATTATCGCTGATGGGATCATGTCTTTTGCTATCGATATTGCCGAGGAGCTCACAATTCCAATCATCACTTTTAGAACATTCAGTGCTTGTTGCACTTGGACTTACTTCCATCTCACAAAACTCATTGAAGAAGGGGAAGTTCCATTCCAAGGTATGTCAAACTTGTTTATTCCTCCTAATTATTGTTCGGATTTGAGTAATCTCAACTATAATCCACTGGGATCAATAATTGATTTGTCATCCTCACATAATTAAATAAACAATTCTTCTACATGTGATGATGGTTCAAGATGTTCATGAAAGTGAGTGAAGAAATCACAGGGTAGCTATAAGAAAATCACTTTATAGATAAGGTTGAGTGTGAATAATTCAATTGAAGATGAACAGAAAACCATATTAATTAATTTAGAGTAATATCAAACTATCAATTTCTTAAATATAAGAGTTCGTTTGGTAGTGTGATAGTAGTTACTTTTTAAATAGTTTTTTGTGTTGAAATATATGTTAATGATATTTTTTTATTTTTAAAAAATTATTTTTAATATCAGCACATCAAAACGATTTAAAAAGTACAAACTACATTTAATTTTAATAAATTTTTTTAAAAAATATTTAACGAAACAAAAATTGAAACGCACAGCCAAACACTACCTAAATAAATTATCAATTTTTTTTTTTTCCCCTGTTTATGCTCTTGCTAGGAAAAGAAAAGTTAATCCCACTTTATACGTAGCTCATGCATGAAATTCTTTTTTTAAAAAAAACATGTCAATGCTGGTAATAATATTCCAGGAGCAGGAGATGTAGACATGGACAAGACCATTACATGTATTCCAGGATTGGAAGGCACTCTCCGGTGTCGAGACCTCCCAGGCATTTGCAGACGCAAAGAAGCTAATGATCCGCTTTTGCAGTTCTTCATCAAGGAAACTGCAGCTATGCCACGAGCATCTGGTCTCATACTTAATACCTTTGATAGACTCGAAGCCTCTATGGTCTCTAAACTTGGCTCCTTCTTTTCCAAGATTTACACTCTTGGTCCTCTACAAGGTCTCTTCGATACCTTTGCTAAAAGCCCCTCCGCAAGAACTTCCTCCAATGGTCTCTTGTGGAAAGAAGACAAAGACTGCATAACGTGGCTTGATTCTCATCCGTCAAGATCGGTAATATATGTTAGTTTTGGTAGCTTGGTTGGTCTATTTCGTGATCAACTATTGGAGTTTTGGCATGGTTTAGTGAATAGTGGGAAACCATTCCTCTGGGTCATAAGATCTGACTCAATCATGGGAGAAGATGGTGTTAGTGAGGTTCCTTTGGAACTTAAAGCTGCAACTGAGGAAAGGGGATGCATAGTGGACTGGGCTCCACAAGAAGAGGTCCTAGCCCATCCAGCCATTGGAGGGTTCTTGACTCACAGTGGATGGAACTCCACGTTGGAGAGTATTTTTGCAGGAGTTCCAATGATTTGCTGGCCCATGATTGCTGACCAACAAGTGAATAGCAGGTGTGTTAGCGAGTTATGGAAGATTGGTTTTGATATGAAAGACAGGTGTGAGAGGGCCCTGATTGAGAAATTGGTGAGGGATTTGATGGAAAGTGACGAGATTGTCAAATCGACAGATGAATTTGCAGGGATGGCTCGTGATAGCGTGAAGGAAGGTGGATCTTCTCACTCCAACTTGCAGAAGCTAATTGAAGATATAAAATCGATGAGCTTAGCCGGGAATGTCTCTATATCAAGTGTTGGATAACTTTTAAATTGGTATGTTTGTTGAAGAGCTTGCGTCCTTGGATGCTTGTTAATAAAGAAATTGGTGAGTTTTTCATGTGAAAACTCCTCATAATTACAGGAGACAATTCTTACACTCGTATTTATAATCCTCTCATGGATCTTTAATATAGAAAAAATATTAATTACTGAAATAATGAAAATGATTTTTTTATGATTATTAATTATATGAACATAATTTTCTTATAAGAATAATTTAAATTTCATGAAATAAAATAATTTATTATTATAATTTTTTTTATTAATTTATCTTTTTTCTACAAAACATATTTCTATTTTGTTTTATATTACTTATTTAATAAAAATTAAAAGTAAATAGAACAAATATAAATAGGGATTTGCCTTTTACCTAGCTTAGATTTCAAATTGAATAATGTTGAAATTGACTTGATATAATATGATAAGTCTAAATACAACTAGGTCAAAATTGGATTTGATTTCAAAAAAAATTTTAAGATGTCGTCGTTTGAACCCTTTCTTTTTTGTACAATAAGATGATAATATTTTGGATTGATTTGGGTCAACTCGTTTTAACCCTTACACTTACGACTGGAGTTAACCCACCAAACCTGCAACTCAGGCCATGAATCCGGTTGGGTTTAATAACTTTTTTAGAATTTATTTTTTATTTAATTACACAAAAAATAAAATGACATGTAAGAGAAAGTCGCTAAATAAAATTTAAGGAAAAAAATCATTGCAAGAGGTTGTGAAAAAAAAGTGTCCGCTAATGTCATAAAAAGAATACCATAACCTTATTTGAAAACAAACCAAGAATCGAATGTGATGTGAAACTCATGAATATAAAGATCTTGAAATCCATATCCAAATCGACTATTTCCAGGAAAGCTAAGACCAGGTTTGGAATTGATTTTGACACAACAATAACTTGTACCGATGCAACAAGACTATAAGTAATGAAACCCCCATCAAATGTCTATAAAAAGATGTTAATAAGAAGTATAAAAGAAGACGTGAAGCTTGGTTAATTCTTTGATAAGTCAAAGTAGTTCAATGAAGAATTAAAAAAATATGAGCAAAACCTCACACACAATAATCATTATTGAAATCAAAGTCTAAAAAAATAAAAAAAACCTAAATGCAAGATAAATAACCATATTTATAATATTTTAAAAAATTCTAAACAGTATTGAAAAAAAATAATAAAAATTTATAAATAAAATAGGAAAAAGAATCCCAGATAAATTAGGAAACAATACAATTCTTGTATAATAGCTTATGAACTTTATTGCAGGCTTTCTTGATGTTTGATTGCCTTGAAATTTTAAACCAATGTAAAAAAAAGATTTCAGAAAATTTGTAATAAAATTTGAACCCAATCTAATGTTCAGATCGAAAAAGTATGCTTGTTAGAGTAAAACTGTGTATTATAAAATATAAGCTCAAAATCACTTCTAAAACCGAAATCAATTAGCCCACCATTGCAAAATTATTAGGCCTATGTTGTAGATAGATTAGGGCCCTCTTGCACATAAATTAGAATGAATAAAGTTTGATCATCACTTATTGAAGTTATGGCCTCCTTGAAATTTACCCGAGTCCAAATACTCTAAATAAGCTCATCTTGATATTGTAATTGACCCAAATGTAACTTCTAATGGATCATTTAGTATAGTTTGAGATGCATCATCCCTCTCTCCTAAAAATAAATCTATCCATGAATCATCACCTGCATCAAACAAAGAGAGATAAACAAAAACATTGAAAGTAATACTAACATCATACTCACCTAGTAGATCCACTTTTTAAGTATTGTTATTAATTCTTTCAAGAATTTGAAATGGTCAATCTCCTTTCGGCATCAACTTCTTTTTTTACACATGCACCAAAACCTAATCACCTGGTTGAAATATAATCATCTTTCACTCTTTATTAGTTTTAAATGCAAATTGCTCATTTAGTTTTTTTTTATATATATATATATATTTGCAACCTTATATTCTCATGGAGATTCTTTACTACCTGTGCCTTTCTATTTCCATTAAGACTACCCATTTCATTAATAGATAAGAGAAATAAATCCAAATAAGTCAAATGATTAAAGCAATAAATAATTTCAAAATGCAAATAATGAGTAGTAGAATGCACACTTTTATTATAAACAAATTCAACAAATGATAGATATTCTTTCTAATTTTTTAAATTATTTTGAATGATAGTTCTTAACAATATAGTTAAAGTCATATTAACTACTTCAATTTAACTATCTGTTTGTGGATGAAAGTAATAAAAATAATAATTTGTCTCTAATTTTTGATACAAAACCTTTTCAAATTAGCTAAAAAATTTAACATCACGGTTAGACACAATACTTGTGGGTACCCCATAGGGCCAAAATATTTCCTTAAAGAATAAATCTGCTATGTTTGTTATATCATTAGTTTTATGACAAGATATGAAATATGTCATCTTAAAGAACATGTCAACAACTACAAAAATAGAACCTCTATCCTTCTTTTTTTTTTTATCTAGGGAAACCTAGCACAAAATCCATAGATATATTAACGTAAGGTTCTTTAGGCACTAGTAAATAAGTAAATAAACCATAAGGTAAAAATTTAGACTTAGCTTGTCTACATCTTATATAGTTATCGTAAATTTTGTGTATATATCTTTTCATCTTAGGCCAATAAAAGTGTTTATGCAAAAAATTTAAAGTTTTAAAAAATCCAACAATGAGCTTCATGAATTGACAATTACGCATATAACAATTAGACAAGCACAATCTCTTTTTTTTTTTTTTTTCTAAATCTAAACAATACAATCTTTTCCATACAAAACTCATATTTTTTTCAACTTAATATATAAACATTCTCTTCACAAAATAACCAATATATTCCTTAAATGTTTAGCACGCTCATTTAAATTCTTATTATAAATTAAAATATCATCAAAATAAACAACAACAAACTTATAAAATTTCACAAAATATGGTTTTTTAATCTCTTAAAACTAGGTGTATTAGTAAGTTCAAAAGGCATAACTAACCGCTTATATGAATCATATTTAGTTTCAAAAGAAGTTTTTCATTCATCTTTCTCTTTCAATTTTTTTTTTTGATGATATCCACTTTTCAAATTAATTTTAAAAAATATATAAAACACATGTAATTTATTTAACATGTCATCAAGTCTAGGAATGAGATGTATATACTTTACTGTAATTTTATTGATAACATGACAATCAACACACATCCTCAAAGTCTCACCCTTTTTTGATACTAACAATATTGAAATTACATATGGACTCATGCTTTCTCTTATGTACTCTTTTATCATCGACTCTTCCACTTGTCTTTGAAGTTTTTTTTGTCTCATCAGGATTATGTTTTTGTCTCTTAGGTATAGATGCTCTAGATACAAGACCAATTTGGTGCTTAAATACCCGTAAAAGATGGCAACCTAGTAAGAACCTCATCGGGAAAAATATCCTTAAAATTCTATAATAAAGAAACACAAACACTAGGAATACAATGATCAAGGTTATTGTGTTAAAATATACCTTTTTTTATTAAACCCATCATATAATAGCATTCTTAATCTTAATCTTTTTTTGCATAAAAATGATGTTTTTATTTTTTCCACACTCTTTTTTTTTCTCACCCTTCCTTTCTTCTCTCCTCTATCAATTGAATCCTTACTAATTCCTATTTTGGATGAATCTAACCTTATTTTCTCTTGAATCACTTTATCTTCACTTTTCCTCACATCCTCAAATGATTGATCTTTTTCTTTAACTTTGCTTTCTCCTTTCAATTTCATTTGAGTTTAGGGCACAATGGTACACGTGTGAAATTTCATCATTCTTAAAAGAATATATGTTTTTAAACCCATAATGCTTGGCTTTTCTATAAAATTACCAAGGTTTTCGTAATAATAAATAAGTAGCATGCATAGACACAGCATCATCGAAACCTCATTCTTGTATTTTACAACCCAAAAAAAAAACCAAAAACCTGCATAGTAACTCTTACTTATTCACAATCATTCAACCATTAAAGTCCATAAGGTTTTTCATGCTTAATAATGTTCAAGTTTAATTTTCTAACAAATGTAGTACTATTAACATTAGCACAACTTCTACTATCAATAATCATACTATATACCTTATTATTTATGTGGCATCTAGTATGGAATATGTTCTTTTTTAATTGCTCTACATCATGCTTTTTAAGTGTTCTCCTAATCACTAAAGCTTTTCCATCAATTGGATATTCAATATCACTATAGTCCTCAAGTAGTAGCATCCCACCCTCCTTGGATTTGTTCTTTTAAATTCAATATTCTCATGCTCTTTCATAACCATAATAATTCTTTTATTTGGATATTATAAAGCTATATGTTTACTACTCAAACACCTAAAACTCTTAATATCACAATTATAATTAGATGAGATCTTAACTTTACCTTTTGTTTCAATGGCTAAATCTTTTCTCCAAGCCTTAAGTGTTTCGACTTTATTTCCCACAATATTCAGATTTGATGTGGCATCCTTCTATCTCCTATAATTTAGCCTTTAAGCTGAAAAGGAACCTAAACTACCTCCTTGATGTGTGTTGCCATTTCTCTTTAACTGCCTATATATTTTAGCAACCATATGAGCCACAACTTTAAGCTCAATAATCTTAATTAATTTTTTCAAAGAATTTATTTCCATTTCTACTACATTCCTTTTCATCATAATTGATCCAACAACAAATTAAATTATTGCAATAGTTTCTCCTTCTCTATCGATCCATCCTACTTGAATGGTTTAATAAATTGACTATTTTATTTCATAGTTGATTTGTCCGGTTACTTATTTCAAGTACTAAATGATCTTGTAACCTTTTTTTTGGTTATCCATAAACACAACAATCTTCATATCTATAAGTTATTTCAACATTCTCATTTAGAAGCCAATAATTTCTAGGTATCCCAACTAGAAACTAATCAATACAACATCGTACTCAAATGCCTATTATTCCAACATTTCTATTTGGATGCAAATAATTCCAGTAATCTCAAATGGATACCAATCAATCCGGAATCTTACTCAAATGCCAATTATTCTGGCATTCCTATTTGAGAGCCAATAATTCCAGTAATCTCAATTGAATACAAGTCAATTTGGCATCTTACTCAAATGTCAATTATTTTGTTTTTCATCTTATCAATTGTCAATCGTTACAAACTCTATAAAAGCATTGATATCAAGAATATAACAATCATTATTGACTTTTAAATAGAAATTAATAGCTACTAAGATGTTGAGCACCTATTTGAAGTCTACTGTAGTTTGACCATCCTCGATAGCTGTGTAACTTCTGCAGCTTTTCATGTATCATCAAAAAAATTATTTCAAATTCAAGATTCTTAATACAATGGTCTCATTTTCAATTTCCACTTGATTTTCATTTTATATAAGAAATTCTGTAATTTTTCATATTCTTATCAAATACTTTAATCCTTTCACCTTTTAAGTTGCATCATAATTATTTTCAAGTGTCCCTAAAATTCCATTTATTGTTATCAATTCATTATATCCATATATTCTTTCATTTTCTATTCCTTCATTCAAACCTATTTTTCATAACATTTCCATAGGCAAAACACATAAATTTTCCATTAATAACTCAAGATTATATCTAATCAAGGTTCCCTACTTCTTAAACACACTAAAATGAGGGAATAAGAACAAGAAAAAGAAGTTTTCTACTCACTTATTTCCCTCCTTTTCTTCTTCATCAAAGTCGGCCTCCCTCTAACCGAAAAACCCTTGATATTCTTCAATTTCCTTGCTTAAATCCCTTCCTAATCTCTCTTTAATTCTTTAATTTATCTCTCTTTGGTGATATGAAAAAGAAATTCCCTCATTTTCTTCCTTTTCTTCTTCTAAGTTGGCCTCCCTCTAACCAAACAACCCTTGATATTCTTCAATTTCCTTGCTTAAATCCCTTCCTAATCTCTCTTTAATCCTTTAATTTATCTCTATTTGGTTTTCTTTAGCAAGAATTTCCCTTGAATTTGCTTCATTTTTTCTCTTCTTTTCTTCTGCTCATGGTCAACCAACTTGGCTTCTTTATGAAGGCAAGTTTCTATTTATATTCCCTTTGTACTTATATTTAGAATCTTGCCCTTGTTCTTTAGTTCTACTAAAAAAATTTATTTACCGAGTACCCTTTCTCGGTTTATTTTTAAAGATTACCATACTTTAAAATTTAATCTCATAAATCTTCATCTCTAATCATTTAATATTTATATGTTATTATTCATTTCTTTTGATCACAGGTTAAATTTCTAGAATTTCACTAATATCATAATATTCTAACCGGAGTTTTACAATACCATTTCACTATTATTAGTATCTAACTAGTTCATTGGCTCGTGTTCCGTCATAAGCTTGTTCAAAAAAGTAAAAAAAGTGTAACTATTGCAAACATATTTTGTAGCAACAAGAATATTTTTTTATTGTGAACTAAAAATCTTAACTACATGTTTAATCAAACATATTATGGATTAAAGACAATAGTAAACGTTAAAAAAAAAGTTGTTAATGATTATTAAAGATCAAGTTGAGAAGTTGAGAGATAAATGATGATTAAAGTGCTTGATCTCATGCCACAAGGAGACCTTTTAAAATTTCTTATAATTATATGTCAATTATTATTTTTAGGAAGATTTATAATTAAAATTCCATTGAAACAAAATTATTTGATAATATATTTCCTCCTATTTTGGTATTTTTTTTTCTATGAAGAAATATAAATCTTTCATTATATGGCCTTCATTAATAAAAAAAATAAAATCATCATAACAAATACAAAAAAAATATGATTTGAAATAAGGCTAAGTGAGGCAACCCTCAAACCAAAACTCTTTTATCTCGTTAATGTGCTCTACTTTTTTTTAGTTGGCATTATTTTGCTAGAATATTTGTGTTTATGATAAATCCTTCAAATCTTTATGTTGGTGCATTAAGAAAAAAATATAAGAACAATACACCGTATGTGCATTGTCATAGGTAACATTTTGGCAATATCACCAAACCTAGTTTGGCTTGGCAAACTAGCTTGGACACCCCTTAACCAAGGGTCTTGTTTAGCTCGGATTTCAAATTGAATCAAGTGAGAGTTGACCTGATATGGCATGGTTAAACTCAGTTAGATTTAAAATAATAATAATTCAATACATCATTTTAAAACTTTGTTTTAATATACTGAGACAATAATATTTTGGATTGACTCGATTCGACTCAGGTTAACTTACCAAACTCATAACTCGGGTCATGGGCCCATATGAGTTTAATAACTTATTATTTTGAATTTTTTTTATTTAACTATACAAAAATAAAAATTGACATGCATAAGAAAACCACTTAATAAAATTTAAGAAAAAAACCATCATAAAGAGATGTAAAAAGAAAAGTGATTGGTAATATTGTAAAAAAGAGGCTATAACCTTTTTTTTTTCCCTTAAAG
The DNA here is from genome assembly GCA_018804465.1 of Populus tomentosa. Lineage (NCBI taxonomy): Eukaryota > Viridiplantae > Streptophyta > Magnoliopsida > Malpighiales > Salicaceae > Populus > Populus tomentosa. The sequence goes on along the minus strand of CM031999.1, from coordinate 9,287,435 downwards.
GTGGACGATACATTGTCTATAGTAGTAGACTACTCTAGATTTCAATTATCAAAGACTCGCTCAAAAGTCAGGGCTTTTTATACTTCAAAATTATTTTCAAACTATTTTTAGCTGTGTATATATATAAACCCTTAAAAGCTTAATAAATCAATCTATCAACTCAACCACAATCTACTTTATCTTAAAAGAAAAAAAAAGAAAAAAAATACATCAATGAAACTCCTTGTGTTGAATGAAAATCATCGACACTAAGAACATGTTTTTTATCATCAAAACATAGACAACCATTCACATTTTTTTTTCTTTTTTGTTTCCTATCGACTCTCTCTCTTTTCCATCAAACTCATGCTCATGAATCTAATTATATATATATAAAAAAAAAAAATTGGATGAAGCGCATAATTGTAACACTAAAGTGAGCAAAATATAAATTAAGAAAAATCCCGAGTCTAATTATCCCATAAAAGTGCTGAATTAAAATAAGCCTTTATTTTCACCTATGATTAATTATGAGGAATCTTTTACCTATTTTTCTTTCCTTATTCAATTCCCTACCTCTTTTAAGTTTGTCGTATACCAATCTTGGCATGCATGCTTTCATCCCTAAATTGTTACCTTCAACGCAAGATATTTTTCTTTGTGGGTGATCTGATCTCAACTTTGGTAAAAAAGAAAAAGAAACATTTTTAAAGTGGAATTTGATCAGGTAGCGATTCAGTTGCAAATACAAGTTCTAGAAACTTGTTATACCTCGTATGCTAAAAAACATATAGGTTCAGGACCTAAAATGTAAAGTACAAATCCCACTTGCCATTCTTCTATTAAGGCATTGAACTCACTGTTCATTGCATCACGCTAAGAAGCATGTCTAAAGGCTTCAGTAAAAGATGTTGGCTTTGTAAAAGATGAGTGACATTTTACAAGTATTGTGGTAAAGGACATACCAACGAAATAAAAGCTTTGGTAATAAATTATTGGTCTGCGAATGAGTTATCATACGCCTGGGAGTTGCTAGAGGGTTCCTAAGAAACATGGGAATGATCAAAAAGACCTAAAGAAGAAGAAATAGGTTGAGTTGGAGTAGTTGTGATTTTAAGAATCTTATCAGTCGGTACCCTAATAGTTGGTGCAAAATCAAATGATGTAGTTCAACAATGAAGCATGTGATGAGTTCATGAATATCATAGACAAATAAAAATAATAAAATAAAACAATTCAATAGTTTTTAGAATTTTATTAGATGAATTTAAAGTTATTTAGGAATTTATTACCTAAACATTTTATCTTTTTCAGCTTTTAATAATTTTTCAAGACTAGGTTGTTGTAAACCATAAGCATTACAATTGTCAGACCTCCAACAGTAATACACATGAACCACTAGTAAGAAATATTCTAAATCTCTATTTTGAAGAGATGGATTGCCAAGCTTAGAGTGCTAACTCTCAATTATATGACTTACGTAATTTTTTTATCTAACAGACAACTACCAAAAAATAAGAAACATAACTTATTATTTATAAGGAAATATGAAAACCCTATAAATTAAAAAATAATATATCAAACTTTCCCTTGTATAATATCCATATATTAATTCTGGATAATTTTAGAAATTAACTCAATCAAGTCCTTGATTTTTCTAGGTCTAGGAATATAATCCATGTATTAATTATATTCTAATTTTTAGTTTCTAAAATATACTTTAATCAAGTCATATTTAATTAAATCATCTCAGTTTAATTTCTGACTAATGGTTCTTAATGTGTGTGATCCATTAAGTTTCTAAAATATTGGCTCAAATATAAATTCTAATTCTAATTAAATATAATTAAATAAATTAAACAATTTAATTTATTATCAATTCAACAATTGATTAATTTATTTTTGAAAATCAGATGTATCGTTTAGCAATGTGTCATGATCCCTAAAAATATTAGAAAAATATTAGTGGTTTTACTTAATCTTTAAGTGATCAATTTGTCAGTATAATTAATATAATTTCATTAATAATGTTTTGATTTAAGAGTAAGAAATATATCTATCATGTTAAATCATATTTGTTCTCTATACAATAATCACTGATTATTGAGAATAGATGGAATATTTTCTCTAATTCACCTAGGATGATGAATCATCTCTTGATCACTCAAGTATTTTCATATAGTTTATGTTATATCAAATATCTGCTTCTTGGTTACCTTGATTAAGATAACATGTAATAGGATCAAAGTATAACATTCTTTATAGACATAGGTAATCTTTCCATATAAAATTCTTATGCAAGTCAGTTCAATATACATGTCTTATGATAAACACTTACATATTAGTTCTAGTTATTCCTTATACCTCAGCTTATAAGAACAACTGTTTCATTTAAAAAAAAAAAACATAATATGTACTAGTTTTTACAACTTTGATAAATATCTAGTATTTAATACAATATCGACCAAGAATATTTTAGAAATAATGTTTTTCCTTAATTATAACCACTTTACAATTTATTTTGCAAAGTATTTTTGTCTCATGGATTTTATCCTTACTCTAGATTCATAAACCAAATATTAGATTTATTAATCTAATATCATATGAATATTTAAAATAAATTAAGCCTTTATTAATAATAAATATATATTTACATGAATATAATAATGTCACATGTAATAAACCAATTGGCTATAGAGCATATTAAACTATCTGAATGAGCTAACAAGGTAAGACCCATTTCTACAATTTAAAGATGGTGTTGTTCAACCAAAACTTTTTTGTTTGTGCATATATGGATAAGAAATACAATGAAAAATGCTTGATTTTTTTTTAAAAAAAAAATGGATGTTTAGACGCTTATATTCGTCGCCCCAATCAATTTGAATGATTTTGATTTTGGTTTCAAAATGATGCTCAACATATGTTTGAAATTTAAGAAAGATGCCTTCAACATTATATTTTTGTTTCAATCAAACAAGAATAAAAAATTGTAAAGGTGTAGAGAGAGAAACAATGCCAATGTGAGTTATAGTCAAACATGTTCTATCACCAAATAGGATTTGATTTGTGCCAACATACTCATCAGTATAGAGATTGAGATTGTTCAAATTATTTTATTAGATGGTGAGTTTCTCTAGTGTCAGCATGCCACTCTGAATCAGATGGCTGTTGATTTTGGCTAGTGAAGAGACTAGCTTGAGCATTTTGGTATGATAATGGTGGTAGAAAATGATGATGATAATGTTTATAACAACACGAGACAACATGCCCTAGTTTGTCATAAATTTGATAAGTTAAGATTAGATAGTGCACAAAATGTATAATTACCTTAACTTGATTGACCGGCATCCTTCCTTGGATAGTACGGTAACCACGTCCACGGGAGCTTGTATAGGTTGGAGTTTAATAGCTACATAAGTCGAGGAAATTGGTAAATGAAATGTTTGAAAGTGGTGTTGGATACAACCCTTACAAGAGAGCAACATTGGATAGATTTTGTCGCACCTCGATGGACATTGCAATGAGTCAGGATTATTGGATTTGGTTGGAAAATATAGGAAAAATAATTGAATTTGAGTCGTCATCTAGTAATTTGAAGGAACTAGAAATCCCAAAATTAACACTAGTTTTAGATATTGAAGCACTAGTATAGTTATGCTTAAGAAAAAGTAGGAATCACCCATAACACATCCTTTCAAATGAAAAGTTACCATTACTTGTGTTTTTCTAAATTTATTCTCATGCTATAATATTCTGAGTTTATTCACGATTTGTCTTGAAGGTTGATGTCAATTCCTAAAACAAAAGACATGTCAAAACACAACATCAGTCCTTAAAACAAAAGACACGTTAAAAATATATATGTAAAATCCTAGAAAGAAAATCTCATCAAAATTGCTAAAAATGGGCTTTAACATTAGTCCCATTTATAAAAGGAAATATGTCAAAAAATGATTTGATAAGGGAGATTAAATAGAAGTTGCTAAAAACAAGCATTGAACCTATATTTGATATTGGTTCCTGTTAAAAATGAGATGTGTAAAAAAAAATAACACATATCCTTTTAAAAAAAAAAGATTATGTCAAATTTTCTAAAAGCAAGTATTGGACCTATAATTGACATTGGTTTTTGTTTTAAAAAGGATACATGTTGAAAAATGACGTCTATCTCTAAAAAGAGAGATTATGTCAAATTTTCTAAACACAAGTATAACCTATATTTGACATTAGTCCCTTTAAAAAATAAGATGTCATAAAATGATATTTATCCCTAAAAATAAAGATTACTTTGGAATTGCTAAAAGCAAGTGTGACCCGTATTTGACATCGGTCCTTTGAAAAACAAATCATGTCAAAAAAACAATGCTTATCCCTAGAAAGAGAGATTTCATTGAGGTTGTTAAAAATACCTTTGGACATGTATAGATAATGAGGATTGGGATTTGGACGTATTTTGTCTAACATCTCCGAAAAGTGCTACTTATATCTACTAGGCATTTGCAGACCTAATCCATAATTGAGAGAACATGTTAACACAATAAAACTATCAAATATATAAAGATAAAATGAAAAATATAGCATTTTTTTATATTCACAAACAATAAAAGGAAACAATTAACACAACACACATGAATTATCAGGAATATAAAGCAATTAACAAAAAAAACATGATAGATTTTTTATATATTTTTTTATGTGAAAATACCCTTTAAGAATAATATGCAAAATTTATAATGAAAAAAAAATTAAAAACATATATAAAAATACACACAGATTTTAGAACTCACACAAAAACATCAACATAATTAAAATTAACAATTTGAAAACATACAACAATTTAATTATTAATAAATGTCCAATTCATAAAACAAATTCACAATCCAATAAAAATCTTAATTATTCTAAAATCAAATCCTTAATTAAATTTTTACCATATTAAACACAATCACACATTAAAAATTTAATAAAATTCATCATAATACAATGTCTCACTCATAAAAAATTAATAGACATTAAAAAGTTTAAATCAAAATTCTATCAAGATAAAAACCACAAACCAAAAGACTTGTACACTCAAATCATTCAAACATACATACGTCATAATTATATTACACAATATTCAACAATAATTCCCAAAAATAAAACAAAAATTTATCACAAAATTTCAAGAAATGTAAAAATTATTCAAAAAATTTATTAAGTTTAGAAATCAACCTTTCTGATGCAATTGGGAGTTGTCAAGTGCTGTTGGAACCTCTTAAAGCTACTGAAATGTTGAGGGAAAAGCACAGCGAGTGACAACCATGCTCCATGCTATTGACAGCGCATAGGGCCACATGCCACTGCTTCTAGATGTTGCATATTTGATGTGATCCAAGCAATACTAAAAGATCCATTGAAGGTTTTAGTTGGTTCAGTGACAAGGCTTAGGTCTAAGAGGTTGAAAGAGGCTTTCAATGGGCTTCTTCGAGATTCATAGGCTAAGATGGACTTCAAGAAGGTAATAAATAATGAAGAGCATGCCTTGATTAATCCAATTCATATTTAAGAAGGGCTTGTTGGTGAAACCAAGGCCGTTACATAAGGATTGAGATAAGAAGACTCAAATCGGACAGTTTGACATTTCTTTACTGTTTTGATCATAACTAGAGCTACAGGTCGAATGTTGATACGATTCCAATTGGGCTGGAAACTAGACTTCCATATCATTCGAGTGATATATGGCATTCCTTCTCTTTTATTAAGACGAGAGAAAACCATTAATTTAAAATTAAGCTATAACGTTGCTAGTAGGTTATGAGAAAAACCAACATTATCTTATATTAATTAGTTGGGCTATTGATATCAAGGTTGTTAAAATCGTATTTTGATTTGTGAAATTGTGTGATTTTATGAGTCAAGACATGCTTTATATGCTGAATCATTTGAAAAAAATTAAAAATAAATAAAATCAGGTAAAATCATTAAAATCAATTGAAATCATAAAAAATCACGAGTTAAGGATCGATTGAACGATTTCACCGAAACGAACTAAATGTTTCCCTCTATGCTCTTAACTGTCCAGCGCCTATTTGCTGGGTAAATGCACAATCACCCGTTAAAGTAACCCTGTTACGATTGCATCTGATGGGAAAATCCACGATGAGCATTAGCATTAATGAGCCGCTTGGAAAACCTCAGCAAAGAAAGGTAGGAGCAACGCGCAGACGAAAAGTTGTGTTCTCCACGGATGAAACCTCATGAAAGCCAAGAGAAGAGGAGCAGCGACCATCCTCATCATTTCACAGTCATGCTAATGACGGTGTGCAGCCTCCTCTTCGGCAAACAAGTTGCAGCAGCGATGTGAACCCGGCAGCCATGGAGGTTGACTCCTAGCAGCTGTTCCTTGCGGTTGTGAAGATCATCTCCCTTCGCACTTTTCTTTCTTCTGTCAGTTGTTCCAGCCGGTCTCTTTACTAGTAAGCCTCTATAAGGATCAAGCATTAAAGTTTGGCTGGAAAAATGGGTTCTTGATCAACTTCTCATAAACGTTGTTCAGGGGGCATCGATTTGCAAGAAAGGGTGGACAAGACCTTACAAGTTACAACTAAATTGTTGTTTTCTACTGGCTAGCGTCCTTAGGAAGTGCCTATGCCTATAACGTCGATGAGAACGAGGTGGCTTACGAGCAAACAACAAATGCACACAAGAGTACAAGACCACAAATCTCCTTCAAGTGGAATCAATCACCGGTCGCCACATGGCAATGGATATTTGCTCAATTTGCTTTAGTGTATTCTCTGCTGTGTCTTGTTTATTTTCTTCTACATCGAGAAGAGAAAGTCAAGAGGTCTCAATAAATGAACAGGGTAGCAAATATTATATAAGACAAAAAGCCCATATGGCATTTCCAAGCAGTGGATGCACCACGTTTTATTTTCTTAAATTTGTGTTGAGTTTTTTATATTGTTTTTAATTAGTAAGAAATGAAGCAGGTTTTAGTTTATATAATATATTATTAGATTATTTATTTTAAGTTTGTTAATTATTAGTTAATGAAAAATTATTTAAATTATATATAATTTTTTATTTGAATTATATATTTTAAGGTGCTTTAACTATGTATGAATTTTTATTTGAAGCATGAATTTTTTAATGTATTTTAAAATTTCTTATGATTTTACGATCCGTTTTTACAATCCGAGTTTATTATTCCTTTTTTATGCCGAGTTAAAAATGCGTTTTTAACAACCTTGATTGATCTATCTTTGTTTTATGTGGCAACACTTATTTAAGTTTCAGACTTGTTTATGTTATTTATTTTAATTAGTTTGGTTAATTTTAGCTTGATTTGGATATTATTTAAATTGAATTTATGTGTGGCCCATTAAAAAAAACAAGGTTACTTAGCTTTCTAGTATAAGTTCTTTTTATAGAAAATATCTGAAGAAAATGAATTTTATAGAATAAAATATTCTTGATTGAGCTTCATCTCTTCAAAGAGTTAATCTTTACTAGTGATTTTATATTTGTTTTGCTCATTTTCAGGTTTAGACTTTGTGATCATATGGTTTATAATCTTATAGGTTTGGAGCCAATTTTTTATTATAATAAACTCAATTTCATACTCAAACTTAAATTAAATGGATATTGAATTTGTAAATTCCATTATATTTTATATTTTACGAGTTTGTATTAATATTTATTGAATTTAAAACTCTTCTATGTGCTTTTTTTTTTTCTTTATTGATGATGTAACAAATGGACATCTGTAAAGAAAGCTTTGTTCTTTTAAAGTTTTAGTTTTTATTTTTATTTTTATTTTTCAGTCTAGTCTATTTCTTCTCCTGGGTGTAATTGTTGCTATTTTTGGAGGAAACTCCTACATGTCTGAAAACTACTCTATTTTCTTTTTTATCCCCCACTTGTAGAGCAGCAAATGAATGCCAGAAAAGAAAGCTCTGCTCCGTTGAAGTTCAATCTCTTCTCCTATTTTTTTTGTTTTTTTATAGCTGGTTGCTACTGCTTGTGGGGGCTGGTAAAACTTGTTATGAACCGTGGAGCGTATGGGACAATGGAAAAGTGGCGTGGGGTTGACTGCGTTAGAGGAGCTTATGGTGGCTGTGTTTGGCCGTCCGTCAACATGAACTAGGGGAAACCAGGAACAGCTGCTGTCACGGGTTTAAGGGTGGCTTTTGGCTGAGTTTTGTCATGGTGGAGAGGGGTCGGTTTTGGAGAGATTAAAAGCTGCTTTTGTGGGCTGATTTGAGGAGGAAAGGCTACTGCTGTTGTTGTGTGCTTGGCCGTGGGTATGGGGCTGTTTTGTGGATGTTTGAGGGATGTCTTGTGGTGGCTGGTTCCAGTGGTGAAGATGGGAGATGACCGGTTTGTTTTGGCAGTGAAGGGAGAGGGAGATCGTGAGAGAGACAGCCCTGGTTGCTGCTGCTGACCGAGAGGAAGAAGGGGCTGTGATGATCAGCCTTGGTTGGTGGCGATGGAGAGGGGAAGTTGAAGTGTTTAACAGTGAAGGGGCTGTCACCGGAAGAGAAGGTGGTTTGTGTTGGTCAATGGTGAACCAAATGAAGATGGGAGAGAGTCACCTTTTCTCTTTGTTCTTGAAGAATGGTCTCAGAATAATTCTTGCCAAGGAAAGACCACTAAAAAAATGGTTCCCTCTTCTGCTTAGCTTCTTTTTTCTTTGTTTTTTTTTTTTTTAATTTGGAATTATGCACTCCGTTCCCCCCTTTTTATGCACAAAAGAATGGCCTCCTTTTGTTCAAAGTCAATGGCCTCTTGACTTATTTGTTTTCTCCACCTTTGCTTCAAGGGTGCTGGTAAATGTGTTTGAAATTATTTTAAAATGTTTTTTTTATATAAATATATTTGATATGAGAATACAATAAATAAGTATTTTTTAATGTTTTTTAATAATTCTAATGTACTAATTTATCTTTAAAAAGTATTTTAATATATTTATAAATAAAAAAATATTTTAGAAACCATCATTCAACATATTCTTGTCCTTTTCCTTTAATTTATTCTGTCCCCCACTCATTGCTGGCCTCCTTGGTTTTTATTTCACCTTTTCCATCAGCAATTTGTCCATTTCTCAATAATTCTACACTCGCCCCAATCCCCATTTCCTTTGTCTTTGGCCACCCATTTTTGTTAATATCATCAACTGATTGATGGATCATGGTTCTTAGACCTTGGATATCCATTGCAATTCAATACTGTGTCCTCACCAAATCGAAGCTCCACCATGGAACAGCCTGTTGTCCCTCACGTCGTCTTCCTGCCCTTCCCTGCACAAGGTCATGTCAAACCAATGCTCATGCTAGCAGAGCTTCTTAGCCAAGCTGGTTTTGAAGCCACCTTCATCAACTCCAATCACATTCAGGATCGTCTTGAACATTCCACAGACATAGCCACCATTTACTGTCGCTTCCCCAAGTTTCAATTCAGGTCCATCCCTGATGGTCTCCCATCCGATCATCCTCGCTCCGGCTCAAGCATCGCTCAACTTTTAATCTCTAATAGAGATGAGACCAGGACAGAGTTTCGCAACTTGTTGGTTAATCTTGGGCAAAAAAATGGCCGGTGGGAGCCTCCGACGTGTATTATCGCTGATGGGATCATGTCTTTTGCTATCGATATTGCCGAGGAGCTCACAATTCCAATCATCACTTTTAGAACATTCAGTGCTTGTTGCACTTGGACTTACTTCCATCTCACAAAACTCATTGAAGAAGGGGAAGTTCCATTCCAAGGTATGTCAAACTTGTTTATTCCTCCTAATTATTGTTCGGATTTGAGTAATCTCAACTATAATCCACTGGGATCAATAATTGATTTGTCAACCTCACATAATTAAAAAAAAAAAAAAACAATTCTTCTACATGTGATGATGATTCAAGATGTTCATGAAAGTGAGTGAAGAAATCACAGGGTAGCTATAAGAAAATCACTTTATAGATAAGGTTGAGTGTGAATAATTCAATTGAAGATGAACAGAAAACCATATTAATTAATTTAGAGTAATATCAAACTATCAATTTCTCAAATATAAATCAATAATCACTTTTTTTTTCCTGTTTATGCTCTTGCTAGGAAAAGAAAAGTTAATCCCACTTTATACGTAGCTCATGCATGGAATTCTTTAAGAAAAAAAAAACATGTCAATGCTGGTAATAATATTCCAGGAGATGTAGACATGGACAAGACCATTACATGTATTCCTGGAGTGGAAGGCACTCTCCGGTGTCGAGACCTCCCAAGCATTTGCAGACGCAAAGAAGCTAATGATCCGATTTTGCAGTTCTTCATCAAGGAAACTGCAGCTATGCCACGAGCATCTGGTCTCATACTTAATACCTTTGATAGACTCGAAGCCTCTATGATCTCTAAACTTGGCTCCTTCTTTTCCAAGATTTACACTCTTGGTCCTCTACAAGGTCTCTTCGATACCTTTGCTAAAAGCCCCTCCGCAAGAACTTCCTCCAATGGTCTCTTGTGGAAAGAAGACAGAGGCTGCATAACATGGCTTGATTCTCATCCGTCAAGATCGGTAATATATGTTAGTTTTGGTAGCTTGGTTGGTCTATTTCGTGATCAACTATTGGAGTTTTGGCATGGTTTAGTGAATAGTGGGAAACCATTCCTCTGGGTCATAAGATCTGACTCAATCATGGGAGAAGATGGTGTTAGTGAGGTTCCTTTGGAACTTAAAGCTGCAACTGAGGAAAGGGGATGCATAGTGGACTGGGCTCCACAAGAAGAGGTCCTAGCCCATCCAGCCATTGGAGGGTTCTTGACTCACAGTGGATGGAACTCCACGTTGGAGAGTATTTTTGCAGGAGTTCCAATGATTTGCTGGCCCATGATTGCTGACCAACAAGTGAATAGCAGGTGTGTTAGCGAGTTATGGAAGATTGGTTTTGATATGAAAGACAGGTGTGAGAGGGCCCTGATTGAGAAATTGGTGAGGGATTTGATGGAAAGTGACGAGATTGTCAAATCGACAGATGAATTTGCAGGGATGGCTCGTGATAGCGTGAAGGAAGGTGGATCTTCTCACTCCAACTTGCAGAAGCTAATTGAAGATATAAAATCGATGAGCTTAGCCGGGAATGTCTCTATATCAAGTGTTGGATAACTTTTAAATTGGTATGTTTGTTGAAGAGCTTGCGTCCTTGGATGCTTGTTAATAAAGAAATTGGTGAGTTTTTCATGTGAAAACTCCTCATAATTACAGGAGACAATTCTTACACTCGTATTTATAATCCTCTCATGGATCTTTAATATAGAAAAAATATTAATTACTGAAATAATGAAAATGATTTTTTTATGATTATTAATTATATGAACATAATTTTCTTATAAGAATAATTTAAATTTCATGAAATAAAATAATTTATTATTATAATTTTTTTTATTAATTTATCTTTTTTCTACAAAACATATTTCTATTTTGTTTTATATTACTTATTTAATAAAAATTAAAAGTAAATAGAACAAATATAAATAGGGATTTGCCTTTTACCTAGCTTAGATTTCAAATTGAATAATGTTGAAATTGACTTGATATAATATGATAAGTCTAAATACAACTAGGTCAAAATTGGATTTGATTTCAAAAAAAATTTTAAGATGTCGTCGTTTGAACCCTTTCTTTTTTGTACAATAAGATGATAATATTTTGGATTGATTTGGGTCAACTCGTTTTAACCCTTACACTTACGACTGGAGTTAACCCACCAAATCTGCAACTCAGGCCATGAATCCGGTTGGGTTTAATAACTTTTTTAGAATTTATTTTTTATTTAATTACACAAAAAATAAAATGACATGTAAGAGAAAGTCGCTAAATAAAATTTAAGGAAAAAAATCATTGCAAGAGGTTGTGAAAAAAAAGTGTCCGCTAATGTCATAAAAAGAATACCATAACCTTATTTGAAAACAAACCAAGAATCGAATGTGATGTGAAACTCATGAATATAAAGATCTTGAAATCCATATCCAAATCGACTATTTCCAGGAAACTTAAGACCAGGTTTGGAATTGATTTTGACACAACAATAACTTGTACTGATACAACAAGACTATAAGTAATGAAACCCCCATCAAATGTCTATAAAAAGATGTTAATAAGAAGTATAAAAGAAGACGTGAAGCTTGGTTAATTCTTTGATAAGTCAAAGTAGTTCAATGAAGAATTAAAAAAATATGAGCAAAACCTCACACACAATAATAATTATTGAAATCAAAGTCTAAAAAAATAAAAAATAAAAAACCTAAATGCAAGATAAATAACCATATTTATAATATTTTAAAAAATTCTAAACAATATTGGAAAAAATAATAAAAATTTATAAATAAAATAGGAAAAAGAATCCCAGATAAATTAGGAAACAATACAATTCTTGTATAATAGCTTATGAACTTTATTGCAGGCTTTCTTGATGTTTGATTGCCTTGAAATTTTAAACCAATATAAAAAAAAGATTTCAGAAAATTTGTAATAAAATTTGAACCCAATCTAATGTTCAGATCGAAAAAGTATGCTTGTTAGAGTAAAACTGTGTATTATAAAATATAAGCTCAAAATCACTTCTAAAACCGAAATCAATTAGCCCACCATTGCAAAATTATTAGGCCTATGTTGTAGATAGATTAGGGCCCTCTTGCACATAAATTAGAATGAATAAAGTTTGATCATCACTTATTGAAGTTATGGCCTCCTTGAAATTTACCCGAGTCCATATACTCTAAATAATCTCATCTTGATCTTGTAATTGACCCAAATGTAACTTCTAATGGATCATTTAGTATAGTTTGAGATGCATCATCCCTCTCTCCTAAAAACAAATCTATCCACGAATCATCACCTGCATCAAACAAAGAGAGATAAAAAAAAAAACATTGAAAGTAATACTAACATCATACTCACCTAGTAGATCCACTTTTTAAGTATTGTTATTAATTCTTTCAAGAATTTGAAATGGCCAATCTCCTTTCGGCATCAACTTCTTTTTTTACACATGCACCAAAACCTAATCACCTGGTTGAAATATAATCATCTTTCACTCTTTATTAGTTTTAAATGCAAATTGCTCATTTGGTTTATATATATATATATATATATATATATATATATATATATATATATATATATATTTGCAACCTTATATTCTCATGGAGATTCTTTACTACCTGTGCCTTTCTATTTCCATTAAGACTACCCATTTCATTAATAGATAAGAGAAATAAATCCAAATAAGTCAAATGATTAAAGCAATAAATAATTTCAAAATGCAAATAATGAGTAGTAGAATGCACACTTTTATTATAAACAAATTCAACAAATGATAGATATTCTTTCTAATTTTTTAAATTATTTTGAATGATAGTTCTTAACAATATAGTTAAAGTCATATTAACTACTTCAGTTTAACTATCTGTTTGTGGATGAAAGTAATAAAAATAATAATTTGTCTCTAATTTTTGATACAAAACCTTTTCAAATTAGCTAAAAAATTTAACATCACGGTTAGACACAATACTTGTGGGTACCCCATAGGGCCAAAATATCTCCTTAAAGAATAAATCTGCTATGTTTGTTATATCATTAGTTTTATGACAAGATATGAAATATGTCATCTTAAAGAACATGTCAACAACTACAAAAATAGAACCTTTATCCTTTTTTTTTTATCTAGGGAAACCTAGCACAAAATCCATAGATATATTAACGTAAGGTTCTTTAGGCACTAGTAAATAAGTAAATAAACCATAAGGTAAAAATTTAGACTTAGCTTGTCTACATGTTATATAGCTATCGTAAATTTTGTGTATATATCTTTTCATCTTAGGCCAATAAAAGTGTTTATGCAAAAAATTTAAAGTTTTAAAAAATCCAACAATGAGCTTCATGAATTGACAATTACGCATATAACAATTAGACAAGCACAATCTCTTTTTTTTTTTTTTTCTAAATCTAAACAATACAATCTTTTCCATACAAAACTCATATTTTTTTCAACTTAATATATAAACATTCTCTTCACAAAATAACCAATATATTCCTTAAATGTTTAGCACGCTCATTTAAATTCTTACTATAAATTAAAATATCATCAAAATAAACAACAACAAACTTATAAAATTTCACAAAATATGGTTTTTTAATCTCTTAAAACTAGGTGTATTAGTAAGTTCAAAAGGCATAACTAACCGCTTATATGAATCATATTTAGTTTCAAAGGAAGTTTTTCATTCATCTTTCTCTTTCAATTTTTTTTTTTTTGATGATATCCACTTTTCAAATTAATTTTAAAAAATATATAAAACACATGTAATTTATTTAACATGTCATCAAGTCTAGGAATGAGATGTATATACTTTACTGTAATTTTATTGATAACATGACAATCAACACACATCCTCAAAGTCTCACCCTTTTTTGATACTAACAATATTGAAATTACATATGGACTCATGCTTTCTCTTATGTACTCTTTTATCATCGACTCTTCCACTTGTCTTTGAAGTTTTTTTTGTCTCATCAGGATTATGTTTTTGTCTCTTAGGTATAGATGCTCTAGATACAAGACCAATTTGGTGCTTAAATACCCGTAAAAGATGGCAACCTAGTAAGAACCTCATCGGGAAAAATATCCTTAAAATTCTATAATAAAGAAACACAAACACTAGGAATACAATGATCAAGGTTATTGTGTTAAAATATACCTTTTTTTATTAAACCCATCATATAATAGCATTCTTAATCTTAATCTCTTTTGCATAAAAATGATGTTTTTATTTTTTCCACACTCTTTTTTTTTTCTCACCCTTCCTTTCTTCTCTCCTCTATCAATTGAATCCTTACTAATTCCTATTTTGGATGAATCTAACCTTATTTTCTCTTGAATCACTTTATCTTCACTTTTCCTCACATCCTCAAATGATTGATCTTTTTCTTTAACTTTGCTTTCTCCTTTCAATTTCATTTGAGTTTAGGGCACAATGGTACACGTGTGAAATTTCATCATTCTTAAAAGAATATATGTTTTTAAACCCATAATGCTTGGCTTTTCTATAAAATTACCAAGGTTTTCGTAATAATAAATAAATAGCATGCATAGACACAACATCATCGAAGATATAAAATCGATGAGCTTAGCCGGGAAGGTCTCTTAATCAAGTGTTTGATAACTTTTAAATTGGTATGTTTGTTGAAGAGCTTGCGTCCTTGGATGCTTGTTAATAAAGAAATTGGTGAGTTTTTCATGTGAAAAATCCTAATAATTACAAGGAGACAACTCTGACACCCGTACTTATAATCCTTACAGGGGATCTTTAATGTAAAAAAAATATTAATTACTGAAATAATAAAACATAAGAATAATTTAAATTCCATCAAAATAAAATTTATATTAGTATAATTTCTTCTTTTTTTGTTAATATATCTTTTTTCTACAAAACAATATTTTTTTTGTTTTATATTACTAATTTAATAAAAATTAAAAGCATTTAGAATGCATATCAACAAAGATTTTTCTTTTATATAGCTTGGATTCAAATTAAATAAAAATAAAAATTGACTTGAAATCACCTGATCAACTTGATATGTTTAAATATAATCAGATCAAAACCCAGTTTGATTTTCTTTTTTTTTTCAAGACGACATTGTTTGAACCCTTTCTTTTTTGTATAATGAGATGATAATGTTTTGGATTGATTCGGGTTAACTCGAGGTAATTCATACACTCGCAACTCGAGTTAACCTACCAAACCCACAACTCAGGTCATGGACCTGGTTAGGTTTATTCATACAAAAATAAAATTGACACGTACAGGAAACTCATCAAATAAAATTTAAGAAAAAAAATCATTTCAAAAGATTATGTGAAAAAAAGTGTCCGCTAAAGTCATAAAAAGAATATCATAACCTTATTCGAAAACAAACCAAAAATTGAATGTGATGCAAGTTTCATGAATATAAAGATCTTGAAATCTAATGCCAAATTTACTCTTCCCAAAAAAGTTTCTCTTTTTACAATTGCTTTATTTCCATTTATGTTTCCATTACATCCCTTAATATTATGGTTCATTATCAACTCATAAATAACATCACAAAATAAATTTCAAATATGGCTTATATCCTTTTGAACACCAAGACACGGCATTACACATTTTTTAAAGGGAAGGAAACCTAATTCTGCCCCTAACATGACTAAATTTCTTGTTTTGACAACTTGTCAAAACTACCAGAAAAGATTGCAGCTCAATCTCTCCTCAAATATTTATCTATATCTAGAGTTCTAGAGCTCTAAATTAAACAAAGTCAGACTCATTAGAAAGCCAACATCCTTAGCTATAACTTTTTAGAGAAAATTTTTCAAAATGTTATCATTTTTAGGCCTGAATCCTCTCTGGAATCAGGATGATAAATCTGTTCAATTTTCATCAATGGTTGAAATAATCCTTCAATTATCTCCATTTCCCCCTATTATCTTAAGACAACTATTTCTATATATGCATAGTAACCTTCCTAAATATGACCTCCCAAGTGTCATTTAAGCTAATTTGCTCTTTTTGTGTAAAATGATCAAGAACTATTTTAAAAAACATATACATCATTGAATTTCATGTTTCTCCTACATTCTGCAACTCCTTTTAAGACAAGCCATAGGCTACACAGATGACCAATAAACTCGTTTCTATATTATATAGCACATGCATTCGATCTATGAAGTTCCCTACCATCAAGTTATTATGCTTCTCTTATTAGTAAACTTCCTACCACATCTAATCCACTCATCATTAATGTATGAAATCTTAAAACTCCTCCCTCTCCTCAATTTAGCCTTGACCGAAACTTGGCCTCAGGGAACCAAGCGTTTCCTTCTCCTTTTCATGCAATTATTTATATTATTTAGTCATTTTTTACATTATATCAACACATAACAAAAACTTTATAAAGAAAATCAAATTTTATTTTCCTCCCTTTCAACCCCCAAATAATCGGCCACTCTTGTTCATGTGGCCGTTGATTTTTCTTTGATATTTTTAGTAATGATAAATGAATTCCGTGAAAAAGATAATTTTACCCCTAAAAGCAAGTTATATGGTTTTAATTATGAAAAAGAGATGATAATTTTACTATACGAATCCATAATAAATTATGAGTGTATGTACAATGAATTACTCATCTCTTTTAGATTTTATTCTAACTAGTTCATATATTTTTTTATCAATTTTAGTGCATATTATCTAAATAAAAAAAAAATTTATTATGTTATGTCTCTTGTGTAAACAATTTCAATATAAATTAAATGAGAAAAGGCAAAACCATATACTATATCATATGAGAAACCACTTATTATTACTAAAAACTCGTATCATAAGAAAATTTAGGAGGGGATAATACAAAATTTTCAAGGGAAATAATTGAATAATTTATATAATGATAGGGATTAAAATAAACTTTGGGGGGGGGGGGGTTGCCCTTATTGAGTCCTTATAATAATTTTTGGTTTGACTAAGTTACTATATGTCGTGCACTTTTAAAAACTATTATGTATCCAAACAAAACTTAATATGGTTTCTCAATCAAAGTTATTACTTTTTTATTTCTATTTTTAATTAGAAATGAAAAATTCTATTTTTAATATGATTTTTTTATTTTTTTAATCATATTTAATTTATTTTTCCTTTAATACAAATAAGAAGAAAATGATTTTCATATTTAAAAATTATTTCTTTTTTATTTTTTATTACAAATGTACATGTATCAATCATATATGTATTCAATTTTGTTGACTAAATATCCACTCTAACTGAAGAATCACATTGTAGATATTATACGACATACAATGATACAATCAAACAAAAAATATGTTAAAAAATATCAAAAAGGGAAGAATTATATGCGAAATCGAAATTTATTATATATTAATGTTTATTGTTTTCAATGATGTTTATGGATGATGTGTTGATATTGCTTCTATTTTGTTTTTATTTTTTTATATATATCTTTAAATGTAGTGTTTATTTGGGAATAGGATAAAGATTGTATTTCAAAGTATTTTTTGCTTAAGATCATATTAAAATAATATCTTTTTTATTTTAAAAAAATTTATTTTTAACATCTGCACGTCAAAATGATTCAAAACACTAAAAAATAACTTCAAGTTAAAAAAATCTAAATTTTAAGCAAACAATGTTTTAGTCGCAATACCAAACACGTAAATGAAACTCATATTTTGCATAAAAAAAAATAGCTTTACTGTATAACTTTATACGATTTTGTAGATTTTCAATTTGTTGGTTTGCAACTTAGTATACAAATTTTATTTTTACTACCAGGATTCAGAGTCTGTTTGGGAACACGTTTTCAACCGCGTTCCCTTAAATTTTGAAAAACAATTATTTTGTTAAAAAAAAAATTCATATTATTTTGATGTGCTGATTTTAAAAATAATTTTGAAAAAATAAAAAAATATTATTTTAATATATTTCTAAATAAAAAACACTTTATATAGCAATTATTATTACAATCCCAGAGAGGCTCTTAGATGCACCAAGGTTTGGACCGGTTGCATAATGTACCCTAAAATCCAAACTCTACATAGGAGCTGCTTCTTCTTTGTTTGTTTTCCTCCACAAATACCACCATGAAGGAAGGAGTTTTCTACTCTAGTCCTAATTTACCAACTTAACTTGATTGAGTTGGAAAGTTCATCAACTCAAACAACAAAGGAAATTTATATAAGAATATACATTTCTGTCAGAATTTAGGGGAAAAAAAAAACTGACAATTTGACTTGAATACCACTCTCTCTTATATTTGTTCTTATTTTATATATGAACGTGTTCGATTGGTTGAACTTCAAAACTCAACAATATTTAAGTTGTAAAACCAAGACCAAGGTAGAATCTTCAAAGATAAAGAAAACGATAATTTTTTTTTTTAATAAAAGCCATTCCCTATTGGTTTTGAACAAAACCCATAAAACCACACTTAGAAAGTTTGTGTTGCTTGCTATAGAACTTGAAATTGAAAATCTTATTTGAATACAATCTAGCATTCAATCTTTACTTCTTGATCCTCTTTTTCGCGCTGCAATATAATAACGACAAACATTGTTAGAGAAACTAAAGAAAAGAGGCGGAGAAAATAAGAAGATTTTAACCTAAAGTTCTTTTAAAAAGATGACCCGACTTTAAAGCAGAACGAAAAGATACAAGAGCGATAGTATGCAGTCAAAGAAAATCTGAGGTGGGCTCAGATTTTGGAAGTGAAACGCGAAATACCGACCAGACATGACAGGAACGGTATTAACAACAACGGATCTTATGTCCATTAGTAAGTTTTTGTCTGTCTCACCATGGATTTATATCATTATAAACGGTAACCCAAAATATGAATTTCTTTGTGAAGCTACAATGATAGTGGTATATGAACCTTCTTTGATGTGTTTTTTCCTTTTTAAGTCAGATTTTTTCCAGCCTGTGACAAAAATAATGCTGATTCGGCCATCCCTACAGCTTTGTCACAATATCGCACATCTTTGAAGCCCGAGAGCTGAAAACAATCTTCTACCAGTTGGCCACAAGCGGGAGAACAATCCTTCTCTAGGTTCATCGGCCGCATCTTCAACATCCTCTGTTTCAGTCCCATTTGAATCCTCCTGATCATCATTCTTCTGATTTTCACTTGTACTCCGCTCTTCTCCTCTGTTGTCAGTTCCGGCATCTGCAATTTCCCCTGGTTTCTTGTCAAATAGTCCTTTAAATTGTCCCCGTGCCTTCTTCTCGACATCCTGCTCATCAAATGGACAAGCAGCAAGATTTGAATTGTGTATGTCCATCTCAAATTGCAAATAGAATTTGGTTGCACATTAACCCACCTGCTGCTTCTGCTTCAGTTTTTTAAGAGCTGCTGTTGCATCAGGTTCAGATGATTTGTCGACTTTCAACATCTGACATCCAGAAGCATATTCAGACAATGGATGTCAAAGAATTAGAAGCTTTGCACTAAATAACAACTATAGGTGCTACCATTTCAAAATCACTTCTTGCTTCCTCAAAATCTCCAACTTCCATGTAGGCCATTCCACGGCGATAAAGGGCCTTGACGTGTGCAGGATTTGCTTCCAGAACCTGCAGGATTTATCAGCAGTGAACATCCAGACTCTGAAGGATGGCAATGGACTTCAGGATAAGTTAACTACTACGCATCCATTGAAAAGCAAGCTATGTTTTTTTGGTTTCCCACTTTCCAGATAGGGGAACTTTTCTGCACAATTGCCTCATTGGCCTCAGTATTTTTTCAAAGTGCTTGTCCTAGGAACCTATAAAGGATAATATCAGACAAGAACATCATATATCATCCTATGGCATGCTCTCTTAAATCTAGCTGATAGCCACCTCAATGCTCGACCCCAAAACAAGTTGTAAGCAATTAATGTGGGGCTAGGAATCTTCCCTGCACAAAGTGTGCTGCCATAGGGAGTTTGGACCCTGTGATGATATACAAGAGCTGGATACCTAGTGTATTGCCAGTTGTGCTTCACATGAAATTCCTCATGAGAAAGACTTACAAAGTGCTGAACCACAGTAAATGATTTCAATTAATAATATATAATTGCAGCCCAACATAATCTGTCTTCTCACCCAAATCCAATAAACTACAGCAGGAACATCAATGACATCTTTTTCACAGCATTGCACTCCTTACACTCTAGTAGAGGCTCTTGCTAGACAAGATTTCCATGTAAGAAAACAGAAACTATTTGAATTAAACACATACCTTATTGCATGTCTCAATGGACTTTCTGCATTCCCCTGATTTGAGGTGGCAGGCAGCGACATTTAGATTTAACAAATTCTTCAAACATACAAGAAAGAAAATGAAAGCATCAAGTGAGAGATGGAAAAATATATTTGATAGTAATTATTTTCCTACACTGCATGGGGTAAAAAGCTTACTCTTGTATTCAGGAAAACTTTCCCTTCCTCGTCATCTTGTGGATTAACATGATTAAATTCTCGAAGAACCTGTTGAACAGTTTTTCATGGTGCTATATGAGGACTTGAAAGGTTCATAAATGCAACTCAGACATTTACAAGCACAAAAACTTTTGAAGAAATCAGAATAAAAGATTTTTATCTTGAGAAGCAAATTTTGACGATTAGGAAAGATATTTTAGCAAAACTAAATTGCAGGTCATGGCACTTCCATAATTAACAATTTCCCAGATAAGAACACGTTCAATATCTTAATATATATTTCAGTTCGATCACCAATTGAAGAACAAACTTGATTTCATGTACGTCACCAACTGGGAAATGTGATTGCTTGCTAGCCTAAACATGTAGATACGGAATTTCAAAATATTGATTATAACATGACAATGCCAGCAAATGGCTTCATGCAGTGTGGTGGAAATAAATCCAGAGTAATAAAAGAAGGGAACCCAAGAATTTAAATGACAATGTTAATGCTCACGATGTGAGATGAATGTAGTTAGGAGAGAGCACATTACCTTCTCATATTTTGCCTTAGCAAGCTCAAACTTTCCTTCTTTGAAAAGCCTGTTTCCCTGAAGATCAAGGAGATCATCACAGTTTCAAGATCATAATATACAAATTTACACCCCAAACAACCAATTCATACCACTGAAACAAATTGCTATAACTGGAACACATCCAAATTGCCAGTAAGTCAGCACAATTAACAAACATGAACTAAGTACACATACTGTGGTTCTGATCTTCTCTGCTTCATCCATTACACCCTGAAAGTCCAAACCAGTCCAATCCTGAAAAAAGGATCCATGATATAAATAGGAGAGAAATTCATTATCCTCAAACATAAATTCCAAATAAGTATCTTCAGTGACTTGAAGCTCAATCAACTGACACAAATACATTCATACTTTCATAGTAGTTTCCTATGTGATTCCAAGTTCACCTCAATCAATTTTGAATACAGAAAACACTATAGAGCCGAAAGCAGACTTCATTGGCAAGCCATAGACAAAGTAATTAGCAAAGTTAATAAAGACACAACACTAACTATAGGTGTTTAAAAGAGTTCATCAAGCAGCATTTAAACTAAACTTCTACGGGACAACACTCAGTTACCTTTGGCATCTCAAAACCAAGAAGCTCAATTTCCCATTCAATATGAGCACCTTCAGGAACATTTGCCGGTCTAATTATATAGGAAGGGAAAACTTGGTCAGAAAGTAGTTAAAGTAATGATGATGTCAATAGCAATACAAAAAGTGCCTGTAATTTATGCAGTATTTGCGGCGCAATAGATCTCAAAAAGTAACCTGGTAAACTTGTCATATGCGTAGTCAGGAGGGCAAGTAACAAGAGCTACCTCTCCAGGAAGCATTAAGCGCACACACATTTCAAAACCTTCAGGCACCTACAAACAAAATTCAGTCATTTGTTATTCCCCTAAACAACCAATTCATAAAAACCTATTTCATCCTTTACACGAGAGAACTCACAAGCCCTTCTCCAGAGCTGAACTCCAAAGGCTGACCATCATTATCAATTCTTGTATCAATGAAGACTGTCTTTTCTTCATTAAGCAGCATACCCTTGTAATGAATGCGAAGTAGACTGTCCTGAAGTGGGCAATCCATAGGAAACTCACCTAAATTTTCAGAGCAATTAGAAATCTATATTTTAGCATGCATGATTTCATAATTGCAAAACCGAAAGCAGTTAAATAAATGGATAGACACTTGCAAAAGAAGCTAGGACTAAATAAGAAAAGGGGAGTTGGAATGAAAGAGGTGAAAGTGCCCTAATTATATAGAGCTTAAAACACAAGTGGAGACATACTGCATTTCTGGATTTCATTGCGCTTTTCAAGCAAATAACAAGAATCATCATCTTAATTTCAAGTATAATCTTTGATGTTTCCTGATTAAATAAACAAAAAGGAAAATTGCAAACTATCCTTTATGCTTTCCAAATAACCCAAAGCTTAAAGGGTTGGAACAAACATAACATAGTTTCAATCAATCTGAGCTGATTGCAACAAAAATCCAACGCTTTGTCCATGGAAATCCAGGTAGAGCTTGCATGAGAGCTCTCCTTGACCCTTAAAAGGGTTAATTACCTTCAGCATCCCTATATTATGGTGATTTGATAAATTGAGTCCCTCTACTATTAATCTGATGAATTAAGTCCTTCTACAATGTTTTCCATTTAAATTAGAATCCTCCATCCAAGATGCCGTTAGCAAGTACTGCCTGAGCCTTTAGATATTTGAAACCTGTCCAGATTTACTAAATTTGACATCATCTTCTTTTTCAAAAAAAAAAAAAAAAGGCAAACATGAGTACATGTAAAAATTAAAAAAAAAAAAATACTCTGCCACTTTTCTAGCAATCACACAAGCTAGAAAAAACTGCTCCCTTCCTATCTCTATCCCTTCTCTTCATTTGCGTTTTTCCTTTTTCTTTCTTATTTATCAATCTACCAAGAAACATGAGATAATACAAAACCCCTACAGAAACAAAAACAAGAGATGATAGTCCTCATGACAAGCAAGGCCATTTTACGGACAATTCACCAAACATGCAGTAGGCTTCTCTTGTATAACCATTACAACTTTATTTCTTTCTCCTAAACACTACAAACGCTTGAGGATTTGAGTATTTTTAATTTCTTCAGTTTTCCTTTTCACAAGCAAAACTGTTGGGAAAACAAAGACTATCAGATCTACATTTAGCCACCAACACTTTCTTCTCGTCTCATTATCAAAAACACAGCTATTTTTATATAATTATCCCAATCTAGTTGTGGAGAGGAGTACTTGGGTCAAATAAGCGATAAAATCAATACGGATTTAAAATTGAGTGGTACACATAATTTTTTCATAATCATTTTAAGTAGAAGATTATGATCTCAATGCCACTGAGTTGAGTGTACGCAAGTGAGGAAAAGCTGGCTTTCATTAGAAGTTAGATTCAGTGAGGCTGGAATATATGTACCATTGAGATTTTTGTAACCTAAAAATGTGTTTCTATTTATCATTGTAGTTCCCAAAATAAATCTCTCGAGAAAAAGAAGGTGGTGGTCTCCTCCACCACTGATCTCCCTCTTTGTAATATTCATCACCATAAACAGCCAACATTTCACAATCCAAGAATGAACGAATCCAACAAGCCTTTTTACATGCACAAAATCAAGACCTTCAATTATATGCAGAAAATCTCTCTTTTTAATTTTGGTCAAGAATTATTTAGTTTAAATTCTACAGAATTTTGTCTCAATAGGGGTGATGAGGTTTTAAGGTTTTATTAATTTCATTTTTAAAAAACATTTTAAATATAAAGAAAATTAAGAAATATAGATTTCATTTTTTAAGCTTTTTCTCCTACAGCATGACTCATCAAAAGCATCTGCTTAGGGTCAGATTGGACTCTCTCTTTTGGCCCATGCTTGCCTCGAAAGCCTGATTCGGAGCTCTCTAAATCATTATGAATTCAGTTAGGGGTCTAGCTCAGCTCTAAGCCTAGGATAGGACCTTGTCCAGGAACCAACTTCTTTCTATTTTAGCATAATGAGATCGGATGCAACACAACTAGCATGACAGCACATTATTCTTAATGGTGTAAGGGATTGAGGGTCGTAAATTTTAATGGAATGTATAGTAGAGGGACTCCATTAATCATATTAATAGAAGAACTTAATTAATCAAACTCTACAGTAGAGGAGTCAAATGTAATTAACCTAGCCCGAAAAGAGAACAGAAAAAACAACAAGAGAGAGAGAGACTCAGCAGAACCCCAACACTGTCCAGTAACTGTTGGTGCAAATTTTGACACTTTTATTCTGCAGGATAGAATGTAAATTGCACTCATAATGGAATTATTGAGAAAGATTTTGGAACACCGACAAGATGCACCAGAATACTAGTAAAAGGCATGCATGCACATCAAGGGAGAGCACATTAATAGAGACCCTGTATAGCAAACAAAAATAGAAAACAGCTTTAAAGTGTTCCCCTTTACATATTGAAAATTTAATAAAATAAGGAACTATACAACTATACCCTGAAAAAAGTGGTTTAGAAGTTTCCGAAAATGATTTCTCAGATATAGAATTCAATTACATGATTCTCACAGCATCCATGTATTTTTTATACAGTCCAGAAGGATATCAGAAAATTGGAGCAGAGAAAATAATAGAATCAAGCAACACATAAATACAGATGCATGCACCAGCAAATCAATAGGATTTTTTAAATAAACTCTGAATCCACACCTTTTCCATCACAAAGCCGACGCTTTATCAAGCGTCCATCTCCAAGCATGTCTCTCACCTGTCAACATTAAGTAAAGAGAGTTAAACAGCACCACCAGGAGCTTCACCAAGGAAGAAAATGCAGTTTTTGATGAAAAGAAAAAAGAATAAAAACCACAGTATAATAATATACAATCCTGACTTGAAAAAGCCAATTCCTATCTAACAGTTTACCTCAGGAACAATTAAAAGCTTCAACGTATATTTCAAGTGTGTGCATATATCCATTCATCATTAATCACCTAAATTGTGGACAAATCTGAATGAGGATAAGCTAATCAGCACATATATACAGCAACAAAGCCCCTCCTCTAGTACCATCAAGGCTCCCCCTATAGAGTAACCAACTAACCATACAGGAAAGGGCAAACTAACCACATATTGTGGCTCATCTCATGGCCATATTCAAACCTGAGTAAAATGAAAGCATGTACACAAGAAAATTGAACAGGATATAAGATATATAGTGCAGCATATATATGATAATTAAAGGAAGAAAATCAATCCATATAAACAAAGTAATGACATAGCATATTTCACATGAAATGGAATTTTAGCTAACTAAATTAGCATTAAGATAATTATCTGGTGCAATCATCAAAAAATCCCTCATCAATAAACAAACCTATATTTTTTAAAGAGTAAATTTATTTACTCAGATTGCTCTTTGGATTAGGATTTCCTATTTCAGAGTTTTCCTTGTTTTATGAAAGGCTTTCAATTGCATGTTCCATATGCAACAAGAATTACAGTTATTCTCTCCAAATAGAACATAGAACTAGGTTGCTTTTGAGCAAAAAATAATTTCTCTCATGACAGAGAGAGGAAACTACAGACATTACATGGTGAGAATTTGTACTTTCATGAAAGGAATGCGTGTGATAAAATTTTGCGATTGTTTGTGGGCAGTTTCCTGGAGATTTTCTTTTAAAGAATAAATGGCACAAATGCGAGTATTCTCTCAGTTATGTGGATTAGGAAAATGTTTACCCACCTTAAACCCAGTGTTCTCTATTCTAATATTATCAGGATTTGTGCAATCATAAAGTAACATTTAAGATGGCAGCAGAAAAGTTAGCATGCAAATGGAATATCAATTATGATTTGCAACTAGGAAAAGTTGCTGGATAAGAAAGCAACTGAAAGAGAAAAATAGAAAAGGGAAAAAAACCAAAGAAATACTGCAAGGCTCAAAAGTTAATAATCAAAAAAGGCTCTCTCAGTAGATAAATAATGTGGGGTCCAGTATGGGCTCCAAAAACAAAAATATCACGGGCAACAGGAATTCCTAAACAGTAAACATTAATTGAACTACTACATAGAAAATACAGTAAATTCCCAATCACTAGTACTTTAGTAGGAAATACACCGAATCCTACAAAATAAAAACATAACAACCTAAAGTTACAAATAATCAAAACAATGATTCTCAAAGAAATGCTTTGCTCTCCATCAATAACAAAATTTCTTACCTGAGTGAAATGGATAAGCTCTACTTCAAACTGAACTTCCTCAAGACCTACCACGGACATGAGCGGAGATTCAGTCAAGTACTGATTGGTAACATATATTACTGCCTTCTCTTCTCGTGTCATAGTTCCAATTCCCATCTCAAGACCTTTAGGTACCTAATATAGTCAGAAATAATCATAAATACCTTTAGGTACCCAATGCAAAATATTTTAAGAAAATGCAAATAACTTCTCTTCTTTCAATAGTTTAGATTATTGAGCTCAAGAAATCAACATGATGTGCTTGGGAATAAGAACTGGGGCAGAAAGATGTGAAACTGATGAAACATATTGCCACTAAAGATGAAAATACTAAGAAGTATTTTATTAGACATGAAAAACCAAGAATATCAAAGAAAAAAATAGTATATTAAAGTGGAGCAGAATGCATCACCAACCTCAGATTTTCCAATAGTAAAGAAATAAGGTTCTCCTTGTTTGGGCGATAGAATTACTTTGTCATCTCCCGTCTTCGCAGAAATCCTGGAAGTATAGCACATTTCTTGTAAGGACTTCGTATGTTTCATCTAACAGTTCAACAAAAATCCAAAAGAATAAGAAAGGGGATTTTTGGACAAGTTTCTACCAAGCTTTTACTTCATACGGTTCTCTTGGCGACTCCCAACCCTGCCCTTCATCTATTACCTATCCATGTAAGTTGTCAATTAACTATGAAATAAATTTTAAATCTGAAAACAAAATAGGACAGTAAATACTGACTGTAAAGGTCACATTACTCCAGTTAACAAATGTCCACCCCAGTAGCATCTTCTAGTGTTACATGCATCTGAGTCACCCAATTATTTCAATGCCATCATTGCTTCCCACATCCTATGTTTCCTTCTCTATAAGGACAACAGTTTTTAATAGTTGTTTGTCATCACTATATAGCATATCAAAATTATTCACTTTTACATTTGTGGGGTTTGTCAAGGTGTAGGGAGTGATGGACATTTACAACTATTCTCATTATACTCTAAAGAGAAACTACTTGACCAAATTCAATATTTAATATTCACATGGTGCTCTCATAAATATAACAAATGTATCACTTCACAATCTCCTATGAATTTAATCCTATGACACTGAGACTTTTCAACATGAAAGCAAATGACAGTACCGTGACTTCGGAATATTCCCTCTAACCAAATATAAGGACCCAAACCATAATTCATATTCGCAAAAAGTTAGCATGATACATATTAATTAATCAAAATTTTAATTATCTAAAACTACTTCAATAGATGCACATAGCACAATTATAAACTTCCCCATAAATCACTCATGGTATCCACCACATGTATCTCGTGCAACAGATAAGTATATTTTCAGTACCTTCTTTATGACTCCTAAATCATCACTGACAACCTGGTAATCAGCACAAACACAATTCAAGATTAGAGCTAAGGATAGATCAAATGAGATAAATTTAACAAGTCTTGTTCCTTTTAACTAAAACTTCAAAACATTTTCAGAAAATAAAAGGGAAAAAAAAAACTAGAAAAGGTTGTAGAGAAGATATTTTAGCGTGTTCCCTTCTTTCAGCATCTATAATCAACCATTGTTAACTTTAAGATATATTGGTGTATAAATGCATAAAATCTTAAGTGTAAGAACCACAAACCTCCAAGGATCTTGGATTGCATTTAAATTAACAGTAACACAAGGCATCATGAAATATCATATAGAAATAATATAACTGAAAAATAATCACGAGAAAAAAAATATCCAACATTGCCAAAAAGTTAAAAAATAAAATAATAGCATTTAGAATAAAAGCCTTGCCTTGACTTTCGAAAAGTCTATCATCTCAATCTCAAAATGAAGTTCATCATCCCTTGGAAAGCTACTTGGAGGTGAAACTGGACAGTCCTCCTCAGAATAATGCATTTGAGGTTTCATCTTGAACTGAAACAGGAGGTTTGAAGAAAGAAAACATGAAAATTCAGCATAGTTAAATGATGGGATAATCTTTTTCAACACTCTCTATCCCGTGCTTTTATGGGAAAGTAAAAGTGAAAATTAAATAGATTAAACAAACTGAATGAAATTAAACAGTTAAATAAATGGTCTCTCATATATTGATAGAGGATGCCCACTTCATTTTACTTCTTGTTGTGCATGTAATTCTTTTTTCTTCTCATTTTTCTTTTTTCTTCTTTCTTTCATCAAACATGTGCTTGCAAGGGGGGGAAACACGTGCATGATGAAACGAGAGCACGCACGCACACAAGCACAATGTTGTATGGAAAATGAGGAAGCTCAATACCATTGCAACTTCACCCCTCAACATTGTTGGAAGCCCTTCAAGTAATCCTAATAACATCTTGCTTTTTCCCAAAACCTGTCGTATTGGACTGCCCTTGCCTGCGAGTCAAACAAAACATTCACTTTAATACGATGACTAGATGACTCAAGGCATTTACTTGAGGCCTAATTGTCAAATTAAGTCATTCTATTAAATAAATATGAAGACAATTAAAACTCCTCCAGAACTTCAACACATATATCACTCAATCCATAACCTCACCTCCATATTCTGATCTTGTAGACTCAACAACAACTCCAGCTAAGGTCCTAACAGTGCAATGATATATGACCTGCAAAATGCTTATAAGAAAAAACAACCTAGTAACTGAAATTCAGCAACTAAACCAACCAACGCACTACACGATTACACACAAACACGAATCATGATTAAAACAGGAAGGAAAGAAAGTAACCTGATCACCATCAGATGGTCTCGCATCACCTCCTCCTGGTCTAATTTCAGCTTTCATTAAACTTCCAGGCACAATTTTCTTTCTCCTGAGCAACAAAATTAACAAAATCAAAACAGAACAAAACAAATCTTCACCTAATTCATTAGCTATTGATTAAGCATTAAAAAAGTGAAGGCATATATTGACCTCTTCTCGGTCTCGGTAGGCTCTTTATTCTTCTTCTGTGGCACATATTCTTGCGCCGTACCGTCCTCCGCAGCCATGTCTGATCCCCGACTTCGAAGAATAGAAGCTGAGCAATGGAATAACAAGCAGACTGACTAAACCCTATCAGAACTTACAGTGGTAAATGAACTGAATTGCACGGATCGAAATGCAATATATCCCGATTTCTAGAAGAATCTGTGACTAATTGACCGCAGGTCGTTATCTTCGAAGGTGAAGAAGGTCGATGGAGGAGTTGGAAATTAGTTAGAGCGTTTGGTTAATTTTTTGGATAAATTTCATTTTCACCTCTATAGATTAATCGATGTTCCATTTCCATCCCAATTTCTTGAACTTTAGCATGCTAGGGTATTCACTTGCTGGATATCTATTATATCCATCTTATTTATAGTTATATTCAAAACTAATATTTACATCTTATATTAAACGTCAAATTTATAGGTATTATACATATATTTAAGGTATTCATTACCTCAATATTAATAAATATTATATTTAATAACTAAACTATAAATATTTTACATCTACATATTATTAATATTTATATTTCAAGTTAAATTTGACAATCTATATCCAATTTATTAATAAATAAAAATTTTAAATGTTTATTCTCAATCTAAAATATTAATTATTTAAAAAAAATTATATATGGATATCAGTTTAGCTAGACATTCATCATGTTCAAGTTTAATTGTTATCTTGTTAGCAATATAAGTCTTTTAATATACAATAAATTCAATTTAATTTATTCAGTTTTGTAAAATATTTTAATAATTTTAATAATAACAGCAACAACTACTGTTTTATTGAGAGTGTTTGGAAACACGGTTATATCTATATTTTTAAAAAATTTAAATTTATTTTTGTTAAAAATTAATTTTTTTTATATTTTGAATTGTTTTAATACGTTAATCTCAAAAATAATTTTTAAAAAATAAAAAAATATTATTTTAATATATTTTAGTATGAAAAATACTTTGAAAAATAACTATATTCCAAACGAGTTCATATATTATCATGATACATCATTACTATTCTACTATCATCTTATATTTTTACATAAATACTTATTAAATATTGTTATGATATTTCGTAGAAACTCTGAGATAACTCAAAAATATAAACAAATTGAAAAGTAGGCTACCTTAAATCGCCAACGATAATATTAGAACATCTTTAAATAAAGGGGGCAAAATTGTGTTGAGCCATAGACAAAAAAAAAAGAAGAGAAGAAAGGATTCTTGTGGTGTGAGCAAAAATGAATGAGAAGAAAGGATTCCAAAACAACTCAAGTGTTGTTGGATCACGCGAGATGCGTTTCACGGTCTTTTGTAGCTGCAACTACAAAGAGTTACTGTTTTTGTGTTTGAAGTGTAAAAGATACAGTAAAGTATTTAGTAATTATAAAAATTATATTTTATATTATAGGATTTATTAAAAAATAGAGTTTGAAATATAATTTTTATGAAACAGTTTTTATATATTTTTTTAACTGAGTTTTGTAAAATATTATTTGTTTTTGTGTTTTAAAAGCGCTTTTAAAAATATTTGATTATTTTTATTTTTATTTTATTTCAAATTAATTTTTTTTGTTGGTGTTTTTAGATTATTTTGATGTGTTGATATCAAAAATAATTTTTAAAAAATAAAAATATATTATTTTAATATATTTTTAATTAAAAAGCATTTTAAAAAGTAACCGTAATTACAAAAATACCAAATATTTTATATATTTTTTATTGTACGTAAACTTTAACCATAATTTTTACCAAAAATATATCTAAATTCAATTAACCACACCTAACCATATTTTTTTAAATTTTATTTTTTAAAAATCACAACTACAAATACTATCTTAAAAATAAAGAGAAAGAACGAGGTATTACAGATTCCATTGAAGCATATTGTTTTGCTAATATAAGTCCTCGTTTTCTGATTTTTTTTTCTACCAAGAAATACAAGTCTTTTGTTTCATGTTCTGTATTTAATAAGAATTAAAAGCACTCAAAAAATAAAAGTAAAAGTTTAATGATTTGAAGTAAGGGAAAAAAGTAAAATGGTTTTATCTCACCAAAGAGCTCTATTTTTTATTTCATAATTTTTGATAGAGTATTTTCTTTTTAGACAAATTCTGATCATTCTAACATAAATATATTAAAAAACATAAAAATAATACATCATCCACGTGTTACAATAGAAAACATTTTCGCAGTGCACCAAACCTAGCCCAGCCTAGTAAGCAAACATAGATAGCCCCTGACTCAGTTTTAAATTGACCAAGGTGGGAGCCAACCCAATATAATCTCGTCGACCTAACGGGTGTAAATGCAACCCAGTTAAAACCCGTTTTAATGTAAATTATATATTATTTTATAATACCTAAATATATTTTTCCAAGTTAAAAATAATAAAAAATAAAAATCTGATGATCAAGTGATATCTACTCAGTATTCACCTAACAAAGTAGATGCAGCAACTTGTAGCGTCAACTCAAGTGCACTTTAGAACATAAAATATGGATCTCAAGGGGAGGATAGATGACCAATTATTTGCCTGTTCCAGCAGCCAACCCTCACCCATAGAACATGGAAGGAAATTAACAAATCAGCCCCTCTCTATTAGAGTACAAAACATAGGCAGAAAACACAGTAATTAGTGGCCTAATCAACATCAGGCCGCCTTAAAAAGAAACCAACTCAATTAATATAGCAATTTTCTCTCCCAGAGCCCTCCGCGTGCCGCCAACGTTTTCAAGCTCACACGCAAGTCGGCATGCTCTCATTTAGAATTAATTATTTTTTATTTGGTTTGGTTTTTATTAAAAAAATAATTAAATTAAATTTTGAAAAAATAATACTGAAACCGCATCAAACTAGTTTGGCTTGATTTTTTTTTATTTGACTTGGTTTTAGCTCAGTTTGGTTTGTTTTTTACCTGTTTTTTCGGTTTGGATTCAGTTCGGTTCGGTTTTTTTTGTTTTAAACTTATAAAACTAAAATCGAACCGAACCAGCTGATTTTTTTAAAATTTTAATCAGTTTTTTTATTTTTTTAATTATTTTTTTTTAATTTTCTTGATTTTCTTGATATTTTTACTCACCCTATATTCTATGCTGGGAAACAAAGCAGTGCTCGAAGGGAGACCTGACATTGTGGAAGGTCAACATCGCCTTTGCAAAAATAAATCAGGATTATTGTCGCCATCGTTTTGCCTGGCTTCTGTCATCACGGCTGGAGCGTTTCCACAGTAAAAAGACAAATTGCTGGTTGGGTGGGTGCTGGTTGGTTGAGCAACCGCTGAATTGAGGCGCTTTTCTACATGAGGAAATGCGTAGAGACCCTTTTGCCGTTCACATGTAACCATGTTCGTGCAACAATTTGTCTCGTCGACATTAAATTAATTGCTAGAGGTTTGATGGAATATAATTGAAGATAATGCCATACAATTTCTTGCTAGCAGACAAATTGCTCGAGGTTCGAAGCTGTTTTTTATTTAATTTTGTATTTGAAATAAATATCCACTTGTGTTTGAAGGATTTAACTTCTAGATGAAAAAATGTATTTCTTGAATTGAATTCTTCATTTCATTCCTTCTTTTATTTTTTCAAAAAAATATATAATTTTTTTTACTTAAAAACAATTTAAAATACTATAAAAACCTCAATAATCTAATTTTTCAATCCTAAAAGACCTCGATCAACTGAACTGAATTCAAAAAATTAACTTTCTCCACTATGATTGAGGGCAAAACCCTCACTATAAAATTTTCATCTACAAGACAAACTCATTAATATTAAGATTAGTTTTTTGTGATTGAAATGCTGTCGATCCAAAACCTTCTCTCTCATCTATTTTTGATGATTTTATTTTTTTTATGAATATTTAAGAACTAAAATATAAAAAAAATAAAATTTAAGATTAAAACTTAAAACTACAGAGAGTAAGTAATTAATGTAAAAAAAATAAAAACTTAGTTCATGGATATTGTAATTACAATTGCAAAAATAATTAAAAGTCATAGCAAGAACATTGTCAACTCCTTTACAATGCACGAACAATGCCCTCTTTTTTAGTCCTATAAGGCTTCTTTTTTTATCACAAATTTATTTTAATTTTATTCTTTTATACTAAATTATTTTACATTTTGATCCTTAAAAAAAACATTTTCATTAGTTTTTTATGGCATTTCTGAGGTGCAAAAAAAGTCACTCATTTATTTGGTGCTTAATTTAAAAAAAAATGGTTTTATTGCCTGAAAAAAAAATACAAGGATCAAATTTTATATATTTTCTAAACTCAAGATTTTCTTTTTACTATTTAGGTAGCATCTTTTTTTATATTTTTTTCATGTGGGATTTTTTTTCATTTTGGTCCCTATAATTCTTTTATTTTTATTTTAGTGTAGAACTTCATTTTATTTATTTTTCAGTCCTTGAATTTGAGGAATGTGAGAGATAGTTATTGAAAAATAGTGAAGGAGAGAGAAAGTAGTTGGTTGATCAATTTCAAATCTTTGTAAAAATTGTTATTGGTGTTAAAGGGTTTCATTTGACGAAAAAAATTTTATTTTAATTTGTTTTTTTATAATTTATCTTGCCAAAAAACATAGATTGGGATTAACAAAGAAAATTCTTTTTCTTATTTAATTTATTTTTAAAAAATTAATTTAGAAGTGTTTTGAATTCAAGTATTAGTTTTTTTTACCTTATAAAAATGTTTTTTAGATGTTTTTATTTTATCACTTTCTTGTTAATCTCTATTTTTAGTATTGTACAAATAAATAAAAGGTGGATTCTAAAAATATTATTAAACCAAAACAAATTCATAACTCAGGTCACAGGTTTTGTGGGTTAGTTAGGCTAACCTATTTCAAGCCAAAACATCATTATCTCAATATTTTTAAAAAATAAATGAAATGATGTTATCTTGAAATATATATTTTTTTCTATTCAATCGATGCCTTGAATTTTTTTAATTGAACTTCATTTAAATAAATTGATTAAAAATATATTATAGATATTATTTAATAAATCTTAATTCAATCTTTACTTTGTTTTTTAGGATTATAATATATTTTCTAATATTTCATAAGCGCAACTTTTCATGATTTTTTTTTTAAAAAAATTTTAGTTGAGCATCTTTTTTTAGTATTTATTTTTTTATATTGTATAATTAAATAACAAAATTTGATTCCAAAAAATAAAGTTATTAAACTTAACCAAGCCCATAACACATATGACAAATTTGATGGGTTAAATCCAATTAATAAAAAAACCTATGTCGTCTCATTTTAAAAAAAAAATTAAAACAATGACTTGAAATTCTTTTTTGTGTAATCATGATTTGAACAAAACAATGGAGACATCTTTGGACCCACTAAGTTTAAATTGATAGATGCCAATTCAAACACGGTTTAATTTGGAACATATGGTTATCAATTAGTTTCATCAAACACCATGTCATGTTTTCAATTCACGTTTGAAAATTTTCTTAGTTTAAAGAAAAAAATTGAGAACGCTTACATATTCATTTTATTATTTTATCATGTTAAAATTAACTTGTAAGTCAAACCCATACCATCAAGACTAGTTATAAAAAACTAAGTTGTGAGGTGAAATTATTATGCATTTTAATATTATATAGTTAAATAAAAAATAATTTTTAGAATAAATTATCTTGTTAAATTTGATGACATGCATAACCAGTGTTGTAAATTTAGTTGATTGACTCAAATTTATTTATTTTATTTTTAATTAAATATTGTATTTTATTCATTTTTTTCTTCAATATTAAGTTAATTGGAGATTAAGTTTTTTTTTAAAAAATTATTCCTACTAATTTTACAAATCGATCGAGGTTAAATCAGGTAAATTCAAAATGTTTTATCATCATAATATTAGATAAAAACATATCATCCAATATACAATTAATTTTTAAATTCATGGATAATATTTTTTAGAAAACATGTTGGAAATATATATATATTGGTATTTGATAAAAAATTTACGCTAACCCGTGACACAAAGCTGGCCAATGATCCAATTAAATCTAGAGTTTGTGTGATCAGCCACTGTTTTGGAAAGTATCATCTCATTCCTTTATGTGTGTATAAAAATTCAATTCACTCGTTCTATTGTCTATTCCATAGTAACTATTTAACTTGAAATGGATACTAACTAGTGATTCATCGCGGGTTATATATTTTTCTCCAACAAAAAATTAGATATAAATATTTTTCCAGCATATTTTTTTGCATAAAAAAATCACAAGTATAAATTAAAAAGCTTATATAAATATTTAATTAAATAAATCAATCAATATTTATTTGAATAAATCAATCAATATTTATGTGAATAAATGAAAAAAAAAGCTATTAACAATAACTCAAAATGAAATTGAAAAAACTAAAAGATAAATATAAATCAAGATATTTGATCTCGCGACATGAAACATTTATTTGTTGTATTTATTGAATTTATCTACTAAAATCAAATTTTTATTCAATCAAATGATAATAGAAATAGATACACATATAAAATTAATTAAATTAAATAAACAAATAAAAAAATCATGCAAGGCTTCACATATTAGAAATATTATCTAAAAATAATTATTTTTTTATTTTTAAAATGTATCAATTAAAATAAAAACCAAAATTAGAATAAAAAAGAGAGGAAAAAATAGTCTAGGTGTCACAAGTGTCTTCAAAAGAAATAGGAAAAACAATCTACTAAGATTACAATCTTGTTTAAGGTTAATAAGTTGATTTTATTTTAATTAGATAATAAAAAAATTGGCCCAAGTTAGTGTGATGGACATGCTGGGATAATAAGAAGCGAGCCAACATGAGTTAACCGACAAAACTCGTTGTCTAGGTCATAAAATTAGGATAACATGATAAAAAAGAAATTAAATAAAACCACAAAGTTAATATTTTTTTTTAAAAAAAAATTCATCTTGAACAATGAAACAAAAAAAAATAAACAAAAAAAATATCAACTCGCGTTAACTTTTCAACTCATGACTGAGTCACTAAACCAAAAGCA
This sequence comes from Populus tomentosa, assembly GCA_018804465.1. Taxonomy (NCBI): domain Eukaryota; kingdom Viridiplantae; phylum Streptophyta; class Magnoliopsida; order Malpighiales; family Salicaceae; genus Populus; species Populus tomentosa. The sequence goes on along the minus strand of CM031999.1, from coordinate 9,250,629 downwards.
CCATTAAAAAAAGAAGAAGAAGAAGAATAATCTCCATCAAATCAAAAATTGAATGATGAACCAAGAAAAAAAAATTTAATTACACTAAATGATCTAATATATATAAAAGATTGATGGTAAAAATCAAAATAAAAAATAAATTGAAAGGTTAAATTGAAAAGACTAAAAAATTTTACAAAAAAAAATCAAATAAAACTTTTATAAAACGATCAAGAACAAAAACTAGAAATCAAAATAATAAGGACTAAATCAAAATACTACAAATAAAGAGGACTAACTAGTACTTCTAGGGAGGAGAGAAGAAGAAAAAAAAAGTCTGCCGGTGAAAAACTGCCCCGTGTCATCACCAACATATAATACACTAAAAGAAAAACGACATGAAGGTGCTTCCATCAATATAGCAAAAATGCAAGTTTGGTCACTTAAAAACATTATACATGTCACCTAAAAGACATAATGCTCCTTATGCGCTAACGCATGAAGAGCATGCATTAGTAGTATTTTGAATATTGATTTTAATTATTCAAAATAAAAGGATTAAAATGCCCTTTATTAACCTGGAATTAATGAAAAAATCATTATGAAATGAAAATAAAAACTTGGACGTATGATTTATTTTTTCTTGAATCCGAGGGTAATTTTTTTAAAAAATAAAAACCCAGAAACACCCCTGATAAATACTTCTATTTTTTTATTATTATTTTAGGAGATAATTTAATCGTTTTAGTGCTTTGAAAAGCTGAAAAGATACGTATATCCTTTGACAATCCTTTAATAGCTAAGACCCCAACATCGAGGTCTCTTAATTTTTCTTTCAAGGACAAAGACAATTTCACTGTTGCAATGTTTGATATCTGTGTGCAATAATTTCCCTGTGTTTTATAGTTTCGTTAATTTGAAGCTTTAATAATTTCTCTCTAATAATTTTTCTTTTAAGGACAGACACAATTTCACTGTTGCAATGTTTGATGTCTGTGTGCAATAATTTCCCTGTGTTTTATAGTTTCGTTAATTTGAAGCTTTAATAATTTCTCTCTAATTTTTTATTTCTAAAACTTGCATTTAAAATTAAGTTTTTCTTTCTTTCTTCACTTTATAATAAAAAATAACTAAGATGGATTTTCATACTCAAAACTAAAATTACCTTGAAATTTGCTCAAATTAAAAAGTAAAAATTAACAATAATTTTAATTCTCAAAACCTAGACACCTCAATGAAAACATGAATGAAGCAAATAAATAGAAAAAATTAAGAAAGTTAGGAATAAATTTATTTAACTGGTAATATTTTAAATTTGTTTTATAGAGGTTATTAATTTAAATTTTATAAATTTTAAAATTATTAAAAATTTATATAATTACTAACTTTAAAATTTATAAAATTAGTTAAGATATATATATAAATTAATCTATATCTACATTAATTAAAAAAAAAATTAAGAACAGAACGGAGGGCGGCACGGGCACATGAACTTGACCTAGTCAAAGCACAAGCACACGGAATAAGCACAACATGCACGACCATCGCAAAGGACACACATCAACCGACGCAGCAAGAAAAAGGCAACCCCACAGCACAAGACAAAAGTAGTGCGCTCCACGTGAATCAAAAGTGCACGGCCGACGACGTGGCTAAGGCCTCGTACACACACCACCCTTGCCGGCAACGTATGGTGCTTGATGGCCATCCGGTGAAAGCAACCCGGCATGCTATAGCTTCTGTTTATAGTCTACTTCCCAGAGGCAAATCAGAGAAAAAATCAGGACTCCAGCATGCAAAAATTGAGATACGAAAAGAAAACACATCTTGTTGTTCGACACGTGTAAAAGCAAAACACCCACGCGATGGCCCACTTCTATTTACAGCTCAAGTCGGCTAGTTGCAGTAGGGACTACTGGCTAGTCTAGTTTCCTACTTGGAGAAGGTACTTCATTTCGAAGCAACTGCTCTGTTTGTATCACACTAATTTACTCCCTATCCTTCACTCTTAAGAAAAATCATATTTACATCAGACTTTTTTACAGATATTGATAAACTGCATTTAATTGCATGGTATCATTTGTTTTGTCAGTGTTAAGGATAGTCACGAGACCATTTACGGGCTGGATGACGATAAAGTTTGTTTTTAAAAATATTTTTTATTTAAAAATATATTAAAAATTTTTATTTTTAATATTAACATATTAAAATAATTTAAAAAATTAAAAAAATATACTTTAAACCTTGATTTATATTTTTTGCTTTAAAAAATTAATTAGACAAAATTCTGTTTGTTTTCATAGTCCAAACTGCATTTTATTTTAAATAGAAAGACATTAAATTATATTTTTTATTTTTATAATCTTGATATCCTAATATTAAACATAGTAATTTTTTAATTTTTTAATAACTAAAATAAATTTTATCTTCAGAAAATTAATTGGATGCAATCCCATGTTTTTAAGATTCAATTTTATTTTCCATGAAAAAACAATAAAATTATATTTTTTTAGTATTTGTTTTATAATCTTAATATTCTAATGTCAAAAATTAAATATAGACAAATATATTGAGAGATATAGAGATCACCTTACTTGCACTTTGATTAATAATAAAAAAATTAAGGTTTAAGGTTGATTGCACTTCGATTAATAAAAGAATTTAAGGTTAATTGGGAACACGACCGGACCTGGGAGAAAGCAAGAACCTTTTAAGAAGTTTGGAAACTGGAAGTACAACTGTGCTCTAATTCCTCATTAAAGCATGTTCGGCGCCGTGTGGGCAGCCATTCCTCCGGAAAAACAGAAGGCTTGACCATTCCAGTTGTCAAGAGCATTAAAAAGTAAATAATAAACGAATACTGCTCTAAACACAATCAAAGACTTCATCACCAACAAGGCAATTACACTATCTGGAAGAAGAAGCAAAGCCAGAGAGAGAGAAAAAATATATTATTTTATCACTTCATTAATGGCTTTGGAGTCGGTGGACAGGACAGGCTGAAATGAACTTTTACAGAGAAGGACTAACAAGCTACATGTTCATCGAAAGAGAAGATGATAGTGTTTTCCGCTGCAGAACATGGTTCCGCCCTTTTTTTTTCCCCAAAAAAACAACAAAATATAGCATCCCCAGTCCACTTTCTCTTCCCTTGAGCCATACAACACGAACAAAAAGCTGCTGCTGACTTCCTGAAAATAGAAAATTAAATTATTTCTCCTAGTTCTACCCCAAAAAACATTTCTTCACATCTTTCTTTAATCACCATAACATCGAATCAATTTCTTATTCTTTTTTTTCCTTCTCCTTTCACTATTTTGTTTGTGCAATCTTTTCCTAGAGTGACCTTCTAACATCATCATCCAAATTTCTTTTCTTTTTTCTTCTAACCTTCCAAATTTCATTTAGGCTTTCCTAACTAAAAACAAAAACCAACACTAGTTGTGAAAAACCCAGAAGAAATGGTGGGTCAATAAGTCCATTCCGAGGGTAAGCTGACTTCGTTGTTCATTACTGGTTGTGGCCTGCCATTGCGATGTTTCTGATGATGAGAAGGAATGTTATTGCTGCGAGGCCTTGCAGTAGCGGTATCTTCACACCATATAAAAAGAAAGCAAAACAAAAAATTAGCCTGGTTAATCCTGTAATAAGAAAGAGATAATTATATCAAAATGTGGAGGCAGAAAATATTTACCACTGTCAGTTGTGAAACTTCCATTAAAACGAGGCTGGAACTGTGCCTGAGCACCCATTCCTTCCAAATTCAAGTTGAGAGCCAGAACCACTTTCGCTGGAAGCAAAACAGTGGGACACCCTGTCATAATATCAGTCACAAGAACTAAAATTAGTATTAACCTAAACCATATTCCAGAATAAATAGGGTTAAAACAAAATATGAATGAATGACACCAGGGCGAATAAAGTTTTTAATTGAAGAGTAAATGAAACAGAAGGCAAAGGAGAGGGAGAGCAGACCTTGCTTCTTGCGAGATTCAGTTCGGGTACCGATTTGACGAGGTAAGAAAACCCCAGTACCAGCACATTCTCTTTTCCCTCCAGGATTACCAAGGAAAACCGCCCGCATGCCCGAACCACCATGATTGTTGTTCTGCTGTTGGAGATGTTGCTGTTGCTGTGTTATGTTTTGTAGAGGTGGCCAAGCAGATGCAGACAAACCCAATGGTCCTCTACCAACACTAGTAATATTCCTCCCTCTGTTTTGGACCACTGGCTGGGTCTGATGCGGCTTTTGAGGAAACAGGACTCCAGTCCCCAAAATGTTGTTTTGCCCTCCCCAAACACCCTGCTGCTGCTGCTGCATCACTTGTCGTCTCAGTTGCTGAAATTTGAATAAGAAACAAACAGAGCACAGGTCTCAATTAGTAATCAGCAAAAGTAGGAGCCTCTCTTCTCTCTTTAAAAAGAAGTAAGTGAAAGTACAATAAGGCACTGTTTGGCAAATTACTTGAGATGCCTGCAACTTCTGGTACGCAAGGGACTGTTGCTGTTGGTAGAGACTAGCGTCGGAGATGGGATTTTTCAACGGAATAGAGATTGGAGGGGGTTTTCTTGGTGGACCTGATAGTCCTCTACTTTGGCTGTTAAGGCAACATCCTTCTTCGTTGTTCATTCTCATCCTCTCTACTTCCCCTGCAGCCTCGTACAGCAGATCCCAAGTTGCTGGAGGTGAAGACCCATTCGGGCTTCCACGGCTAGACCTTTGTCTACAACCGCACCTGCTTCCAACTGCACATAGCGTTGATTGAGGCGATCCAGACAAAACCCAGCCCTGCAAATCAGGCAAATCCAAAACCCGAACATTAGCCCCAAAAAACATAATAACAAAAACCAGAGTAGGTTGTCCTATTTTAAAAAGAAACATAAAGGAAGCAATACCGTGGTCTTTTCGGTGCCGCAAGGGAGGTCGTTTCTCTTGAAATCATCTTCAAGGGTGGAGTGAGCCATTTGACGAGTTAACCCAGCCAGGTAATCTTCTTCATCACTCTCTGTCTCAGTAGAGCCAATCACAGACTCAACAGGAGAACTGAGATCCGAAGAAAATCCAAAGGAACCAAATCCATAAGGAAACTCGTATGGGACCGAAGATTTTCCATACTCAGTTTCAGAGTAGCCAAAGACGTCCTTGGTACTCCAGTTCTTCAAGTTATTAGCAGTATTCTTTTCCATAAGTACTGTATCGTCGTCTAAGAGAAACTGAGGAGGCAGCCAAAACTCACCGTTATCCAAACTCTCTGCCATATTTAAAATACAGAAAAAGTAGCACCTCGATAACAAAACAAAAATATCAGTTGGAGTGGGAATTGGTGAGTGTTGGTGCTTTTGAAGTATCGGGTGTTTTTCTTTGCTGCTTTCTCAAGCTTTAATGATAACAAGCCCAGTTGGAGTTCGCTGGATTTGCAAGGCTAGGGAAGAGAACAGAAGGGGCTTTAAGAGGAGAGGAGAAGAGAGACTGTGCTTGTGCTTAATCAAATGCAAACCCTGGGCCCTTCTTGTAACACAAAAATCTCGTATCTTTCAACTTCACTTGGGAGAATTCAAGGAGATGGCGAAAGAGGAGAAGAACGGTCGCAGCAATCTGTATTTGTAGAGCCCGAAAGCAGTAAAGAGAAGAGAAGGGTAAAGAGATGTTGTGAGAGATCAAATGATTAAATCCATATCGCAAAGTAGTAAAGCGGGGACCACGCGCGGGCTCTACACTTCTCCAGTAATCCTACTAACAGGGTCAAAGAGGTGGGGCCCGTACAGAGTTGCAGCCAGGTAAGGGATTAGAGGGCAGAGGTAGTGAGTGGGGTCCATGTAAGAGTCGAGAGGCATTTGGCATGCATGTGACAGGCCAGGGTTTTTCTTTAGAAATTCTTGTAGCAAACAAACTTCATTCTTGTCCTTACAGATTCATAGACGTTCACTTCCACTCACTTAAAATCTGTTTTTTTTGTGTTTTAAAAATATTATAAAAAAACTGAATTATTTTTTTGTTTTAAGTTAATATTTTTTAATATTTTCATATTATTTTGATATACTGGTATTAAAAATTATTTTTTAAAAATAAATTTTTTTTTATGTATTTCTAAGCGAAAAATACTTTGAAAAGCAACCGCTACCACACTTCTAAACACCTACTTAGTTTAGATTTTATCAACATCACTATTTGGCTGATCATTAAATAATTTACAAGTCTTTTTTTTGGTATTTTAAAAGTATTTTTGAAAAAATAATTTTTTTATTTTTTTTTAAATTAATTTTTTTTGATGTTTTCAGATCATTTTGACATGCTGATATAAAAAATAATTTTTAAAAATAAAAAAATATATTATTTTAATAATTTTCAAAATAAAAAGTATTTTGAAAAACACTTGTAACCATAATTTTAAAGTACATTTTTTAATTTTTAATTATCTTTTGGCTATTTATATCTTAGAAATAAAGAGAAGAAAGCAAGAAAAACATGAGAAGATATCTACACGCCATAGAAAGTAAGATTAGTAAAATTAAAAAAAGAAGGATAGAAGTGTACAAGGAGAGAAATATTGTGTACGCAAAATGCTCTTTGCTTAATTTTCTAGGAGGTATGAGGTGTGAGTGGTGGTGGGGTGGGTTAATGGATGCAGGGGTGGTGTAACAAATCTCAACCGCTTTGCACGACGTGGGAAGCAGTGGCTCCTCATGAAACTTTCATTCGCCTGTCAGCGTGACAGACATTTGTCCTTCTTTGCGGTCCACTTGGCAGGCCAGGATGCTTTGCCAGTAAGCTACTGATCCCAACCAAGATTCTTTGGACTTGGTTGCCCCTCGTTTCTCCACGTATTTACAGAGGTGGAGTAGTGAAAGTTACAGAAGTAGCCTTGTTTTGTTATCTGAAATCCCAAGGTCTCCGATCGGCGACAAGGAGGAGGACGCCATGCACAGCACACATCCTTTTTCTGCAGACAAGGCCTGTGTTCGGATCAAGCTGGTCGCAGAAGGATCTTCCCTCGGAGAGGATGATGGGTCTTGAAATTGGGATAAACATTACAGAGTCCAAGGCAATGGTTAAGCTTTTACCTTTATCTTATTATGGTGAAAGATCGTTTTACCCTTATGACAAGACTGGCTATTTTTTGCTATTTGAGTTCTGGTTTTTGCTGTTTCTGCTGGTTTTGCTGCTGTTTCGGTTTGATCAGTTCACGTATTTCTTCTTTTAATGAGGCATTATTTTACGAAAAATGCCATGTGTTCTTCTGGCTCTGGACACTGTCGACTGAAGCGCATAACGATATGTCTTCCTGGTTTTTCACGTGAGTACACGCTACAATGGTAAAATAAATTTCACTGGTGTAAAATGCATCGATTGGGAAATTAGCTTGTAAATTGTAAATAAATGCCGAAATAATACAGAAGTAAAAAAATTTGGCGAGAAACACACTTGTGGGTGTCAGCCGTGATAAAAAAAATTTATTAATACATGGTACAATATCTGTTTGAATTCAGGGTTAATTAGTAGATTGATTTATTAAATTGATGGACTAGATTATAAAAAAAAAATTACATAATTATCAAAATTAAAATCTAGGTGAGATTTTTAAGATCTAAAATTGTATAGTTGGAGTAGCAATTTCTTGGATACTTAAAAACGACATCATGAAATTCTTGTAAATTTTAAGCATGATTCAACGATCAGATCAAAAATTATTGTTATTTTGAGTAATCATTCTGGTCTTGCATGACCAAATCTCTTATGGGTATAGACCTGTTCTATTGGTACATAAATGTATTTGTTAGGCTATCCAATTAATCTGTTTATAACATATTTTATCTAGTTATGACAAACTCACATGTGACTACTTAGAATTACCTGTAAGAACTAATATGTGAATAATAATTTTTTAAGATTTTAATTGAATTCTTTTTTTTAGTCAACAAGTTGGACAATGATGTATATTTTTACACGTAAAACATATTTGAAAGAAAAAAATTCATAAAATTATGATTTTTATGTAAAAAAATTGACTTATTATACAACTATATCCAACTGGTTGACTAGTTGGCAATTATCGTGTTTCAAAAATAAAATGCATTTCAATGTTACTATTCTAAAACCCGACAAGTAAAAATATGTTATTTGAACAAATCTTTTTTAAATGATGTTATTTTTTCAAAAGTTTTAATTTATTGTACTCACTTGTTTTTTAAAAAATCCTTTTAAAATATAGGCTAATTTATTAACAAAATCACCACTATTAAAGTTATTGTATATATTTAGTATTATAATAGTTTAGTGATTGTAATTTGAAAAAATAAATTAAAAAAACTATTGATTATAAAATTATTTAACCAAAGTTTTAAAATAATGCTTTTAGTATATGATTAATTAAGTATTTTTTAAAAGTATACTGGAGATAAGATGGAGTTAAACCGTCATATCACATTGTCAAATAAACCTTAAATGAGTTCATGAGAATGGCGACGTTGTGATTAAATCTGATATATTAATTAGAAAGATAACAGGAAAATTAATTTTATATGAATGGATTCATTCGAATGAGAATGGCCTGATTCACATCTAATCAGGACGGAATTTGTTATCGAATGCATAAAAATTGCTCCGATAATACTTTACAGTCAAGATCTAATAGTAAGAAAACAAATGGACGCTGATTGCTACGTTTTTTTTTATGCTCAGTCAAATAGCAAATTACTAGATTGTTGCTAGCTCTCTGCCGAGAGCAAGATTAAAAACATTTAAGTCAAGTATAAAAATATGAGATCGAGTTATTGATTTAATTAGTAATTTAAATAATATAAATAAAAAAATACAATATAATAAATAAATTAGCAAAATAATAACAACAAAATAGGTAAAAAAATATAAACTTGAGCTCATTTTGATTATCATACAACCCAATATTAAAAAATGAAACTATAAAAAATAATAATTTTAAAAAATTCCCATGAAACTAAGTGAACCCACAAACCCTGCAACTAAAGATATAAGATTACAATAATCTTTTAGGAAAAAAAGCAAAAAAAAATATTAAAAAATAAAATTAAAATAAATCAATTTAAAAAGAACTAACAAAACAAAAATGAATTCATGTTAACCTTTAAAACTGATGATTCTATTCATGAACCCAGAGCTTATCTAATAGAAGACAAACCATAAAAAAATAACAAAACATATCTCAAAAAACAAAGGATAAAAATAAAAAAACATCAATTTTAAAAAAGGAAAAACAAACAAAGGATAATTTTTTTATTTTTTAATAAGAATAATAATAATTTCAATTTGGCCCATTTTATTTTGATTTTCTTTTTTTTTTCCTTTGGTTTTTTGTCAAAGTTTTTATGGTCTTTAATTTTATCTTTCAAATCAAGTTTATATTTATTGTTATAATAATAGTAGTAGTAGTAGTAGTAGTAGTAGTAGTAAATCTTTCTAAATTGTAATTTAGAATAATAAATTCTAAATAAATATAAATTTGAATTCTATTAAAATAAAAAAAATATGAAAATAAAATGTACATTAATAAATGTATTAGATGTAGTTTATTAATTAAATGTAGTGGAAATATATTAGATATGTAATAGGAATATAATAGGTATGATCCTAAAAAAATATTTGACGTAGCTATGCATAAATATGATCGAAGGAATATATGTCAATATCAATACAAAAAAAAAACATGAATATAGTTGAATAGTAAAACAAACATTTTTTTATGAGAAGACGTGATAATAATAGTATCAATAGTGTTAGTTATAATAATAATAATAATAATAGTAATAAATCTTTCTAAATTATAATTTAGAATAATAAATTCTAAATTAATATAAATTTTAATTATATTAAAATAAAAAAAATATTATGTGTGTGTATATTAAATGTATTATATAAATCTAAATGTATTAGTTTCAGTCTATTAATTAAATATCGTAGGAATATATTAGATAGGTAATATCAATATAATAGAGATGGTATTCATAAATAGGATCCATGTAGTGCATGTGAATATCAAGACAGAAAAACTTCAATATTGTTGAATAGCTGGTTATAATAATAATAATAATAATAATAATAGTGGTGATGGTGGTGGTGGTGGTGGTAATAATAGCTTTCAAATCAAGTTTATATTTTTTGTTATTTCAATGATAATGATAATGATACTAATAATACTACTAATAGTGGTATTAATAATACTAATAATAGTAATAATAGTTGTGGTGGTGGTGATGATGATAATAATAATAATAATAACAATGAAAAAAAACAACTAAAAAGAAAGGCGGTTTCCCTCTAGCCATAAAGATAATTCACTATTCACTACAATAATAAAATGATGTTTATGATCTTCAAAAAACAAAAAGACTTACCTTGGAGTGATGTTTATTTTCACATGGCATATTAGCCATTATAGATTTGATTGGAGGTATTTCTGTATATTTAATATTTTGAATAATACTACAATAACAAAAATACCCCCGAGTTCCTCTATCTTTTTTCTAAAATTTGCCTTGGGCTTTTGTTAAAGTTCCTTTTCAGTTTTAGGGATCAAACATCTAGTCTATGACTTTATTTTGTTCCCATCTCGGTCCCTAGTTTAAAAGAGATCATTAGTTTAAAAAAAAAAAGAAAGAATCATCGTAGAAAAGGAGAGAGAATCATCAACAAATAATAAAGGAGAGAGAAAATTATTATTGACTGTATTTCAACCATAAAAAGTCTTTCTTGGTGTCAAATAGTTTATTTCAATGAGAGAAGTTTTGTTGAGATGTTTTTAGATATTTATCTTACTTGAAAAAGTATATCAGAGCTTGGAAAGTTTTTTGGATTTAGGTTGATTTTGAATTTTAGGATCGATTTTTTTTTCAAAATTTAAGACCATAAATGAGTTTATTAATGCCAAGTTTTTAAGCCCAATAAATTGAAATCCTGACTTTTTTTGCCATTTGAGGTGGTTGGAGATGAACCAAAGACGATGCGTAATTTGCTGGAGAAGATGGCTATCATTTTACTTGACACGACTAAAAGATTGATGTCTTCTTCTAAGTGCAGGAGTGTCGAAGTAATAAATAACCCGGCAAGACCGGGATCGAACAACAGGGAGGTTAACTATATAAATTATAAATAACAACAACAACAACAACAACAATAATAAGTTAAAGAGGACTTTAAGATGTAAGATTATTGTGAGAATTAAACAATGATAAAAACAAATGTCAAGTTAGAGGATCCACTAATGGTATTAAACATAAATGTAATATAAACTTCTTTTATTACTCAACCAAAAACCATCCACAAAGGAGGTTTCAATCGGATGATTTGTCATTAATAGCTAATTATAAATTGTTATCATGATCATATTAATTATCTTATTTAAGTAACATCAAACTTTTAAATATTGTCAGGAATTCATGATGCTAACTTATGTTAACAACAAATCAAGTTCCTTTCATCGCACATGTGTAGGTTATACTATACGGTTGAGCTATGAAAGTGTCAAGTATTTGTTGTACCAAGTGTTATACAACACAAATCTAGATTAACCATTTAACAAGCAAGATATTAAGAATTAATGAGATAAAAATAATAAGACATGTTAATAGCAAGTTGTTTAGGATATAAACATTGAAATTCATATTGAGTTTATATTATAACTATTCTAACATCATTAGTGAAACTTTTTCACCTTAACATAATAAACTTAGCTAAACATAATGAAAATGATAAACATAAATAAATAACATAAGAACATAAGTATAGTAAAAGAAATGAAAAGCATAAACAAGAGATTAAGGAAAATATAACATAAAATAAAACTTAAACATTACAAAAATATAAAGAAAGAAATAAAGAGCATGATCTTGATTTGAACAACTAAGATATCTAAATACATGGCAAATGACTAATTGTTGAGTGGGTGACCAACTCTTGACTTAATGAAAATCCTTATCTTCTTGTCTGAACAAATCATCATTGCTAACATCATAATTGGAACCAACTGTACTTATGAAAGTTCTAAGAAATTGTCTTATCTTTCCAGAAAAAAATTAAGATAATTTGGACTTCTAGAACTCGAGATATGGGCTGAACACTAAACATTGTTTGGGCATTAGGACATATTCAAACTTCTTCGTTGTTGCTATAATTTGGACTTAAAAAGGCCTTTTTAAATCTTGGACTTCCATGAAAGTTGTAGGCCTATGTCTTACCTTTCCATCCATATAAAGTAGACTTAAATCCGAGATCTACAGTTCCAGATATGACCCAATTACCGAACAGTATGACCCAATTACCGAACAGTGTTCTAGTTTGGACTGCACCAACATCTTTTTTCTAAGTTTGCTCTCTCTTTATCCTTTCAATTTTAGTATTTAAACTCATCAATCAATCCTTTCATTTATGCGATAGGCCTACATTTAAGATGAACATTTACCATAAATTAAAGGTATCTTATATTATTGGATACGTTATCATAAAACATGTTTTAATTAAGGAGTTATTGATACTTCAAGTCCAAAATGATGATATAAAACCTTGATAAAAATGCACTTTTAAGTACTAATCACACCCCCAAACCAGCTTATTACTAGTCTCTAGTAATCAAAGCGTTAAAATAGAAAAACAATTTGTAAATTCCATAAAGACATTCATCATTCAACTTCCATTAATCTATCTAGATAAACAAACTCATTAAATTTATATATTTGCTCAATACCTCTTAAACAAGATATTAATAAACATTCCTTTTATTCTCAATATATCAACATATAGTTATGGAGCTTTACTTGGAAGAAAATAAATTTTTTGTTATAATATTTAAGGTTAACTTCCTTGGGTTATGATGATTATCTTTTTCTTCTTTTTTTTTCTTTAAATATATATACATATAACTTAAAACATAATGCATCTTTAACCCATGTAACGAGCTTTCGGCTAATGACTCCCAAACCAAATGATCTTAGGGCATAAGGTGTTAAGACACCCTTACGAGCTTAGTAATTCGGGTTGCATATACTGATATGTAAATAATACAATGTTTGATTCCCTTAAGCTTTTTTCCTCAACCCATGTAATAAGCACTAGGCCAATAACTCCCAAGTCAGTTGATTTTAAGGTATTAGGTGTTAAAACACCCTTTCTGACTTAATTGCTTAAGTTAGGGAGGTTATGAAACCAAACTTATCTACGTTTTTATTTATTTATTTAATTATATTTATTATCATTTTTTTTTTGCAAATTATATACTATCACTTTTTCTTAGTTGTTACATTTAACATAAGAACATAAATAATATAGTAATCCAATGTGTAACCCACAATTATATGTTAAAGTGTGTGTGTGAAAATAAAGGTTTAAGAATACTTGTTAAATGAGTATATGAGCAGAATCAATTGATAATAATATGAGAGTTTGTAAACATGAATATTCTAAGAGAAATATGTGATAGACCTTGTTATGAATATTGTAAATAACCATTGGAAAATATTTACTAAGATGCGTCTCAAGAGTCAATAAAATTCTCCTGCTATCCTAGTAATAACAGTTTTGTCAAATGATTTTAATAATAACAAAACAATTAGCAAGTTTTTTTTTAATGGCAACTACTACCCTTTCCCCCCAACCAAAACGAGACATTGTCCTCAATGTTTTAAGGTAGAAAAATAGAGTATAGAAGACATCATCTGAAACACACTTAAACAAATATAAGAAATAACAAAACAAAATAATGTGCTATTAACAAAACTAAAAGGCACAAGATTTCACAAACGAAGGCTCAAATCCAATTTAAGCTTTTTGTGGCTTTCCGTAGTTGATCAATTTATACGATTCATGGAGGGATCAATTACAGGGATGAAATATTGTAGTTGGTCAATCAATTGTTTAGCAGTAGCAGCAAAGATTATGATTTGTCGTGCTGAAGATGTTAGAAATTGCTGTTCCACAGCTTGATCAAGAAAAGATAACTAATTATCATAAAAACCATTAACATTTAACAAACTTATAGGTTTATGGTGAATGTGCAGTTGAGCCCAATAAAAAATATAAAAGATCTCTTTCAATGTGTCCATATCACCTGGTAAGGCAATGAAGGCGTCAACAAGGTTACACATTATATTCATTCGATCAGACATTGTGGAGGCATGTAGTTCCTCTCCAATTATTTAATTAAAGATGGTGATGATGCAAATACATTTCGTGCTTTTAACCAAACTCAAGCATTTTTACATTTTAAAAAAAGTTGTTATTGACCTGCCGCGGAGTGCGGACTCATATGCTACTTATTATATTATTACATAATGATTATTTTTTAAAATATTATTTTAAAAAAATATATTGGGATAACATTTTTTTATTTTTTAAATTGATTTTTTATATCATCATATCAAAATAATACAAAAACATCAAAACATACTAATTTGAATTAAATAAAAAATATTAGTTGATTTTTTTATTGACCCAATCTCCTTGGGTTTGGCTGCATAACCTGGCCCAATACTTTTGGGTTTGACGATCAAGCCAGACCCAACAATAATTTTTAACTAATCACTGAAAAGACAACACCCCTCAGAGCGCTACAATGTCATTTATAGTGTAAATACTCTATGTCTACAATGTAGTTCAAAATATAATGAGTCTATGTCCACAGTAAATGCACAATGTTTATTGATTTTTTTAATTTTTTTATTGGCTCATTCTACTTGCATCTGGCTGGGCAGCCAGACCAACAACAATTTTTGATTAAAAATAAAAAAGACAAAGTCTCCTATGTCGATGTAATGTCGTCTATTTTTTTATTTACTCAATCTTTTTGGATTTGTTTTAGTATCCAGACCCAGTGTTATTGAATACTATTATCCAACAAAACTTAGCATCAATTTTTTACTAAACATAGAAAAGATAGCACCTCCATGGCGTTATAGTGTCATTCATAATATAAATATTTTATATCTATAATGTGGTTTGCCGTACAATAAATTTATGTTCATAATAAATATATAATATTTTTTAATATATTTTAAAGTATAGTAAAATATATAAAAAATAAAAGAACAGGAAAGTGGTGAAATTTTCATTTGATTCTATAAACTCTTTAAAATCGAAACTATTTCTAAATACGGTAGACCGAGAAAATGAATTGATGAATCTCTCGGAGCAAAAATAGTTTTTCCAATTGAAAAGGAATTCTATGCGTATACTCGTTTTTTTTTACCGCTTATTCATCTCAGTGACCTTGTCGTGTGATTCATTCATTGGTGGCGCGTGGCGTCATGATTTCTAAGTGGATCTCAATTCGGGAGTGGAATTGGCGAAGAAATATAGAAAAAAGAGGGGAAATGAAAACTTTTTAGCTGTTCCCCCGTGCGAAAGCACCGGAATTTTGTGGCTCCCTAGTGTAAAAGCACAAATAATCAAAAATAACTTGGCCAATATTCTTCAACTTTTCTGCCGAAAGGATGTGTACATAAAATGCCATTTTTCGTTTATCTTTTTGACTAGTGCAAGTAACCTACAAGATTTTAATTCAAAAATTTGACCCTAAGGAACAGAAATTTTGACTGCAGGTTCCCACTACTTCAAAATCCTTGTAATGATTTTTTCTCCACCCTCCTACGTTAATCAATCGTAGTGAATGGATATTGTTTTTCATCTAGTATTTCTCCACTTGGAAATTGCCAAAAGGGTTACTATACAAAGGTTCGAGGCTGATATTCTGTGTGTATCAAGAAAGGAATAATTTCAAACTCTATTTTTAGTATTTTTATATTATTTTAATGTGCTGTTATAAAAAATAATTTTTAAAAAATAAAAAATATATATTATTTTGATATATTTTTAAGTGTATAATATTTTTAAAAATAATCATAAACACAATCTTAAATATTCACTAACTATTTGGAATTGAACTATATATGAAAAACAATGGCTCTTGTCCATTTAAGAATTGACGAGACTTAGTGCAATAAGTTTTAAACCATTCACCAGGATCAATTGTCGTTGATAGAAATAGAAACCCACAAGTGCTTTTTTAGTAATAATAATAAAAAGTTGCATATATGTTCTGCTTAGACAAGTATCTTAGAATAAGATCCTTTCGTTATTGACTATGTTTCTTTTGACACTTTTTAAACAAAGTAATCAGAATGCAAGAGAATTGTTATGAAAGTAAGGCACATCCGTGCCTTAAAATTGGATAAGAATAATGTGAAATCAATCTCTTTTTCGAGCTGCGCACCTTTTCAACTAAGTAAACTCCGATTATTCGGAAAAATTGCAAGCCAGCATGCCATCCAAACTTTCCACCAGGCGGTGCATGCAAAACACTTGTACATAAGAAGTTTATATATATATATAAATGGTAAGCATTCAGGTTAATTTATATATACTTCAATTAATCTTTCAAGATTTTAAAATAAATAATTATTTAAATTTTTAATAATTTTAAAATTTATAAAACTTGAATAAGTAATACATATAAAATTTTTAGTAAGGATGTGGTTTTTGGTGCATGCCAACATTAACATCGGAAGACAAGTAAGCACTAATAAGTATGAGTTTATTATTATATTGTTTACATGAAATCAATTGGATTGGATCATACGGACAACATTAAACAAATTCTCTATAGATTTAAAATCAATGCGTGATATGCTCGCTTTGTGATACCATGCCCATGCTATGTGGGCAGCATGTCTCTCTTTAAAAGAGATAGCCAGGTCGGAATCGCTATAACTCCATGGCACGAAGGAGAGAAGACAAATTAATTCTGACGATAGCATGCATGAAAATATTCCAAATAAATCTTGAATGACTTGTATATGCTTTCACCTCAACATTAATACATGCACGCACCGACAGAGCACAGGGAGACTGAAAAGTACATGTATCTTACTTGTTTTGTTTCTTTTAGAAAATCATATATGGTTTTGTTGGGGATATGATGTACGAAACTTATGTTTTTTTTTTTTTAAAAGTGTTTTTAAAAAAATTAATTTTTTTATTTGCTTTAAATAAATATTTTTTTGTGTTTTAAGATTATTTTAATATCAAAAATAATTTTTTAAAAATATTAAATATATTTATAA
Organism: Populus tomentosa; assembly: GCA_018804465.1. Classification (NCBI taxonomy): domain Eukaryota; kingdom Viridiplantae; phylum Streptophyta; class Magnoliopsida; order Malpighiales; family Salicaceae; genus Populus; species Populus tomentosa. Next base: position 9,233,568 of record CM031999.1, on the reverse strand, counting down.
ATAAAAAATACTTTGAAAAATAATTAACACCATACTATCAAATAACTTTTTAATATTATTGACGTGGTCCAATCTTGTAGTGGTACGTAAATCTTACTTAACATTGCAGTCTTGAAAATAAAGATGTGGACGTGGTCCGAAAACTTGTAGCGGTGCATGTATTGAAATTTAGTTTTATATTTTAAAAGTGTTTTTTATTTAAATTAAATTTAAATTTTATTTTTTTTATTTTAAATTATTATTTTTTTATTTTATATTATTTTGATATGTTGATGTTAAAAATAATTTTTTTAAAATAAAACAAATATTATTTTAATATATTTCCGAATAAAAAATACCTTAAAAAACATATTTCTCACACTCTTAATCACTCACACAGTAATAATTGTTATGAGCAGCATCTGTCTTCAGATAAATTATTCTTCAAGTAAATTTGTGCTCTGTCCAAAACAAGTAATAATGCACTTTTATTGCAGCCATGATGCCCTGGACAATCCATCATTTGTGAACACAATACATAGCTAACTATTTATTGTGTCCACAATACATAGCTAACTATACATATGAGGTTGTGGTCTAATGATTGAAAGGACTTGTTTTTTTCCTTACACATTAGGGTTCAAACTCCACTTGTGTACGTCTGTCATCCCCGCGGTGCCGTACATGTTTACTGGGCTTGCAGGATGTTCAGTGAGCCCGAGGATTAGTTGTGGTGCGCGCAAACTGACTCGGACACTCCGGGTTAAAAAAAAAAAAAAAAAAAATTACATAGCTAACTATGCAGTTGTGTGTGCGTGTGTGTGTAAAACCCTTCTTCCACACACAGCTCTTGCTGTTTTTCCGATTGGATTTTTCTTTCTTCCCCTCCACTGTGGCTCATGTGGCGAGTATCTCCGAAGAAAAAAAAAAAGTGGTTCATGCAACCATGCACTTCTATGTCAACGTCATCGGTGATCCGATGGCGAATCCAGCCTTGGAAGGCCGTGGTGCCTGGTGGACCAATGACTTGTGTGCTCCCTTGTTGCCAAATGGACGACAGTGGATCGCTTCGTATCTTTTTTTCTCCCTCTTGTACCACTTTGTCGTTTTATACCCAATCGCAAAATTATAATTAAACATAACGACGATTAGAATGCCAGCTGGTCAAAGAAATATCTTGAAATCTTGATTAACAGTATCTTTAGTTTTTATTTTCTGTAAGAGCTTATTTGATAATATAATTATAGTTATTTTTTAAATAATTTTTTTTATTAAAATATATATTAATGATTTTTTGTTAGAAAACATTTTTTTTTAAAGTTAATGCTTTCGTACATTCTATTATTTTTTGAGCTTTTTTTTTACTATTTTTTTTTTTATCTTAATATCAACTTCATATATTATATTTTTGTTATTGTTACATCCTTCTGTCAATTAATGTTACTAAAATCATTAAAATTTGATACGTGTCATGTTGTTTTAGTATAAAAGTTTCACTAATGCACATTTTAATGCTTACAATGTTTCTTTGAAAAATGTACTGTTATCATTATAGTAAATACAATTTAGTTCTTAAATGATTTTTTTTTTGTTGAAGGCAAATATAAATATATAATATTATAAAAACAAAACTTTTATTTTTTCAATAGATGTATCTATTTAATCCACTCCATCAACCCATTTAATTGTAGGGGTAATTTTTTTATTTAAAAATAATATTATATTCATGACAATACAAGAAAAAAATAATCGAAATCAAAGTAAAAATACATAAATGACCTAACCACAGTAAATTAATTTTTAATAATTTCTTAATTTATTTTCTATAGTATCTGTTGTAACCTATTTTTAGGTCCCCACATAAAAAATAATAAATAAAAAAAAAAGCCCGAAACAGTGTTGTTTTGACAGCACTGTGGGTCTTCTTCTTCCCCTGGACGCGCGAGGCAGGGGAAGAAGAAGATTTTTTCCCCCACTTTTTGCCTAATTTCTTTCCCGGCTTTGGAGCAATAATACACCCACAATTCAGCCACTTGCATACTTTTAAAGGATAGTGGAGGGGCGGCCAACAGTGGCCGCCCCACCACGTCGGCCTCCCCTGTTTTCCTATAAATACAGGGGGGTGGCCGAGAGAAAAAAGAAGGAAAACCGAGAGAAGGAGAAAAAAAAAGACCAAGATAGGGGGAAGAGAAGAGAAGGGAGAGACAGAGAGAGGAAAGCAGAAGAGAAGGGAGAGAGAGCGAAATAAAAGAAGAAGAAGAAGAAGAAGCAGAGAAGAGAGTAAAACAGAGGAGAGAGAGAGAGAGGAAAACAGCACCGCCGGCCACCGCGAACAGCCAGCGCTGCCGCCCCACCCCTGCCGCATCAGCTGCTGCCAGCATCACCACCACTCCAGGTAACTTTCTCCATTTCCTTGTCGTTTTTTTGCTTCAGCTTCATCTGCATGCAGAACGTTTACGTTCTGCAGCAGATGAAGATTAATTAGCTAGTTACTGTGCTGTGCACAGTAACTGGCTAATTAATTCACGGGTTACTGTGCATGTGCACAGTACTTGCTTCTTAATTCTCTGTGAACAGTGCACCGGTTACTGTGTGCACAGTAACCAGCCCATGTATTTTGGGCCTGACCTGGCCCATTTCAAAGAAAAAATTCAAAAATATTTGTTTCAGCATCTTATAATTTTCCCGCGTAGTTTTTATGTCATTTTGATTAATATTGGGTGGTATTTTATGTTGTTAAAAATACAAAAATCTTATATTAAAATATCTGGTTTTCATCAAAAACTTCCAAAAATACAAAAAAATTAAAAAAAGAGAAAAATATATTTTTGTGCATACGACCAAGTGTCTCAAAGCTAAAAAAATCATATTGTATTTTTCATACACAAAAAAAAAAATGTTTTAGCATGCATTTTGTCTTTAATAACCAGTTTATTAAAATCAAGAGGATATTGGCCAAAATTTCAAAAACAACAAAAATTTTATTTTGTTTGTCTCGTAGTATCCTGGGTATGACATTACACATAATGCATATTCCGGATATTTAATTTTTTTTTTCTTTCGGACAATAGAACCTGGGGTATGACATTACATGTAATGCGTATTCCGAACAATAAGAAACCACAACACGATCTTAGATTTTATCAGACAAAACAATGCAGCTTACCTTAGGTAGGGCGTAGTTGGGGTGCTAATATCTTCCCTTTACGCAACTAGTCTCCATACCCCATCTCTGAGACCAGTTAGGGTTCCTAGTAATCAGAATACTAGGTGGCGACTCCTATTCAAATTTTCCACTAATAGGAGACAAGAATTCCTTGTCTCTACATATTTGTCAGGAATAAATCCATATTCTATTTTTGTTATTCCGTGAGGGAGGACGATCGCCGCGCCGCCGCACACGTGCGACAGTATCATTTATCTATTATGGAGAATTTATTTATTCTTTTGTTTTTTTATATTTATTTTCTTAACTTTTATCTTGATTTTTAAGTTAAAATACAAAAAAAACTAAAATTATAAAAATATAATATAATAAAAAATAAAATTTTTATTTTTTAAACGGATATATCTATTTAAATCCAAAAACTCTTATCTTGTCTTTAACCAATTATTAATATTTAACAAGTTTACAATCTCACATGTAAAGATTTAATTGAAAAAGTATAATTCGTAGGCTAAATTGTATTTACACAAATTATGCGGACTAAAAAACTTGAAAATTCTTCATATAATTTAAATTGGTTTAAGGAAAATAGAAGAGTATGTCCTTGTGAAGTTTTTTAAATTAATTAAAAGAGTTGATGTAGATTAAGACACTGTATAACAACATGATAAGAATTTTAGTTATTGTTAAATGGCTCTGCTAGATTTCCATTATCGTAAAAATAATCAAATAGCAATGGAAATGTTGGGAAAAAAAAGTATTATGATAATAATTTTTTTAAAATACTAATGAAATAGAAAAAAATCAATTAAAAATCCATTAAAAATTTGATCAATTAATAATACTAATAGAATTGCCGACAAAACTTCCATCAATAATTTTAAATAAATTAAAACCCGATAATTCTCTCTCCCCACACTTCCTTTTCATTGTCTAAAAAAACACAACAACAATCCCCTTTTCAAATCTCTTCAAATTGCAATAGCCCTTTATAATTTCAACTACTTAACTTACCAGCGTCGACCAACATTTATCAACAACATCAAATTTTGTTTTTCGATTTTGTTTTTTTTTGTCAAGTTTCATACCCATTTTAGTAAACCCTCATATTTTTTTTTAACCCATTTATATTTCAAGTTAATTTATAAAAATTTGTTTATAGTATTTATTATTTGCTTGTATATTTAAATGTTTTACAACTTTTTTCTATATTTTTTTTTTGTATTTGTAAATGTTCATATGATTGGCTTTAATTAGTGAATGATTATTTACGATGATGAAGATGAATTTGTTTAGATTGTTAGTTTACCCAAATTAGATAAAGAATTACTCGAGTTTATCTTATAGAATATAGTGTGATTATTTCTGTAATTATCTAGTTTGTTTGGATAAATTATATAGAAAGTTCAAATAAGTTTTACATATAAAAAAGATAAATATAAGTTATCTAAAGATAATTATCAAATAAATGTTTTTTGTGGAACACGTTAGCATGTTTTTTAAGAACATAACAAATTAGAAAGCTTGAAGATAATATTTATTAAAGGTTCTTATCTTTATCACTTGGATGTATATATAAGAAAAGACAATTAGAAACATTTGGTAGAGTAGCACTTATAGTTGAACAAGAGTGACCAACCAATTAATGAGTAACATACTCTTGCACACAGGTGGAGTGTGAAGAAAATTCTTAATGAGAATTGTATGCTAAAGAGTTAGAGAGCTTAAAGACTCCTAAAAAGAGTTCTTGTGTTAACTGTAAGTAATAAAATATTTTAGTTAGGATGACAACAATTTAAAGATCATCATATGTTTTGGCAAGCTACTGTGGTAAATCAAGTGTTTTGGATTTGATATATTTTTCAGACCCACATTACCTTATTCCCTTAGATCTACCAATAGAGAATGATCATTTCCTTGTGTATGCCCAAAAGAGAATGGCCGTTACCTTGGATTTAACAACCAAGTTTGAGTATTTTAGATCTGACATGTTTGTCAGATTTATGTTATCTTAGACGTGACTGATTGTCAAGTCCAAGTGTAATGGACTTGGCTAACTACCAAGTCTAAATATCTTGGGTTTAGCATATTTGTTAAATCCATGTTATCTTGGACTTGGCTGATTGCGAAGTCCACAAGCAATAGACTTGGCAAAATGCCAACTCCAAATGCCTTAGGTCTGGTATTTTTGCGAGACCCACAGTACCTCATTCCTTTAGGTGTGTCAATGAATGATGGTCATCTCCTTGAGTGTGCGAAAGGCTTGACATACTACCAAACTCAATGTGCTTAGGCTTGGCACACTGCCAAGCCCCCACTTGAGGCCTGCTCATTCTTTTAGGCGTGCTCAAGAGAGAATGAATTTGTCCTTTGGGTGTGCCCAGGAGAGGAGGGTCATAAGAGTTTTTTAGTCCCGTTAAAAATAGGTGTATTAAGACTTATAATTCTTAGTTTGAGCAAAAAATCAAATTTTTATAACATTTCTTCTTCTTTGTGGTTATTTACAGGAGCATAAGACAATAATAAATTACTAATGTCTAATGATTTTTATAAGGCCTATGACTTGCACAAACACTTGATAGCATGAGTCATGAGTTAATTATGACAATTGGTTATAGTTTCCCTGTATTTATTGGATTATACTATATTGTAAGGATTATAATTACTTTCCTAGTATAGCTACTTACCTATTTAATTGCAACAATATAAAAGTCCTCTTTATAAGAGAAATAGATACAATTTCTAACATATTTTGAGTTGATATCGGAGCTTTGATATTTCTTGTACTGTAGCTATTGGGCAACCTATGTGTTGTTGCTATATTGTCTACTTATTATTAGGGTTTTTTTTTTTTTATTATTGATTGCTATTGTAACTACTCTTTCAAGCCTTGCCAACCTTTTAAAACTTAATAATCCTTTTCTTATAAGGTGCAAAACCAGCAACCTGAAGAACTCTTTAGTTGAACTCAGTAAAACATCAAATTCTCTTTTACTAGCTCTTTTTTTACTAGTATTGTTAAACTCATCACCGTTAACAATCTAAAGCAGTCTTTGTTGAGAAAAATTGATGATCTCAACATCTTTGAAGTCAACTAAAGATTGACAAAACTTTTTAGTATTAATTATGCATAATAATATTTCATTTCAAATTAGAGTATAAAATTAAGGTAGCATTTGGGAACACGGTTGAAACTGCGTTCTTAAAAAATTTAAAAGTTTTTTTTTTACTAAAATTTAATACGATTTGTAATTTTTAAATCGTTTTGATGTGCTGATGTCAAAAATAATTTTTAAAAAATAAAAAAATTCATTGGCATGTATTTCGGCACGAAAAGTTATTTGAAAAGCAACCGCTACCACACTGCCAAACACGCTCTAAAATAACAAACAAAGGTTGGTTATAATATACTACTTTGATAAGAAAAAAAATCAAACCTTGAAAGATATGAAGCTGCCAATAAAAACGAGGGCTTTCATCGAGTCCTTCACATATTATCTCGCCATCATCATCTTTATATAACAAACTATCAAAAAATAAATCTTTTTGTGGTATAAATGATAATTTTTATGTATTTTAATATAAATATCAGCAATTATATAATGATATTCTTTTGAAACATCCATACTTTAACTATTTAATTTATGCATTTTAAAATATTATTAATAGAGCCGTACGCAATATAGTGCTGACATATAACTAATAACAATTTAAAAAGGTAATGGTAAAATAAAATTACTATCCCCTCATATATTACTAAGCTAATAACAAAATACTTATCAAATAGTTTTAGGGGGTGTTTGGAAGTGTAGTATCGATTATTTTTCAATATATTATTTGATTGAAAATACTTTAAAATAATAGTTTTTTATTTTTTAAAAAATTATTTTTGACATTAGCATGCTAAAACAATTTAAAAATACAAAAAATAAATTTAAAAATGAAAAAAATAAATTTTTTGCAAACATACTTAAAACACAGAAACAAACAAACCTTAAAATTAATAATTAAAACCAAGGTAAAGTCTAATGTAAAGAAGTTGTCCTTTACACAACATGGACGCGAAAGGAGTTTTTCTCAAGTGACATTATTGGATTCTATTTTTCAATAAGAACACATGTCATGAAAGTTATAATGAAACAAGTTGTATATTTATTTATCTCATCTTATTTCTTCTTATTTTATATTCTTATATTTCATTGATTAGTATAAAACATAATACACAAATGAGATTTAATGTTAGTTTCTTTATGGCCCCATCAAATAATCAAATTTGAATCTAGACGAGTTGTTTCACCTCGTGTTTTAGATTCGTTATCATCATGAACACAATTTCTTCGTTAAAATTAAAATTAGGTGAGACGGATTTTGTCACGTTAAAATCACGACTCAGCTCGACTTGTCGCGGCCCAATCTCTGCCCGCCTCCTCCAAAATTTATCGTTTAAAGGCCTTGAGCAGAAAAAAGAAAAAGAAAAGTTTATAATATTGATGTTAAATACAGTTTGTGAGAGAAATTTGGTAAATCCTTTTCAAGAATGAAGTGCTAATATTAATATTAGCATATAATAAATAATCTTGAAAAGCTAATAGACTTTGTTTCCTTAAAATCCCGCCCCCCCCCTCTCCATCGTTTCTTAACCCAATCCAATTCGTCGGATCCTTCAAGTTTGGGTCAAATCATATCAATACACTCTCTCCAGCAAGCCCAGGTCAAACTTCATTTCCTGGTGCCGAAACCGGGTTTGTATCCTAGCCAGCGTTCTTAGAAAGGAGGAGGAGGAGGAGGAGGAGGAGTTGAATTATGGCTCAGGCTACGGGGAGGAACGGCAGGGTGGTTGGAGACTACTTGGTGGGCAGGCAAATCGGGTCGGGTTCTTTCTCGGTAGTTTGGCACGCGAGACACCGAGTCCATGGAACCGAAGTAGCGATAAAAGAGATCGCTACGAATCGACTTAATAAGAAATTACAAGAGAGTCTCATGTCTGAAATTTTTATTTTGAAGAGGATTAACCATCCTAATATTATTCGCTTGCACGATATTATCGAGGTAGGTTTGTCTTTTTGTTTCCTTTTTTAAAAAAAACATATCTAGTTATTTTTTATTTTTGGAAAATCAGTATGCTGCTTTTAAATTATTTAAATTATTCATTAGTTTAATTATTCTTTGTTAATATTAAATATGATAATTAATTAGGCTCCGGGGAGAATACACATAGTATTGGAGTACTGCAGGGGTGGTGATCTTTCTATGTATATCCAACGCCATGGGAGAGTCCCAGAAGCAATTGCTAACCATTTCATGCAACAATTAGGTATTATATCCTAACTAACTTTGTTGCGTTTTGGATGCCCGGCGGAGTCTGATAGTATTGTGTTTCGCAGCTGCTGGTTTGCAAATTCTCCGGGACAATAATTTGATACACCGGGATCTTAAGCCACAGGTTTGGTTAATCCTTTGTTTCCTTGGATGGACGATTTTGATTATTGCATTAATCTGCTTCTAGTTTACATTGTGTATAGATAGTCTGTTGTATTTGATTGCATTGGCTGTAATAATGATATGCCAAATCAGAATATTCATGCAGGGAAACACTACAGTTTAGGTGATTGCGTGATCATGAGATTATAGCCCTGTTTTGTCAGCTTTAATGTAGAGCAATATATAAATTGGAAATTTGTAAGAAAAGTATACCGGCACATTTTTGTAGGATGAGTGGTTTGTTGATGTACGAGGATGTAGTTTCTTGTCTGCTAATCTTGTCCTTGAAGAAAGATTTTATATGTGATGTACTTCATTTGTGATATGCACAGAATCTCCTCCTCTCCACAAGTGACGATAATGCAGTTCTGAAAATTGCAGACTTTGGATTTGCCAGGTATCTAATGATCACAATCTTCCTTATTATCTCTGTTCCTTACTCTTAACTTGGTCCAATCAGTGATTAGTGTTATTATTTTCTTTATAGAGAATTGGTTGAATATTGTCCTCTGCGTCATCCCTCCCTTCCCTGTGTGTTTTGCAAACTCAGACGTAAACTAAAACCACTCGTGTTGACTTCCTATCTAAGTAGAAACACACCTCAACATGTTTAGATACTGAAGTTCTCCAATTTTAATATAAACTAGTGTGCGCTTGCACACACACAAATAAATATATTAAGTATTAGCTTGAATTAATTGTTATGGATGCCAAATTGTGTGTCCATGCTAGAGGTGATGTAACAAACAAACCTGTGATAATACGTTGTTTGTTTATTATGACTTTTATTAACATATATTCTGAAATTAAAAGATTCTAGTTCCTTGTTGTCAGATCTCTACAACCACGAGGCCTTGCGGAAACCTTGTGTGGCTCACCCCTCTACATGGCTCCAGAGATAATGCAACTTCAGAAGTATGATGCGAAGGTGAAATTCACTGTAATATGTGAAGTCTTAATGATATGTTTGTGAAATATTTCCTATTAATCTTGAGCTGAATACACAGGCAGATCTCTGGAGTGTTGGTGCCATTTTATTTCAGCTTGTGACAGGAAAAACCCCATTCACTGGAAACAATCAAATACAGGTTGGATTAGCTTTGTTTATGTGCAAAACCAAATGATTTTTTGGATTGATAAGCATGTAAACTTCTAGATTCCATGGGTTTGATAATAATTCTTAACCACTGTTAACCTAGTGATTTCCATGCATTTATTGTTGCCTTACCAGTATATTCTCTATTTTGTGGTGCACAGTTGCTCCAGAACATTGTCAAATCAACTCAGTTGCAATTTCCCTTGGATGATAAGGATTTGAGTGCCGATTGTAAAGATTTATGCCAGAAATTGTTGCGTCGCAGTCCAGGTATAACATGCAATGTTGCTTGAAATTGAATTTATATGGTTATAAAGTGAAAGCTTCAAGAAGTTGGGAAAAAAAGGAGTCCATGTTTACACACACGTGATCATTGATATATTTTTTATGAATGCCATGTTGTATCAAATTTCATATAATTGCATGATTAAATGTTTGATACATGTCTTTATCTGCATACAGCTGAAAGGCTTATGGATGTTGAAGAGATGGACCAAACGAGTCACTTGTTATTTTTTTTTTTTTTTTAATTATTGAAAGGCTTATGGATGTTCAAGAAATTGAGTCACTTGTTCAAAAAATAAAAGTTTTGTTAGCATATCTCGGTTCAATTTGAATTCATAAATTTCTATTTCTAGTTGATATACTTTTCTTATTTCAATGTCCAAGTAATGAACAACTACATGCAAAATCCAAATTTACCATCATAATCTGCAACCTTGTTACCAACTACGTTGAATGGTTGAATATAATGTCAGCAAACCATCTTAGCCCAAAAATTTAAGCTATTGGTGAGGCCTCAATAATAGTTTTATATTACTCTCTAACACATCCTCTTAAATGAAAGCCTTTTGAGCTTGAAACTTGCACAAGTCCATCACTACCTTGTGCTTAATTTTATTAATCTAATTAGAGAGAATGGGAGGTGGTGAGATTATCATTAAGATTTTGATATCATGTAAAAGAATCATCTTGACCCAAAAGCTTAAGTTGTGTAAAGTTCCAAAAATAGTTTTATATTACTCTTTAACATAAAGAACAACATTAAAAAAAATTGAGTTAGATTGGTATCACAAATTTGTTCCCCTCTATCCACACGCACTCAGTCAACTACCTGTGTTAGAAAATTTGTTTACCGTGTTACAAATATTTGCCTAGCATCTTATTTCTTGTTTGTAAAAATTCTCTCTTCATATTATACAGTGGAACGACTTACATTTGAGGAGTTCTTTAATCACCCTTTTCTTTCTCAAAGGAAAAAAGACGAATCATTAAGGTACAATGAGAAAAAGCTCTCATGTCCATGATCTTAATATATGTTTATTTCAGACCTTAAATGATATGCGTTATGCAGTCGTAGGAGATCTTCAAGGTCAGTAGATGGATTTCCTTTCTCTGAAAGCAATCTTGGAAGGAATGCTGATGACAATTCTCAGGAGGATTGTCTGCCTTTCCTTTTGGATGATGATTCTAGTGGTCTCGAGTGTAGCCCTTTTGTTTCTAAGAGGATGTCGCCGAAGAAGTCCACCTATGGATTTTCTGTTGATTCAGGAGTTGGGGGAAGGGATGCAACATCTAATGTTCTCAATGATGTGGATTTTACTTCGAGATATGATAGTGCCAGACAGCACTTGGAAAATGCTAGTTTTAGGCCTGGTATCAATAAAGCATTGGATGAAAGTCTACATGAACCTCCAAAATCCGTCGACCACAGATCAGCAAACCGGAGATCAAGAGGTAGCATGAACTTCATTATATTCTGTTTTCTTCATAATAATGTACTTAGAAGTCCTAATAATACCATATCAAGGGATGAAAGTCTTTTACTTACTCTACAATTGCAATACAGTTGTGGATTCACTGGAGTTGATAGATCAAGATTATGTTCTTGTTTCTGGACCCCCTTTGGACGTGTCATCTTCCACAGCAAGTACTTCCAAACCAAGCAATGCACAATGCAAGTCAGACAGTCCCCCTCGAGCACCTGCCTACATAAACACTACTCCAAGTGTCCCAGTTCCCATAATTGGCACTGCCAATAAAAATCATTGCCTCTTTGGAAGCTTGGAAATCCCGAGCTCTGCTCCTGGGACTTCTGAAGGTTCTGTTGATCTGGGAGATGCTTTGGAGCAGCCATCAACTCACTGCATGACTAGGATTAAATCATTGCAGCAGTGTGCATCTGCCATAACTGAATTAGTGCTCGAAAAGGTAAAGTCTTTACTCTCTGTTGAACTAGTTTTTATACAATTCTCTTTAAAGTTCCCTGTGGAAGTTTGAAAATCATGTTTGTAGTTTATAGGCCTCTGTTGGCTAAAACAAAATAGAGTTGCATATGCATGGTTAATGTAGACAATAGAGTTTTATATGCATAGCACTGCTACTACTCATTTTATTATTATTTTGTAACTTTTCGTGCGGGTTACTTTCGAGTTATAAGACATTTTCTTCTGCCTCACATGGCCAATACAGAAATGTTGATGGCACCATTGATGGGGTTTTTTTATGGGAGAGGACACCACACCTTTTCTATTTCTTCCTTAACATAAGTTAGTATACCCATTGCATTGGAAGACCACTTAAGTTTTTGATGCACCTTGCAAAGTGATGGTCTTGCCTTGCACATGTGATACCTGCCTCTGCTGTTGGCTTTCCTTCCAGGCAATAAATTGATATGAATTTTCTTTTCTTCTACAAGTTTTATTACTCTTAACTTATACTGTTGGTGTTCTCAAATTAAAACTGTCATTGCCCTTGGTATAGATAAAGGCAAGTAAGCTACTGGAAGCATTCTCGATCCAACTTGTCATTCTTGCAATATGGAAGCAAGCACTGCATATCTGCCATACTCAGGCTGCGTCAGCTATTGAAGGAAGTCCAAGCCAAGAGAGCTCAAGACTGAGGAGAAGCAGCAGCAAGAAGCATGGGACACCTGATACAGAAGATTGTCCTGATGTTGGGCCAGAGAATATGTCCGCTGAGATTGAGGGGGAATTTTTACAGGAAGTTGAGCGAGCAGAGGAGCTTTCCAAGGCTATTGAACCTGGTATGTGTTTGATATTCTGTATTCTCTGCAAATTTGTACAAGTTTTCTGTCTAGTGTCTTCCTTGTACCTTTTTTTTCCCAGCATAAGAATATGTGATCCCAAAGTTAGGTGAATGGCACCTGATTGTCCTAGCATTGTTCCTATACATAGTTGCAAAGTGTGATGGGGTTTCAAATATTTATTTAACATGCTACAAGTGGACACACATTTACTTTTGAGTCAATCAATGGCCCTTTTAATCCGTGCTCGTCTTGAAATGACACCTTGTGGGTACCAAATGATAACACTTTTCTGTTAAAAGTGTGATGGGGTTTCAAATATTTATTTAACATGCTAAAAGGTACAAGGAAGACACTAGCAAGAATTTTTTCTTGTGATGTTACAAAAATCAAAGCGAAAGGAGTTCTCAATTATTCATGATGCTTGCAGGAAGTGTAGTGATGCCTGATGCAATGGAGACAATATTTCAATCTGCCCTTTATCTGGGAAGAATTGGAGGGGTGAGTTAATTTTTGATTTGATTGCATTTAAACCATGAATTGCTCCTTCCTCTTTACATATTTTTTCTTTTCTAGGTAATGCCTTTGCACACCCACAAGTCTATTGGCACAGAATTTTGAAGTGATGTAAAAAATGTCTTCCCCAAATTGTATCGACTTATTATATTTTATAAAACTTAAGGATAATTTTGACATTAACAAATAATCTAAAACATGTGGGGAAAGTATTGTAGCTTTCTCCGCATGTTTTTTTTTTTTGCCTTTTTTTTTCCCTTCATTCCCCACATGTTTTTTCTTTTTGTTTCTTTTCATTCCCCACATGCCTTTTCTTTTTCTTTTTTTCATTTTTTTTCCTCAAAATTATCTTCTTCTTTTTTTCATTCTTTTGTTTTTATATTTTTTTTCAAAATTATCTTTATCAATTTTATTTTTTTACTATTAAATTGGTTGAAAATTTAGGTTTATGGTTTTTTTCTTTGAAACATTGTCGATTGCTATAGTGTTTCTCCATATAGTTTTTGCTTTGCTAAAGTGTTTTTTCACATGTTTTTTTCTAAAATTATCTTTATTAAATTAATTTTTTTAGTATTAAGATGTTAAGAATTTAGCTTTGTAATGTTTTTTCTTTAAAACATTTTGGATTGCTACAATGTTTCCCCATATGATTTTTATGTTTTTTTTTATGATTTTCTTCAAAATTATCTTTGTTGATTTTATTTTTTTAATATTGAGTTGGTTGAGAATTACAATTGTAGTTTTCCTCACAAGATATTGTGGATTGCTATAATGTTTCTTTATATGGGTTTTTTTTCTTTTTCTTTTTTTATATGATTTTTGTTTTTTAATATGATTTTTTCAAAATTAACTTTGTTAATTCTATTATTTTAATATTAAGCTGGTTGAGAATTTTGCTTTGTACTTTTTTTTTCTTTAAAACACTGTGGATTGCTACAGTCATTCCCCACGTTTTTTTTTTTGTTATGAAATTTTTTAAAATTATCTGTCGATTTTATTTTTTTAATATTGAGCTGGTTGAGAATTACAACTATATATTTCCTCATGAAACACTATAGATTGCTACAGTGTTTCCCTGCATGGTTTTTTTTTTTTTTTTATGTTTTTATTCTAAAATTATTTTTGTAGTTTTTTTTTTCAAAACATTGTAGATTGCAACAGTCTTTCTCTCTATAATTTTTTTTATGTTTTTTTTCATAAATCCACGATAACGCACAAACATACTACAAGCCTGCGGCAGCGCGCAGGCATGGCATCTAGTTTCATTTAAAAGAAGTTGTGCCATTGGCATCTAGTTTCATTTAAAAGGAGTTGTGCCATTGGCATCGCCCTTTCTTTTCCAACTGTTTCTTAACTCAATCTAGTTGTCACTTATTGTTGATCACTTTAATATTGTACTGGGATATGAATAAAATGTAGGTCTGTAGAGATTCTTCTGGAGTAGAGGTCTCTACTTCAGATAGGCTTGAAAAACTGGAGTGTAACTGGAATGGTGGCTGCTAGTTCAGATGAACAAGAGCCTTTAATAACCATGCTATGTGCATCTAGAATGGGGAAATTGGTTGTGCAGTGAACTGGGAGAAAAGAGTTACAAGATGGTTGAGTTTGTACAGCATTTAGTACTACTGAGTGCTCTTTGGACTCGAGTCTTAACTTGTGTATCAGTTGTCTAACTACCATTGATACTTGAACTCATCTCCTTCACTCAAAGAAGCATGTATGCAATTGTCAAAATGAAGCTATTGACACAAAATGTTGCTTTCAAGTAACTGGACAGTGCTAAAGAAAAATTGTTTTATTCATGTCATGACAGGTTGATGAACTCATGGGTGATTTGGAAAAGGCAGCATTGCTATATTCAAAGGCAGTTCGTTTGTTAGTGTTCCTTCTAGTGGAAGCACCATCCCTTATCCTTAACCCTCCATTTTCGCTTACAAACTCAGATCGGTATAGGCTCCGCCGTTACATAGACATCCTTAATAACAGGCAAAACCATTCACAGCCTCCAAGGATGGCACCTCCCAAACGCGAGGATCAACAATGCCCACCATAGGGCAAGTTTTTTCCATTGTTTCTGGTGTCCTACTCTGTTTTATCATGTAAAATAATTTGTTTGTACAGTTATTCTTTGAGTGAATGGGACTTGTTAGAGGTTAACCTGTGTATAATGGTGGGTGTGGAAAGGAGGTTGTGGATGTTGCATCTTTCCTGTGCCTGTCATTTAAAGAATAATTAGGCAACCCAAGAAAAGAAAATGAAAGGAAGAAAGCAATGTGCATTTATTTCCGTCTTGTGTTATCTTTTGCTGCATGTAGTCTGGGCACAGAGAGAATGGCACTCTTCTTATTTTCATTGTTCCCGATGTGGTATTCTCATGCCAAGGAAAAGACATGCTAGTTATCATCCTCACAAGGTTGTCTTGTCTTGTGTCCAGCATCTCTAGGCTTGATTGGTGTGATATTAACTGAGCCAGTATCCTGTATTAATTGATGGTAGTCAAATAAAGTCGATTAACCAAGTTTTTTAAGGTTAGAGGAGGTACGAGGAAGAATGAGGATGTGGTTTAAAATATATTTTTTTAAAAAATATATTAAAATAATATTTGTTTTTCTACTTTTTAAAAATTATTTTTAATATTAATAAATTAAAACAATTTAAAAATATAAAAAAACGAGAATTGTATCGCATTTTCAAATTAAAAAATACTAATAATTACAAACATTCAATTACTGTTTTAAATTTTATTATCGTGAAAAATGAAATTAGTCATTGGTAATTAACAATTACTATTTTTACTAGATAGCTTAACCATTTAATTTGGTTTTAATTGTTAACCATTGATTTCAATTGCCAACGCTATTTTTTATGGTAGTGTTTGATATGCTAGATAGTGTTGATTGAACTAGATAAGATTGGATAAATAATTATCTTGTTTTGTATTTAGTGTGATTTATATTGAATGAGATAATTTATTTTATTTTGTGTTTGGTAGACACTAGAAAAGAATTAGCCGGAATAAGATCTAGATCGGTTTGAGTTTAAGAAAAAAAAAGAGAGGGAGGATTGATATGACTTGACCCTCCTAATTCGTGATTCGGGCTTTATCACGGATCAACCCCCGAGTCAGTTTTAAAAATATGATAATAATTTTTTTATTCTTACATTATTTTGGTAATCACTTGGGTCTCGCCCTAGGTCGACCTCTTAATTAGGTTTTAAAACTATGATAATAATCATTTTTATTCTTATATTAACCCGAGTCAATGATCAACCCGACCCGTGATTTGGACTTGGTTGATTATGCCTAACCTCAAGTCGGGTTTTAAAACTATGATAATAATTATTTTTATTCTAAGGTTAACTTGGGTCAATGGTCACCTTGACCCGTGACCAAGTTTGACCCTGGATTGACTCTTAAATTGTGTTTTTAAAATTATGATAATAATCATTTTTATCTTTGCATTGACCTGAGTCAAAGATCTACTTGTTTCATGACCCAAACATGTCCCCAAGTTGAGTTTTTATAACTATGATAATAACAATTTTATCCTAATGTTGACCCGAATCAATAATCAACCCGAACCATGACCCAAACCTAGTTGATTAAGCCTATTCTTAAGTTGACCCCCGAGTTGGGATTTAAAACTATAATAATAACTATTTTTATTCCAAGGTTAACCCGGGACAATAGTCAACCCGACTAGTGACCCAAGCCTAATTCTGGGTCGATTTCAAGTTAAGTTTTTTAACTATGATAATAATCATTTTTATCCTTACAATGGCATGTGTTAATGGTTAACTCGAGCCGTGATTCGGGCTTGGTCCTAGGTTAGCCTTTAAATAAGATTTTAAAACTATAATAATAACTATTTATTTATCATTACATTAACT
Organism: Populus tomentosa; assembly: GCA_018804465.1. NCBI lineage: Eukaryota > Viridiplantae > Streptophyta > Magnoliopsida > Malpighiales > Salicaceae > Populus > Populus tomentosa. The sequence goes on along the minus strand of CM031999.1, from coordinate 9,216,393 downwards.
TAGATTAACTAATTAACCCTTGTGTAGAAGTATTGAATAAACTTGCTCTAACTCTTTTAGTGAGACAAAAAATTCTTCACTATAGCATCCTTAGACATGATAAAAATTGATTTATGTACTGTTTAAAAATGCACCAAATAATTTTCACATAAAAAAAACTATCATGTATTGTCATGTATAAATTTAGTTAATATTATAAGAATATTTGGTATTGAGATTGAACTTGTTTTTTCATTAAAATTTAATTTTTTTATTTTATTTTTTTTCTAGAGTTTTTGTATCGTTTTAATGTGTTGATATTAAAAATAAATTTTTTTTTAAAAAATTATTTAAATATATTTTCAAACAAAAAATCATTTTGAAAAATAAACTCTACCACACTTCTAAATATACATATCTAAAATACCAATAATTATGTTTAATTAAGAAAAGTAGAAATGGACCAATTAGATAGTTTCCACCTATGTGTTCGTTAACAAACCAATTCCAAATTAACCTTAAATCTTGCTACTTAGCTCAACTGCTCTCATTCCAGTGCATTCATCCAATATGGAGTTCAATTAACAGTAAAAGAAGCTAAACTGTAGGACTGAGGGTACCACAAGGGGGAAACTACGAGTTTAGCATCCTATTTTTGAAGAAATAATGATAAAATAATGTTATTGGTTTAAGAAATTGTTTAATAGTGTGGTATAAATTATATTTTAAAGTGATTTTTATTTAAAAAAATATTAAAATAATATATTTTTTATTTTTTTAAATTTATTTTTAATATTGATACATTAAAACAATAATAAATAAAAACAAATTAATTTAAAACAAAGAAAATAATAAATAACAAAATATCATAAGTAGATAAAAAACCTGGTCCGGTTCGACGGGTTAATCCAGGACCCGACTAACCAGGGGCTAGAACAGGGCCAGATTTAAGAAAAAATAGGAAAACAGAAACCCGGCTGACCTGGCAAACCTTGGTTGCAACCTATAATATATATATTTTTATTTTTTTAAATTTATTTTTAATATTGATACATTAAAAAAAATATAAACAAATTAATTTAAAATATATAAAATAACAAAATAACAAAATATCTTAAGTAGATAAAAAACCTGGTTCGGTCTGACGGGTGGACTCAGGACCCGACCAACCAGGAACTAAAACTAGACCAGATTTAAGAAAAAATAGAAAAAAAAAACTCGATTGATCCAAAAAAAACTAGTTATAATCCATTAATTTTTATTTTTTTAATAAAAATAATATTATTTTGATTTAAAATTTTTTTTACCTGATTATAAATTGATCAAAATTTAAAATCCAGAACTTAAACAGGCCGAAGTTAAAACCAATGAGATAAAGGCTTGTTTGTATATGCAATTTCAACTACAAAAGTCATTGGTAATTTTTTTTTTTGTATAAAAATTCAAATTGTAGCACGCTACATTCAGATTCAGAAAAAACCAACCAATATTTTAGAAAAGAAAACAACGAACAAGATATAAAAGACTAAATTATAGTTTTAAGAATAAAGCACCAAGCTGTAATCATGTTCAAAGGCCAAGGACTAAATAAAATATTTACTCTTCCTATTTTTTTTTCTTTCACAGAGACAAAATACGAACACCAGCACTACTAGCATTCTTTTTACAAGTGAAAAAAATAAATAATTAATTAAAAAAACGCACACACTCTGTCTCTCTCAGATCCAAATCTCTCCTCTCCTTCTTCTCTTCTCTTAGATCTCCAAATTTATCTATCCGGATCTTGATCAAAGTATTCGGATTCTCTCGATCAAGTTCCCGGGTCATTGATCGAGAGTTAACTTTCATTCTCGGATCTGATTTAGCTCTCAGGAAATTCTCGGAACCGGACCCAATCATGAATCCCTTCTCCTCCGGTACGCGTCTAAGGTGAGTACAATTTCTATACTTTTTCTCATTTGCTTCATGAAATCCTCCGACCTGTTTGGCAGCTGGAACTATTCAATTCTGGTTTAGTTTAAGCAAGAACTGGATGATTTTTTGAAATGAAAGGGACATGATTCGGGCAATACGGGCATGCAAAACGGCGGCGGAGGAAAGGGCTGTTGTAAGGAAAGAATGTGCTGCAATTCGCACGTCGATGAATGAAAACGATCAAGATTATAGGCACCGGAATCTGGCAAAGCTTATGTTTATTCATATGCTCGGCTATCCAACACATTTTGGTCAAATGGAGTGCTTAAAGTTGATTGCGTCCGCCGGATTCCCGGAGAAGAGAATCGGATATCTTGGCCTCATGTTGCTTCTTGATGAAAGACAAGAAGTTCTAATGCTTGTTACCAACTCGCTAAAACAGTATCCGATTTTGCAAGCTATACTTTACTGTTTCTGTTGTTTATGATATTTTGGGAATTGCTGGATGAGCTAAATTAATGAGGAAAGGCAAAACATTCATGTCTGTTTTAGTTGCCTTAACTTATATGCAGAGATCTTAATCATTCGAACCAGTATATCGTGGGACTAGCACTTTGTGCTTTGGGAAATATTTGTTCAGCAGAAATGGCTCGTGATCTTGCACCGGAAGTGGAAAGATTACTGCAATTTCGGGATCCGAATGTTCGGAAAAAAGTGAGTTGCTTTTTTGAATAAATTTTAAGTTTCTTGGCAGCAGAAAGAATGTGGTTTCCATGGTTAGTAGATAATTTTTTCCATGAATTATTGTTTATTTGTTTTGGTTCCAATAGTTAAAGGGTGGAAAGTTGAAAGTTTGCGAAGGTTTAGTCTAGAAAAGCTTTCGATCCTCCCTAATGAGATGATGACCGAGTAAATCAAATGTATATGTAGCGAAGGAATGAAAGCATGTGTTTTAATGTCTGCTTTTGGATTGACGAGGCATATAACATGAATAAAAGTTAGGTTCTCAAGTCATAAGTTTACCGACTTAGAACTAAGCTGTAGAGAAATTTATAGAAAACTTTAGTATTTTATTAAAAAATTGAATAGTCTGAAAAGTTCTAAAAAAAACAAGACATCCCTATTTATATTAGTTTTAGACCTAAAATTCAACAAAGGATTCCTAATTAAAACTAAAATCTTTTATTGGATTCCTAATTAAAACTTACCTAACTAATAGGATCCATCTAGCATTAGGATTCCTAACTAATAAAATACTAAATAAATTGAAAGTTCTAATCTAAATAGGAAAAATAATCCAAATACTACAAGGTAAATAAAGAAATCTCACATAGTAACTTCCAATTCTTATTTGTAAACCTTCCCGATTTCTAATCATCATGAAATTTTAACCCATATAAAATAGGGCCTTTAAAATCTTATGTTAAAATTTCAGCTCGATCTAACGATCGAATTAAAAGCTATGCTTTGTTTACCAAATTGTGTCTTGGACGTTCTTTAACTCCTCAAAACCTAAAAATTTTAATCATTAATGAAATAATGCAATAATATTATTAGGCCAAGAATATTGAAGAAATTTCCCGACGTTAATCCCCTCTAGTTCTGAAAAACTCGCCCTTAATTTACTGTAAAAAATTGAACTCTTCTACTCCAAAGGAATAGATACTTAGAATATAACATTGTCACCAATGTATTCACGAGATAACTTATACCAAATATCCTAAATCTTTTTGAATCCAGGTCAAAACTTCTCAAGATTTAAAAAATCAACCTCACATAAAACTATCTTTTGAGATGATGACAACTTTAGTTGATGTGTTTGGTCATTAGTTGATTTGATAATTTTAGAATATTGATCCAACATAGTTAAACTTGGTTTGGATGACACATCCATGCTTAAGTCCTCTTTGATGTCAACTTCAGCCTCTTGAGCAATTTCAACAACTTGATCTGGCTTTTTCTTTTTTAGTGCTTTAAGACCTTGAGAATCACTGCTTGATACCAAGGAGCTTTTTTGATCTCTTTTTCACCATTAGTAGATGAAACATTGACAAGTAGAGTAGTATTTGTCGCAATGTTGTTGTTATCACTAAAGTGACATTGAAACTGTCTACTTTAAAGATAAGACACCTCTTCCATATTTTTCTTTCTTTCTCTTTTAGAAGGTTGAACAAATATAATAACAATCTAATTCTTTATCTACTCAATATAAAATCTCTTCATAATCATCTTATAATCATCTTGTATCTTTAAAATTAATGATTGTCTCAAATCTTGCCAAGATTGAATTAAAGACGTATCAATACAAGTTCTAAAGTCTAGAAATTCAAACCATAATTCTCTAACACCATAAAAACGTTTGCATGTGACAAGTCCTACCTTGATAAGGAACTTTGTTGAAATAAAAGTAAGCTTCCAATTTTGCCAACCACTTAATAAATCTTTTCTTTGAAAATCTTCCATCATAAAATGGAATCTCATCATATTCAAGATCTGGGTTTTGGCCGACCTCGAGGTAAGTCTCTAAGCAAGGTCCTTTCCTCTTCACGATCCCTGTTTCCATTACCTATTAGCTGAGTTAGATTTGCTATGGCTTGCTCCAAATGATCTGTTCTTTGTTCCTCAGCTAGCACAAAACAATGTAGTTTATGTTCTTGAGCCCGCATAGCGCCTCAAAGGGTCTCAACTCCTGCATCGAGGAGTGGGTTGCTATCGTTTTTGTTCATCAAAGACACCAACCTGCTCTGATACCAATTGACAAGGTGCAAAGTGTGGGTAAAAGCTAGGGTTCTCAAGCCCTAAAGCTATATAGACTTAAGCAATAAAGAAATTTAGAGAAACCTCTCTAGTATTTTATTAAAAATCTGAATAATCTGAAATGTTCTCAAAATAAACTAGACATCCTTATTTATATTAGTTCTAGATCTAAAATCCTTTATAGGAAATGATTTCTTATTAAAACTTATCTAACTAATAGAATTCATCGAGCATTAAAATACTAGTTAAATTGAAAGTCCTAATCTAAATAGGAAAAAGAATCCAAATTCAACAAGATAAATAAAAAAGTCCCGCATAGTAATTTCCGAACCTTATATAAAAGCTTTCTTGATTTCTGATCATCATGAATTTGTAACCTAATATGAAATAGGGCTTTCAAAATCTTTTGTCAAAATTTTAGTTCTATCTAACGGTTGGATTAAAAGTTATGCTTAATTTACCAAACTATGTCTTGGACTTTTCAAACTCCTCAAAACCTTAATCTTTAATGAAATAATGCAATAAACATTATTAGGCTAGTAGTATTGAAAAATTTCTCCACGTCATTCTAATTGCTTAATCACATGTGGTATTTTGGAGGTAGATGGTTGAGCAACGTTCTCCTAAATTGCTCTAAATTTGATGCTTTTCTTTCATTTGGCTTCACTGATTTGTGGCTTTATTTTGCTTTCTTCTAATTTTTACTGCACTTTTGCTCAAACATAGGCAGCATTATGCACTATACGGATTATAAAGAAAGTCCCGGATCTGTCAGAAAATTTCATAAATCCTGCTGCTGCCTTACTTAAAGAGAAGCATCATGGAGTCTTAATAACGGGAATTCAACTTTGTACAGATCTATGTAAAGTCAGTCCAGAAGCCCTTGAGTTTTTGAGAAAGGTATTTATCGTGGCTTGTATGATTTGTAGAGAGTATTAGGAAACAAACATACTGACTAACGCTAAAATGGTATATTGCTGAGCTTTTTATTTGGCATGAATGAAATAAACTCTTCAATATGCATATATCAACCTAGCTCTTTATATAAATGCTTATAGTATAGTGATAATGTTTCGGGAGAATTGAATTTTGAAGGTAAATTTATGGTCACTATGGTTTTTATTCCTTAACTTTGACAAGTTATAAATCATTCTTGTAGAAGCACACAGATGGGTTGGTCAAAACACTAAAGGATGCTGTGAACAGTCCATACACACCAGAATATGACATTTTTGGCATTGCGGACCCTTTCCTCCATATCAGATTGCTTAAGCTTTTGCGTGTGTTAGGACAAGGAGATGCTGATGCTAGTGATGCTATGAATGACATACTTGCGCAGGTGAGTTTCCATTTTGCATTTTGTATCAGTCTTCTTATTTGTTCTATTATTGTTCTAGAAATGCTGGTTCATAAGCAATGTGTCAATTGTTGATGGCTCGGATCACTTCTGTTGAGTTGAATTAGAGATCAGGGAAGGATAGAGATGGTATGAGTCTGATCAACATGATAACCTTTTGTTTTACTTTCAGTGCTTTTTTTCTATGGTAAAGCTTATGGATTTAAGTAGAATTAAACCAAGTCTCTGTACGCTACAAAGTTCTTCGTGCATATTTGAATTCTAACATTATGAAGAAATTAAGTGGCAGTTGGAAGAAAATGGGATCTTTTGCATTGATAATAGAGTGAGACTTGCTTTGTAGAGTGTATGGGTAGAATTATTACTAATGGAGGTCCATCTTGTTTCCCCTAATTTCTATATTGCTCAGGTTTTCTTTTTGGTCTTATGATGATTGGCGGTGTCTATTGATGAGTGATGTCCCTTGATGATGGATGAAAATCATTAAAAAGGGCAGGTTGGTTTGAACTCCCTTGATGATAGTGAATTTGAAGTCAGTTTGCCTAACCAATAATTAATTTTTCATTGCCAATAACAACTGAATGAAGGAAGTTGATCCAGGTAGCTAAGCTCAACCACTTTGGATGCTCAAGTCAAGCTTAGATAGAATTAATATTTTTGGTACCAGTGGGTTTAATATTTATTGTCCATTTAGAAGTAGGATTCTGTAAAGTGCTGGCCAGTTGCCTGCCTTCCCTAAACCCTTCTGTTGTCTTGTTTGACAGCTTGAGTAATCTAATTGGATAGAATTCTATTAACTGGGCTAAACTGTGTTTGTGTAAAAATATTTGGTCAATGATTGATAGTAAACTGACCAGCATGTGAAGCTGAATGTCTTCTCAACCTGTTTCACTGATCCATACATTCTAGCTTGTCAACTTGTTATCACCCTGTACATGGTTATAAATACTCATGGTTATAAATGCTCACAGTTCCCTTAAACTGTTTTATCTTTGGGAAATTTGCTTCATAAACTGACAACATTTTAATCTTTCTTGTTTGGTTGATGTTTCCTTAGGTGGCAACAAAAACAGAGTCAAACAAAAATGCTGGAAATGCTATTCTATATGAATGTGTTGAAACCATCATGAGCATCGAAGATAATGGTGGCTTACGAGTGCTTGCTATTAATATCCTAGGAAGATTCTTGTCTAACCGCGACAATAACATCAGGTTTTGTTTTGTAAGACTATAACATGGATATGATTTCATGGCCTGTCGTTTCATTCCTTTTCATGCTGTTTCTTAATAAACTAATTGCATTAAATATTGTTGGGCATATGTTTTATGATATATTCTCTTGATTCAATTAGAATTGATCTGCCATTTGCATGTGATTTTCTTTTTCCTCCGATGTTCTGTTGAATTTATTGATTTATAGGAAATGATTTGGCAAGTTCCTATATGATGATTATCCATATGATTTACAAAATATAAGATGATTGCTTTATAGACAGCGAGGCATGCTGATTAACAGAAACCTTTTGCATGTTTATATTCTCTGTGATCATCATCATTGTCTACTAAATAAATATAGGTAGTTGCTTGTTAAAGGGTGACTTTAGGTGCTGATGCACTTGCTCGAGCCTATGGACTATGGACAATCATTATCCTGATATTCTCATACAAATTTGGGACATTATTTTTTTTTTAAGAAGTGAAATAATAAAACATACACAACTCAGGACAACTGCTTGTTTTTTTTTTTGTTTTTTTGTTCTCTAGTTTTTCAATTTTCTAGCATTGTTTTTTAAATTATTTTCTAAATATTTCTATTTGGAAGACAAGTTCTGAACATAGAATGTAAAAACTCTAGTTTTCCAATTTTCCAAAAAATTCTTTTTAAAAATTATATTACTAGAATTTTCTCTTTGTAAGACAAATTCTGCCAACTTGTGTCTTACATTTTGTTTCTTTTTTAGCATCTTGCTATTTAGAAGTGAAGGAATTGAGTCTCTTATTTTGTATTTCAGAAAATTGAGTAATAGGTCAATACATTTTCTATATGTTCATGGAAAAATGAAAATAGGAAAGGCAGTCGGTAACAGAAAAATGTTTTTATAAAATTATAATACACGCATGCATAATGTTATTTTATCTTTCAATTTATGGATATAAAACCAGACACATGCTCTGTTATTGCTCTGTCATGCTTCATCTAGATAATAGTAGTCATGCTTCATCTAGATAATAGTAGTTCAGCGCGTATTTAATTGTTATTTTAAAATAAATAAACTTGATTTGCCTTATTTTCCTTGTTTTACTAAATATAAAACCGAATTCCATTCTTGTTTCAGATATGTTGCATTAAACATGCTGATGAAGGCTATTACTGTAGATGCTCAAGCTGTACAAAGGCATCGGGCAACAATCTTGGAATGTGTAAAGGTATGGGGTTGCACCACCTTTGATCTCTTTTTATGTTTGAACAACTGGTAGTTATAGAGAAAGTTACAAATTCTATAATCTACATAAATCATATCTTCTATTATACTCGCTAAATATTATTTTCCTTATCTAAAAACCATTATGAGTGGATATGTTTATAAAATTCCAAAACTACCATTTGAATTTGAATTTATTAAAAAAATTGGGTGTGTATCTTTTTGCATCAACAAATTTTTCACCTCTGGACTCTAATTCTTTTTTCAATTGCATGTTCTATTACAAGGTATCGTAAGTGTTATAATATTCTCAAATACCTAGAATTGATCTGCATAGAATGAAGATAGGTTAACTTGAAAGGGGATTAGGCTTCTTACCATATACTGGCTTAGCATAGGCCATGAATGGAATATGCTGGTTATGGTAAATAATAAGGATTATTAATGCTAGAGTATAACTTTCCAAACAAACTTGAATGGGTGTCGTGGATCTGGGTTCAGATATCATTTCTTTTCTTATTGTGGGATGTACAAGTAACTCAACTCAATAAGCCTTAATCTAAAAAATATGGGTTTGGTTACATGGGTTCTCTATCTTATGGTCTTGATTTGAAAAGATAAGAAGATAGTTTTATGATTTAGGACCAGACAAAAGCTATTGCATCTGAGACTACAACTAATCTATCGGAGACTATTATTCTGCTTTTCAACATTGTTAAATCCCATTCTTTAACATCAACTCTTTTTTCTTCTTTTATATGACCGTTATTCATTTTTTCTGCGTATCCATGTTACTTGTGTTTGGTAATAAGCAAATGGTAAGTAAAATATTTCAGTTGATCTGTTGAAGCTGAACTCCATGCATTACTTTTGTGCTTCATTCTTAATGCTATTTACAAAATGAATAAGGATTGCAAATCAGAAGCTTGTGATTTGGCTTTTTTTTTTGCAGGATTCAGATGCTTCAATCCAGAAAAGGGCCCTTGAACTTGTTTACGTTCTGGTGAATGAGACCAATGTAAAGCCTTTAACAAAAGAGCTAATTGATTATCTGGAAGTAAGTGATCAAGAATTCAAGGGGGAGCTTACTGCCAAAATTTGTTCCATCATTGAAAAGTAAGTTGGGCAGTTCTTGAACTAAGATTTGCAATTGTTTACCCTGATTATTGGATTTATTAGATTCTTCTTTTCTTGCATGTGCTGTTTTTTTTTTAAAATGAATGTAGCTCTTAGTTCCACCATTTCTTGCTTGACTAAAAGAAGAAATTTATACTGGCTTGAATTTGGACTTGCTTTGAATCGATAATGCTTCTTGGTTCTATCTTCTAGAGATAGCAAGTGACTTGAAACAATGCTACCTAGAAAATATTTGCCTTCATTTGAAGCTATATATATCTCTATTGCTTTGGGTGCACTTTTTTAATCTGATTGGAAGCAAAATAATTTCATTGAAAGGTAAATTGGGGGTGTGTCCAATCTAAGTAAAAAAAAGAAAAAAAAAAAGAGATATGACTAATTGAACATAAAAATCAACACACTCTATGATACCATCCCCTTAGGTCATGATCTTTCGTCCTGGGATTCAAACCTTATATTGGGCTGCATCCCTGTCGCACTCAAACTATCATGGGACTATAGCATAAAATGGGATTGCTGGATCTGAATCTTTAATCTAAACAGCAATGTATTGATGTTTCACTGTTCTGAAATTTTCCCTGACAAATTTGTTGATTCGCTTACTTGTGCCATGCCATGCTGCACAATTATTGTAGAGTTAGTTATACAGTTATATGTTCAGTAGTATAGAGTGGGATTCATAAATCATGATCATTTAGAACTACCTTTTCTGCTATGTTTCATCAATTTACTTTTTCTTTTTTATGCTTTAGGTTCTCCCCTGAAAAAATTTGGTACATTGATCAGATGCTCAAAGTTCTTAACAAGGTAAAATGTTAAATGTCAAGTCTATCACTGCATTTTTGGCTGTTAGTTTGAACCTTGTTTGGGACATTTCAATATTGCTATTGTCATAATTTTTTTTAAGAGCTTTCTATTATCACCATATGAGGTGTCTAGATGAATATTTTCATGTTTGGTATTATAACACTATGAAAGCACATGTTCTATCAGCTTAAGCCACATCTTTTCCCACAGCCACCACCCGTGTTCCTGTCTTGTAGCCATCCTCTTGAGACATTTTCAGCTTGGCTGATTGTCTTTGCTTCACTTCTTTATTGTACTCTAATCATAGTACATTGTTGCTGCTTATACCATTGCTTTTTTAATGTGAATGATGGTATCTGATTGGAAGATTGGGTTGATCTTGTTACTGTTTTTGTGTCATCTATGATCAGGTGTTTATAATCTCTCATACTTGACCCACTCCCCTTGCTTGGTTTGTTCCATTGAATTCATTGTTGAGCTTCCTTCAGCCATGACTATGCAGTGTGGTGTTCACCAGTAAATCTAGATAATTAAAGCTTGCAAAATGAAGTTGTTTTGATACATATATGGAATTGTTTTTATTTATTTAATTTTTTTTTCCTGAAAACTAAAACATGGTCAAAGATGAGACCCGAAAGAATTAATCAAGTATATGAAAGATCAATTCAAAGCGCATGAATCTGTAATTGTTAATTTGAGCTTTCCAGGTCTTAAGTAACAATATCTTTTACATATCAGTTTTCTGATCTTAATATTGTGCTTAGTAGGCTGGAAACTTTGTAAAAGATGAAGTATGGCATGCCCTTATTGCTGTGATCAGCAGTGCTTCTGACCTTCATGGATATACAGTCAGGGCATTATACAAAGCTTTCCAAACATCTTCTGAACAGGTATTCAAAGTTTCTTTTGATAAAAGTGGATGTTCTGTTTGACAGCCCATGAGTTTCAGCATTTAATCTCGCATGTTGTACTTGTCCCGTAAAGTAGATGTCATTTCAATCCACTTTGAAATTTTTTCTCCACCAGGAAAGCCTTGTTCGCGTTGCAGTTTGGTGCATTGGAGAATATGGTGACATGTTGGTCAATAATGTCGGAATTCTTGACATAGAGGATCCCATAACTGTAAGCATTTTGTTACACACACTGCTGGTTATGCACTCAAGTAATCTTCATTCTACCTCATTGAATTTGATGGGTATTGTTATTACCTAATTAGAACACATGGTAACAATAATAGGAACTTCTGATAAAAGTTATTCAGTACGTCAATATTTCTATACTACTCAAAACAAGAAATTTAATTTATTTCTTAAAATAATTTTTTATGACCAGTTTGTAGAATATGAAAAAAATCTACAAGTTAAATATGGATTTTTTTTTTTAAAATGAATCAAAATTCTGTGTATGATAAGATATGCTAAATATCTTTGTGTTATGTAATGCGATGTCCACATGACTCGGAAGATTAAGATATGCGATGCTGATGAAGCAAACTTATGTGGCTTTGCCACAATGGAAGTATTTATGGATCTATTTTTTTGAGTCCTTTTTGTATGATGTATAATCTCTAGTGGAATGTAATACAAATGATACGAACTTCATGATCACGCGGTCACGTAATCTCCAACATAGATTGATGACACCTAGAAAGCTAAAAAATAGATTTGAAGATAGAAGCTTGACACAATGATTACTTGAACCGAGACATTGAGACTATTGAAATAAAACTCCCACCCAAAGATTATAAGGAATCACAAATGAGAAGTACAAGGATGACACTACGAAGACAATTATTCTTTGATAAGTCGATTTCTTGTTCATTAAAGAACCAAAGTGTGAGAATCCTCTCAAACACACACAATTCATTCATCAAATTTTGGAACCAAGATTTTTTTTTTTTTTACATCCTTTTAAAATGGGTATTTATAGTTTTACCAAAATAACCTAAATCTAAAGAGCTAATGGTCTGCACATAAACCAATTAAAAATACAAAAGTCTAAAAATATGCTTAGAATTAAGAAGGCTGCCAACTTTGTGTCCAGATCAAAGAAAAAACTTGTGTTTGCTGCCATTAATCATCAAAGCACAGCTTAAGAAAATCTTGTGTTTGCTGCCCCATTGCTGCATAATATCCCTATATCATTAGAAAGAGAATCCATTTCATATAAAATGTCTACAAGTCTAAAGGAACCAGATAACAGAACCGGTACAGCAATTTCTGGTCTGTGTTGTGTAGCTGTTTTGAACTCTGATTGACCTGAAACTTTAATGCAATGTAGAACAATATGTATGTAAAATCCTGATCAAATTTCAGCTCAATCCAATGGTTGGATTGAGAGTTACGATTATTGCTGTAAAACTGGACAGTTCAAAACATTATGGCAGAATTTGAATCTGATTGTTCTTCCATTGCACAGATTGTATCAACAAATATGTTGCTATTATTCTAAAGTTTGGAAAAATATGATGTATAATTTCTGGAGGAAACTAATGCAAATTTGCTGCTATTTTACCTAAGTGTTGGTAAAATATGTTTTAGCAGCTGAAAGCAGTCACATAAGAATTGTCTCTCTCCTGTACTTTCCCTTGCATTTTGTGAATACATAAGTTCCACGTAGGAATATAGAAATGAATCAGCTCTTGATAATATCATTTACTTAATGTGAACAAGGATATTTATCAACAGTTTATCTAACCCAACTAATTTGTTATAAGTAAATTGAACCAGTTCTCTATGATGTTTGGTAATAAAAGTTGAATGGTTGGACTTATTAGTTTGCCAATGGGATGTTCTCTCTGTTTTGCTTGCAAAAAGCATGACGAGTTCAGCTTGTCAGTTTGATCCAACAGAGGTGGGGAGCGGGATTAACTATCATTTGTGTGCGCCACACAAACACAAAATATCTGTTGTTTTGTGGATGGTAGTTATTGTTGTTGGTTGTCTCTGCCTGTCTTGTTTAATGGCCTGCTAAATTTAGTTTTTTTCTGAGCAGGTTACAGAGGCTGACACTGTGGATGTTGTCAAGATTGCTATAAAACATCATGCCTTGGACCTCACTACTAAAGCAATGGCTCTAATAGCTCTCTTAAAGCTTTCTTCTCGTTTCCCATCTTGTTCTGAGTATGTTTTTCTCAGTTTCTATGTTAATGTTGCACCTTTCCTTCCCTGCAATTTTATTAGGCTTCTCTCCTAGAGGAATTGCTTGTTTTTAAGCAGCAGAAAAGAATGAGGTTCTGGCTGTCGGTTTGAGTCTGTTGTTATTGCCAGTCATTGTTTCTATACAACCAATTTGGCAATTCCTTTTTATTTCTTCATACAACAAGAAAATGTAGTAGTTATTTTGGATAATATTTATGGGAAGATCTCGAATTTAATTATGCAGAAATGTTGTTTGAATAATTTCTAGGAGGATCAAAGATATAATTGTTCAACATAAAGGCAGCTTTGTACTTGAATTGCAGCAAAGATCCCTTGAATTTAATTCCATTATTGAGAAGCATCAGAATATAAGGTATGAAGTTAAAATTTCTGTTATTTTACCTCGTTAACCTAGTAAAGTTTCCCCATAGCTGCATCAATGTCATTGATTAGGAAACTAATTACTACTGTATGAGTTTGTGCAGATCCACGTTGGTTGAAAGGATGCCAATTTTGGATGACGCTACTTTCAGTACAAGGAGAGCTGGTTCGTTGCCAGCAGCTGCTTCAACTTCCAGTGGGGCTTCCCTTAATCTTCCAAATGGTGTTGCAAAGCCCTCTGCAGCTCCTCTTGTGGATTTACTTGATCTTTCAGATGACCTTCCAGCACCCAGCTCTTCTGGTGGTGATTTTCTTCAGGATCTTCTGGGTGTTGATTTGTCTCCAGCTCCAACACAGTCAGGTTAGTTTGCAAGCTGTGAGGCATGACTTGCTTATGCACATCTTTGGAACAGTATTTATAGTGTAGAAGAACCTGCAATATGTCTTCTTGCAAATCATCCTCACAAGCTGAAAGGTCTGATTGCATTATCATTGCTCATTTTGCTGTCATTGTTGTTGGAGTTTGGAACCATCTATGATAACCTTCGCAGACATTAGCTAAATTTAATTGAGTTTCTGTTGGCTGAATCTATTTTGTCCTAGAACTGTGATAATTGAACAAACACCTCCAACTTTTAGACTCTAAAATCTAGCAGGGATTCTATCATTTTAATAGCATGTTATTGGGTGTGGAGCATGGCATAAAAAGTGTAGGCCTTAACAATTTTGTGGGAATGGACTAAAGTTTTGCAGGCTGTTCCCTAGCAAGTGTTATTTGGGGTGTATGACCACCTAATCTCTTCAACTTTTCTAAAACATGAAAGCATTAAAGCAAAACTTGATGGTACAAGGCTTCTATCCTATCAGTTTGTGTCACCATTCTTCACCCAAACAAAAAAACACCCATGCTCTATCATGCTTAATAATTTTTTTCGTTGGACTAGTACTTGTTTGGACGTTCCTTTGTTGAGTGAAGAACTTAATTTGAAGCTATGCTGTTTCAGCGTTCTGTTGCTGATTGTGCATTTTGTCTGCTGCCAATCACTTGTCTAGTCTTAACTATAAGTTCTGTTTGCATTTCTTAGGCATAGGCCAGATTCAGAAAGCTGGCACAGATGTTCTACTGGATCTTTTGTCAATTGGAACCCCTGTACAAAGCAGCTCACCAACAACTGACATTTTATCATCCAGTCAAAATGGCAAATCACCAATTGCCACACTAGATGCTCTCTTATCACTCTCTTCACTCTCTGCACAAGCAACATCTTCTGCTAGAGTTGTTCCAATGATGGATTTGCTGGATGGCTTTGGTCCCAGCCCACTGAAGCCTGGTAAAGTTGTCCACCTTGAATTTCTGTTTTGCTGCTTGGTTGGTGTCCCAGTTGTTTCTCTCCCAATTGTTGATTTGCCTTTCTTTTTATGAACAGAGGATAATGGTTCAGTTTATCCACCTTTGGTCGCATTTCAGAGCAGCTCTTTGAGAATAACATTCAACTTTTCAAAGCAACCAGGAAACCCGCAAACAACATTAATCCAGGCAACTTTCATAAACTTGACACCTAATGTCTTCACAGATTTTATTTTCCAGGCAGCAGTTCCAAAGGTAAATCCTGATGTATTTCAGTCAGCTAGTTTTCTTCTTTTCCTTTACCATATGCTTTACCACAATATCTTTTTCTTGGCGAACTTGGTGTTATGATATTTCTCTTTTGCTTTTGTTGCCCATTTACAGTTTCTTCAACTGCACTTGGACCCAGCTAGCAGCAATATTCTACCTGCAAGTGGTAATGGATCCATCACGCAAAATTTGAGAGTTACTAATAGCCAACATGGGAAGGTATTTCTCATACATTGCCATCTAAAATTGCACGCGCTTCAGTTTCTGGATTTCATGGCATCTTATGATTGAGTTATAGTATTGCTATGTAATATTCTCAAACACTCCCTTTGTCCCACTGAGTGTCCTTTAGGACTTGTTATTTTAATCAGTAATTATTTTTAAAATTTAGTTTCAATGGGTAAAATGAGAAATAAAATATAAATTCTAACTAATGTTTTACAGGTCAAAATAAAATAGAAATCTGGTCACTTATAAGTAGGAGTATGACTTTCAGATAAAAGCAACAAATTTTGTTTGTGTACTGCAGAAATTTACGTCAATTGATGTGGTTAACTACTTCAAATCTGGGTTAGTTTTGAGTTTAGCGAGTATTCTCTAAAACACAAGTACTTCCTGGCCCACCTAGATGTTTCATATGGAGCCATTGTCCAGCCTTACAACTGAATCAGCTTTCATTGAACTAGTAGCTCCTATTGGATTGTGATTTTATGAATGAGGATTCAACGAGCATACTTGATTTCCTTTGATGTATCATTTTGAACTGCTGTCAATTTGAGTAGCTGAAGTTGCAGGCGAACACCATTCCTGCCCCATTAACCTCTAGCGAAGTTCATTCCAACCACTGATAATTAATGCTATACAAAATCTATCTCAACTGAGACAGCATTTTATGATGGTGACCTCTGAGATGACATTGGAGATCTCTCTTTGGTTGGCTGGTTAACAAGCTTGGTTTTTGCTCTAGGCTTTTATTTATTCTTCCCTTTCTCCAGTAATGCTCGAGTTTTGGTGCTATGGCAATTGAAATGTCCATTTAGTCCTATCCAGTAAACGTTAGTTCAAGCAGACAGAGCACAATGCTTTATTTAGAAGCTTGATATGTGAGCGGAGTTTGCTGGAATATTAAATGATGTTTCTGAATTCTCAACAAAAGTTTATTTAAGCTTCTTGGGATTAGGGACAACTGCTATATTGGTCCATTTTGTTTGCCTGAATCATGTCTCACATTTCATTTTATTTACATATTCTTAAGTTATTGATGATATTAGATCGTTATGAAAATCATGTTGTTTTCAGAAATCCCTCGTGATGCGCGCGAGGATGTCATACAAGTTTGACAACAAAGTTACGTTGGAGGAAGGACAGATCAACAATTTCCCCAAGGATTTGGGAAGCTAGCCGAACTAGAAAAATGCCGACGATGCCCATTTACAGGCTCCTATTTTTTTGCCCACTGAGAAGCTCCTTCCCACTGTTTGTAGTGATAGTCAAAATCCTTCTTTTGTATTCATCTATATGGATGGAATCTGGCTAATAGCAGTTGGAATGGGATTTTGCTCGAGTGTGAAATATGTCCATCGTCTCATACAATTTTCTGTGTTTTAGGTGAAAATATTTCTGTATGAGAATTGAATTAAATTTTGGCTTCGAGGTGCATAGAGAAGGGAATTCGTACTATATTGGAGTTGGTAACTTGAGTTTCTCCTGTAATTCAACTTGTTTCCAGTCTTGTTTATCAAGATCAAAGTTGTCAATATTATTTGCATACGTTTTCTTCTGTAGATGATCATAGTTCGCTGTGTTTCTTAATGCTTGCAACAGATCACGATGTCTTTTGATCTGAACTATGCAAGTCATCCAAGCGCTTTATAGAACTCTTTGGCTTGGTTGCTCGGTGATATATTGTTTGTTTTATTA